>BMAV01002201.1:124797-212277 GCA_019973955.1 Trichonephila inaurata madagascariensis | reverse complement strand
GTGATGGTAGTAAAGAAATAGAATACTTTAAATGGATATATAATGATATAATTAAAAGAAACCTCACACACGTTTATATATATATATATAAACAGAGTAAAATATATATTTAATTAAAATACATGAAACAAATGGCATGCAAAGCTCGAATATATATCTTAGTAACCATAGTATTGGCCGTTTTTGCTAATTTTAGCAAAATGAAAAATTCATGTTTGATAAGATCTTGATATTTAAATTGGTAAACAAGCGTAAATAAACATATATTTTTTCAATTAATACTTTTTTACATTTCTAATAATCTTTCTTTCCAAATTTTAAAATAAATTCTCCAACAATAAAAAAAAGCGCAGTTTTTAGGTTTTACCGTGTAAAGTGCATTAGTGATGAAAGTTTTAATCTCAAGTGGCATCTGTAAAAAATATCGAAACTAAAGTTTTATCTTATATTTAGAATGGAAAAGAAACTTGATATATAAATTAACATTTTAAAATTAATAAATTTATGATAATAAAAATATTTTGATATTAAAGGTTTTTTTTTTTTTTTTTTTTTTTTTTTTTTATAAATACTTTATTTTGTCAAACAAAGTGTGTTTAATTCAAAATCAATTTATTTTCGTCTGAATCTTATATGCTAGTAACTTTTTTACCTCTCTCTCTCTATATATATATAACTTTATCTTTAAAATACTTGTTAATTACTAGAGGTACAACTGTACAAGTGAAATCCCATTATGCGACTATACCCGACCCAATGCTTAACGACAGCAGCGTACGTAGTGGTGAACTTTGGAAATTAGTCATCGCAAATCGAAAAAAGAAAAGACATGGAAAAATTTTCACTTGCAAAGTTTTAGAGCAGGAATAAAAATTAGTTGATCGCGGTTGACCTGTGGTCCACCAAGACATTTTGGGGTAGCCAACTAAAGATTATTCGTTAGTAAATATATACAGAAATATTCAAGATTGGCGGATAATATGCAGTCTAAGTCTTCTACTGGCTATAACTATGTGAGCTAATTTTAGATGAAAATATTTTAAGGCATTATGGATTTGTTTCATTACAAATTCATCACTAGATGTCATTATATTTGTGGCTATTATTATTATGTTTGTGTCTGGCGTTGTACTTTAAAGTCTAAGTTTGTTTTGTTTCAGTTATTCTAGAAAATACATATTCCATATTTATTTTTAATTTATAATAATTATTGTAAGGTTTTTTTAGCTCACCATACCTAAGCCAATGAGTGGGTCGTAATCCCATGGAAAAATCAGAAGTAGCCCATACCCTGAAAATTTTTTACCACCCATCAAGAGCATCATTTAATTATTTTGAATCTATATTTGGTCCTCACGCATAAGATAAATTGCTACCTGAAAAGTTCCAAAATCAATGCGAGGTCATTCTCCTTTGCATATACACATTTAAGAAATCTAGCTGGGTGAAACTGCAATTTGTTACATTTCAATGTACTATAACACATGTAGAACTTTTACATCCAGTGCATTTAAAATATGTTTAATTTAAAACAATGCAAGCGCTTGCTGGGTACAAACAGTTGTTTGAGGTGTAAAATAAAATGAATTCTGACTGATCCTAAATGAATGAAATACTACAAAATGTGCACATGTAAGAAATTAAAAGAATTTGTATACTTGATCAATTATCTCTAAAACTACCTGACTGATTTTAATGAAATTTGATATGTATATATATTGAAACAATACACACACAAAACAAGTAATTATTCAACAATTGCAATACACACACATGATCGTACGTAACACTCTTTGGAGTTGGGAGGTATGAAAAAGTAGTTTCAGAATAAATGAAAGAAATAGCTTAATAGATGGTACGGCCCCCTCTTACAGATATACATGCCTCGAAGCGTAATGTCATACTTGAAATAAGGCAGTTTATCAGTTCTTGTGGAAATTGGTCCCACTCGTTCAGCAACGCTGTATTCATTTCCTGGATGGGGTTGAGAGTTGTAATTGCCCTCCCCGAAGCATCTCATACAAATGGTTGAGGTCTGGAGACCTGGCTGCTCAATCCATACGGCGAATATTCTCACTCTCTAGAAATTCGTCGATGAGAAGAGCTCTATGTGTCCTTGCGTTATAATCCATTAATATTAACTCGGGGCCACATACACCTCTGAAAAGGCCAACATAGATCACCAAGACCTCACCCCTGTACCTCACACCGGTCAAAATGCCTCTTTCAAAGGCATGGAAAAGTGTACGGCCATCCAACATAATGCCTCTGCCTAGATCATTAAACCTCCTCCACCATAATTGTTGATTTCGTGGACATTGGAGGGTAGGTAGAGGGTCTCTGGTTTTCCCCATATGAACGTACGGCGAGAATTGGTATTTAGGATTAAACGGGACTCATTGGTGGACACAATGGTCACCCATCCATCCATACTCTTATCGCTATGTTCCCTGCACCATGCTAAATGGACTCTCCCGTTCGCAAGCGTGAGCGGAATGCAAACAGCAGGACTTCTGGCAAAACAGCCCTTGATGCAAGGGGTACTGCAGCTGCATATAAGTAACGAGAGAGCTCAGAAGCTGCAGCTTTTCTCTTACACCTCGCTATAGTCGAAAAATGGCGATCTTCTCTGACCGTCGTGGCTCTTGGACGATCTCGCCCAGTCTTTCTCTCGAAGGATCCAGTATCCTGGAACTGTTTCAATTAGTTACACACGACGTTGTGCGTTAAATTAAACTCTGTTTAAATCGGGACTTGGCAATGACCTGCTTCTAACCTCCCCACAACTCGCCACCTCATTCCATCATCTAAACGTTGGTGATTACTCACTTTTAGTGTTACAATTTGAATTGAACCGATTGCTTCAAAATAACACCAAGAAATTCGCCGAGGTGTGCTGGCGAACTAAATGCGTCTTAACTTACACACGCTTATAAAGCCTGTTTCTACTGGACACGCCTACACACACGTGTACACTTACGTATTTACCTTACATGATTTTCATTTTTATCTAGAAGCAATTTTTTTTCATCCTGTTCAGTTATTTTCATGCAATTCGATAAAACATGCCAATTATCTTAATTTATTTCATCAGTGTACATTTCTCGCAGTACTGTATTGAAAATAATCGTTTCCTGGAGTGATGACTTATTGAAACTTTATTAGAACGACAAGCTTCATTGGCTTCCAATCCTGTGAGATGGAGCTTATTTACGGCGAATGATAACGAAACATGACGCATGTTGCACGTGTGTATGGCTTTCGTTTTCCAGTTGGGCTACAGTCAAGTTCGGTTACCATTGTAAATGTAGTGCGAAGGCTAAATAAGGGCTTATCCATGTTCTGGAAGCCTAGAGAGCACACCTGCGTGTAATGACGAATAGCATTTTGGTATATGCATTAGCCCTTCAGCACAGTGGTACAAGATAAATCAGCATGCAAAGGGCTTAGGATGGCACCGAGTATTACAAATATTACATGGTCAAATGCACATCCCTATAGCTTCACTCTGTAGCAAACATTGTTGTTACGAGGTAATGGATATCTAATTCATTGGTGCGTCGATTAATGTTGAAGGGTACTCAGATTTGTTTGTCCAACATTGTCCAACAGACTTTCAATGTACCAAATTATTAAAACCGACACTATACCCAAAATCTGGCAATAGAAACTTTTGCGCTGGAACATTACCGTGTTTTGCAGTACCTAGAAGGAAAGCTTTCTAGGACCTGTGTTCTACGAAGTTACATTTAAAGGACAAATGTATTTCCATCTGTCACATGATATCATACCTGATTCATTTAGAACCATTCAAAAATTTCCATTTATTTTATTACCTCCAAAAGAAATTGTTATATCAAGGGAGAGCGCTAACAAGGTTTAAGCTAAAATTTCAAATGCATTATAAATGCAGTAGGATATTACTCAGAGTTTATTTTTAATTTACAGTTCATTTATAAAATGTATTGAAAAATACCCTTTCAAATTTTCATTTTCATTTTTCAAAGCCCATAACATTCAAAAGATTTATATTTATCTAAGTACTAAAATATATTGTTTTTTCATTTATTTCACTAAACCATGTATGACACAACTATTTTTCAAATCACTAATATCAGAAATATCATTTAAAATAGTTGACAAATATGTTAGAGCAACATAGCTTGAGTCGATTTGAAATAAAAAAAAATTTGAAACTATTTCAGCTAAGAAACCGAAGAAATAAATCAAAAGTGTAATAAAAGTAAATTAAAGATATATTCCTTGTCTTATAACAGGAATTAAAGCAAAATACTGATTTTATAGAAATTGCATTTGATTGTTAAATCGATTGTTATCATTATTACTAAGTATCACAATGATTAAAAACAAGAAATTTTTGCTGTGCTGATTAGAATATTTGGGTATACTCTTTTTTTAAGATGGTCAATTATTTTTAATAATATATCATTTAAAATTTAATAATAATGACGATTTATCTGCGTATCCATATATATATATATATTTACTCGTGTAAAATAAGTCAGTTTTTCTTTGAAAGTAATCTATCGGTTTATTTATTATTATTAGAATAGAATGTGTTACATATATATACTATTATTCCCAGTGTTAAGGTATCTAACTACGTTCGGAACTGTGATTTTAAAAAGAGCATAAATGGATAATTTTCATGATATTTAGTGTCACTTATATTAGAATACATGTATAAAATTGTTTTAAGGACATTTTGACAAAAAAAAAGTTATTTAAATACATCATTTCGGCAAAACATTACATTAGAATAACCTTTTTTCAAAATGTTCTCCTTTTGTGAAAAATGCTTCTATTATAATAATATTTTGCCTGTATATAGCTCAGATCTATGCACAGAAGCTCAACTATGATTTTTTTTAAAAATTCACATTGTTTTCAGAGTTACAACCCATTGAAATAATTATCGGCGTTTTTTTTCTTAAAATTTCTCCCCAATGTTGTAGTAAAACATGGATAAACCCACTTCTAAGTTATATATTTCAAAAATCCTAGTTGAGCATCTGTACAGAGGTATGAGCTATATACAGGCGAAATATTATTATAATACCTAGAAGCATGATTCACAAAAGGAGAACATTTTGAATATTGGTCATTATATGTTCATTTTTTGTCACAATATTGTACTTAAATAATTTTTTATTGTATAATACTATTCTTAAAACCATTTTATATACATTTTCTAATCTAAGTGACACTAAATATCATAAATAATATCCATTTATACGTTTTTGCAAAATCACGGTTCCGAACGTAGTCAGATACCTTAACTCAAGCATAATGGTATTGGTATTTATTGTCAGTATATACATTGCAAATGCAAGTTCCTTGACACATTATAAGTAATTATTTATTCTACAAACATTCTGGGGCCATTTTTTTCTAAACTACTTTATTAGCTACGAATACTATGCACAGCTAATACAATTCACAGCTTATCAGTAAAAATATATATATTTTTCTGCATCAAGTTAAAGGTTCAATGAAAACAATTGAAGAGTATAGAGAAAAAATAGTATATAGGGACAATAGAAAACGTATATAGGAAATATGTATATTATCTCGAATAGGCAATAGAATTTTACTTCCATTATTTTGAAAAATAGTATTATTTCTAAATGCATATCCACATGTTAACTGAGAAAATTCTTTTTTAGTATGAAAATTAAGTTTTTTTTTTAAATCCACTAATACTTGATACAAAAATATCAGATTAAAATGTATTTTAACATATATATCTGTTTCTCTCTCTCCCTCAGAAAATAATTAGTTTTCTATTCATCTTTCAAACTTCAGATGCATATATTGGTATATTATACAGTTATGAATTATACAATTATGAGAATATCATTAATTACACAATTGTAAAAATATTTTGAATTGTATATAAGAAAGTGACAACACAAACGTCAAAAAAAAATAATTTACAACTAAAATGATAAAATAAAAAAATGTGAATGTTATAGCAAAATTATATTTTAAAGGTATAGCCGAGAGAGAGATTTAAAAAATGATTTCTAATTGATGTTATGGAACTTGTCACAAGAAATGCAGTCTACAAATTTGTTAATAAACATCACCCGTTGATTAAATTTAAGCCTAAATCAATACCTCAGGATCTAATAATCAATTACGGTTATTTATTAAAATACGAAATATCTCCCTCTGTAACAATGTAGATCAAAGGGAGAAAGATAATAACCGACTTTGAATAACGAATTTCCAAATGAATTTTAAGTGGATTCCATCTCGAAAGCACTCTCCGCGTCTTTCGATTTACGTTATCTGGGGGTGACTCTGGTCGCTTGCGTGCATCCAAAGATTGCCCACAATCTTCCAATATACTTCCATCTGGAACCCTCCCGCCTTCCGAACAATAGAAGGTTCGATTTCTATTAACGCTGATTTCCATAGCACAATGAGAGCAGATTCCCAAGCCACAGGAATCTCTGGATTACTGGAAATTTCCCTGCGTTTGAAATGGCAGCATTGTAATGGAAACCCCTATACCGGTTTCTGCGCAGATTGCAACATTTTCTATTTATAAGGCTTCTCCGAAATAATCTAAATTAAAAGTCGGATTTAGTTAATTGGTGGTAAGCGCATTTATTTGCTGAATGTTATCAGAACCATATGTTTCAAATAACATTGGTTTGTGTCTTATTTTGTTTATGACATTTCAGTTTGATTCAGTTAATAACATTTATTAACTTCGCGATTATATAGTAACAATTTTAATATCATATGGAAAACTATATAAAGAAGACAGATATTTATCAGTCAATGAATAGGATAATATTTTACTCAGCTAAAAATATACTCATATTCATTAAATTTAAAAAAAAAATTATTTTATTTTAAATTTTTTTTAAATTATATTTTAGTAACATAATTTACTTTTTTATATACAATTTCATACACATATGATATTATTTAAAATTACGAAATATTTTCCGTTAGTGCTCTTTAATCTGTTTAAACACGTTATACTTATAATTATGTGCTTTCTACCTATTAATATTTTTCATTAGAATGTCATTAAACAATTTCATTTTGAGTTAGCTAAGGTATGTGACTATAAAAGAGTAAAAACAAATATTTTTTAATATATATTTAAAGTCATTCGAATTAGAACAAACATTTAACCTTGTTTTTAGAATATTATTAAAATAAAATAAAAAATACCTAATAGCAATTTTTTTTGTATAGAGTAAAGAAAAAAAAAGAAGAAAATTTTCAATACATTGAAAGAGTTCCTATGATAATTGCATTTTACCTATATGTAGCTTAGATTTCTCTACAGGGAAAAATTGATATTATGTTAAAAATATATGGATTGATAATAACATAACATAAATTCAACAGTATTAATATTTAGATACGAAGAAATACTCTTTAAGAATGTATTTCAAAAACCCTAGTTAAGGCTCTCTATAAAAGTGATAGCTGTGTGTAATTAAAATACTATTATTATTCAAGCATTATCCATAAAATGACGGTGTTATGAAAATATGACATTTTTTTTTTTCTTAATTTCTGGTCAAGATATTGCATTTAAACCACATTTTTATGAGATAATATTCTTAAAACACGCGCATATGTATATTTTAACTCAGGTGATACTAAATATATAAAATTAAAACATGCAAAAGTCACGATTTCGAACGTAGTAAGATACCTTAAGACTTAAGAATTTTTTTAATAAATATATATTTCAAAATATTTAATACATCTAGAGTTTAAAAAAAATTCAATCATGCAATAAATACATGAATATAAATAAATTAAGCTTGAATTGCTCCCGTGGTAACTAATTTAACTCTGAAGAATAACGATATTTTGATTACATCTGGTTTCTATGGAAACGTAAAGTTACTGCACAATTCAACCAAATACATATAAGGAATATTTCTAAATTTATAACTGACAGAATTTATCTAATTGGATATGCTCACTAAACTTCGTCTAAAATGCAATAAGGTTTTTTTATTTGAAGTGAAAATTCTATTTGAAAGAATGATTGGTTAATTACACGAGAATTCCTTAAATTGTCACAAATGAAAAAATCTAGAAACCAGATAGAAATAATTTTATCTGATAAAAACATTTCAGTATTTTATTTTAATTTTATAGTTTCCATTTCCACTGTGTTTATTTAAACACGTATCTGACAAAAGAAATTATACTATACAAAACTAATATATTCATTATTTCTATCTGGATTTGAAATAATAAAATTATTTAAAAAAGTTCATTTAGCAATTAGTTCTGACATACCGTTTGCTTAAATAATAGCACTAAAAGAAAAAACTCTTTTTTATTGATATCCATCTCAGTGGCAAAAACGAAGGGGGTAGTAAGGTTGCCGAATTTATTTTTTTGTCCATGCTCTGTAAGCACTCAAAATTGTGAATCCATGGAGGTTTACCAAAAATTAATTATTACTTCCCATTGGTAATATTCGCTACTATTAAATACCCGCCGTTAAGAGGAACAATGCAAGTTAATCTGTTGAGTGCTCAAACGTCCTTTTCGAGTTCCGTCACCAAAGGCTCTCGAGTAGGTGAACGGTGGGACTTACATATTTGCTCACTCACTTTGCAATTTTGTCGATGCAATTTTTTAGCCCCTGGAGAAAATATAACTTTTTAAAGTATAGTTTTAGGTTGAACAAAGACAGACAAGTAGACATTTTCAAGATTACAAAATTCCACAACTGTATTAAATGTTGAATTAAAATTGTGAGCATTTTTGAAATGTTCAACAGACGAGGAAAAATTCCATTTTATTATCTTTATAAACGAAGAAGTTATTAAATGTCGGATCTATATATAAATGTTGAGTATTTTTTTAAATTAATAAGAAAAAAGTTTTTGGCATTTTATTTTTAAAATCAATTAGAATTTTTTATAAACGGCTATTTAAAATGAATTTTTTGAATTAAGACATGTACAGATAATGGAAAAAAAAACAAACTTTCCACTCTCACTTTTCTTTTAAAGCCAAATTTGGTGATTTTCAAGATTTATAGGTACCTTCTTCTCTAGTGTAACTCATGAGTAGACGTGAAATGCACGAAGGAACCGACAGTCATTTGGTGCCTAACTGGTTTCTGAGAGCATTTTAGCAGAGTGAAAGGGTAGTTCTTTGGAAGGACTTTGGAAAATACCCATGCCATTTTTTTACCAAGAGGTCTACCATCTAATTTTCAAAAAGACCACAATGGGATGGCACCCACCACAAAGCAACTTTTGTCTGAATTCTGCTAATTAGCTCTCTACTGCTCTGTATTTTTGAACTTTGTTTTTTTTTTATGAAACTTACAATGCCATAAGAGCACAACTTGTGTCCGATGAAATTACAGCCTTATCAGAAAGAGAGTGAGTGAGTGAATATTAACGTCACACTATTCAACTACTCGAGGGCTTTATCAGAAGGTGAGAAATGAGCAGAAAGGCTGAATGGATGGCCTCGATTTCAACGTCATAGTGGGTGGTATGAGAGCCAACATGTAGGGCTAAAACTGAAATTGGTCACAGAAAACGCCCTGACCAGCGCCCAGCTCAGGCCCAGTGCCCTGAGTGAAGTTCAAAAGGGAATTATCACTATAAACATGAAGCTACTAGTTTAACGAAGATAACAAGCATTAATGGTTTTCAATGCGATAACTCGAAGAGTTTATGGGCAAAAGTCGTTTTCCCTCACATTTAAGGCCGTTTTCGGCATAGACACAAGAGCGTGAACTTAACTTGGAGCACATTTTCGACAGAAATAATGCTTCAATTTTTATAACAATTTGTGACATTGTAACTCATGCATTTGTTTACAGTATAGTGTTTCTAAAATTTCAAAATATTTCATAAATAATTAGTTTTTCTTTTAACGTGTAAAGGGATACCTCATTTAGCATTACGGTATAGGAGAAAAAATGCGAAACACATTTTATAAAAGAAAAAATGAATCAACTCGGATAAAAATTACTAGTATGATAAAATAATTAATTCTCTATAGGATAGTGAAGCCAGAATATAATATTAATGTTTGAGTACCTTTATATCTAAAAAAATATTCCGAATTCGGGTCCTATACTTGAACATTAGCCGAAGTCAGACTTATAGTCAATTCCTGTCTAACATCATGAAGTATAAACTCCAGTAAACTCATATGAGATGATAGTTAATACTCATTTTCGTTAATTGCATTATATTGGGCGTTCTGTTGGACACATTGAATGTGTGTGAAGCGCTTTTGATTCTTTAAATTACGTGCTCTATCATTTCATAACCATGCCAGAAGGAAAAATATAGGAGTCTAGTATAGCTGCAGGAAATATGGGAGTCTAGTCTAGCTGAATTCCTCCGAACATATACATTAGCATTTTAACTGTCATGCCCGAGACGATCTCGGGCACAGCACTGGTGTTCGAAAATGTCACACCCGAGTATTACTCGGGGGTATTTTTTTTGAGTGCATCGTATTGTTTTAACCGAATATATATCGGCAGACGTTTATTTCGGCTTCATCTATTTGTCAAATCCGACTGATTCTCGGGAAAAGTTAATGTGTGCTCAATTCAATAGATGACAGCACTTTACTGACGACTTCAAAGGTTAGAGGTTAGAAGTTCTTAGGTTCAAAAAATTTGACAATTTGTGTATCCAAACCATCAAAATAACTTGACAGTTAAAGATATACATTAGCTGTAGGCCGAAAAATAAATGCATATCCAGCACAGGAGTAGTTTTAACACCACCAGTGTTCAAGCGTAAAGTCCGGTTTTGGAAAACATCAAGTATTCCCAAGACTCTATCTGAGGCATAGGCCATTACTTCATTGCAAACTTTAAAACCGGCTGAGCACGGTCCTTTACGTAATGTTAATTATAGCTTTTTCATATCTCCACTTTGTTCCAGCAAGTCTCTTGAGAGTGTGGATTCTCTTCCTTGCTTTTGAGACGACATGTTCAGCATGTTTGATCCATTTCAATTTTTTATAAAAGTTGCAGCCCAGATAAGTTGAAACATCATTATGCGAGAATCTCTATAAGAAATGTTAGAAATTAATGGGTGCTTTAAGGTAAAATACTGACTAGCAGTTTTCCCTACATTTATATTCATATTGTTATCCAAATACCAGCTCTTCAGCCTCTGTATAGACTCTTTCAGGACAATATTTAGATTGGTATGTTCTCCTTTAGGTGTACAACAGTAGTGTCAAACTTGCAAGTCGTGGACTTCATGCAGACCGGTCAGTATATTGGCACCCAAAAATATATAATAAAATATCAAACATTACCTTGAAATAAGAAAGATAGTAGCATAGAAGAGATGTCAAATGTCAGGAAGTAAACATTAAATTTTACTTGTTCTTTTATTTATGTCTATTATATAATGTATTATTCAAAATAAATTTACGTTTCTATAAATATTGTTTTTTTTTTGCTGCCCACCTAAAGTTGAACCTTTTTTGCTAGGCTCAAGTTGACCTTTGAGTTTGACACATTTGGTGTACAACAACAAATAGCAAAGTCGTCCACAAAATGTGCAGCGTTAGTCAGTCCTTCAGAAGTCAAGACACCAGTATGTCATCAATAAAAATATTAAATAAAATTGGCTAAATTTAATAGGATTGCATATTTATTTCAATAACTGCTAGACTACCATTCTTTAGTTAAGGTTTCGAATGGAGAGTAAAGCATATGAACTAAAGTTTGAATGATCCATTATGATAAAGTATTAGCTGTTTAATTTTATATGAGAGTATGTAATCTAAGGCTGTAAACGTTAGATGGGAAAAAATTATAAATTAATATAGATACATAGCCGGATAGATAGATAATTGGATTGATAACATAACTGAATGAGATATATTTACTAATACGATTACTTCATAAAATGTTTAAAATGAATAAGATTAATGTTAGACTTCAAAGTACTCTACAAAACTAAAGAAATTATTCAATTTAATTCAGAAAGCAAGGAAGATATTTTTTAAACATTGTGTATTGTGAGATAAACGTACAAAAAAACATGCATATTTTTATTCAGTGATCATAAGCGTCACTTATTATAATATCTACCAAAAGTATTATCAATATGACTTGGTTGATATTATTATCAATATTAATAATATATTATATAAATATATTAATAATACCTACCAAATGAATAATAGAGTTATACATACAATGAGTAATGGAGTGAGATACGTTTTGTTTTTCAGTTAGCCAGAACCCAACTGACAAGAATCCAAATGGGAAAAATAATTATACGTTACTATTTTATCATAATTGAATATTTGAATTTATGGATACATTATTTAAAAATATAATCCATGGAAACGTTTACTTGTTTATTTTTTTAGGTTACAAATATACTTTAAGAGTATAATACATAACAAAGAAACCTTAAAAATTACATTAAATAAATAAATAGTTTTTAGAATAATGTATTTAAATGTACTTGTAGTCTCGCAAACACATTATTAACGATTTGCCAGTGATGTCCCGTATTGTTAGCGAAATGTTGCTTAAGAAAATGGAAAATTTATAATGTGCATAAATGCAAGTGTTTTTAAATTTCACTGAATCAAATAGATGTTTATGTAACATTCGGTGTATAATATTTCCATTTTATATCTCCACTTATATGTCTTTTCTTGATAAAATAGAAATACTTGAAAATGAAATATCCAACAAAATTACATTTATTCACAGCATTACATCATTTACTTTAAATATCCAGTCAACAAACATTTCAAATTGGAATAATATTTACAAAGAAATAAACCGAATGGAAATAGATATATATGTATATAGAAACTATAGTTAACATACTTATATATATTTCCCTACAAAAAGCATATTACTTGGAATTTTTGAATATAAATCTTATTTATTAAAATGCATTGTTTATCTAACAATAAAGTTAAGGGTGTATCTTAAATACAAAGGATTACTGATCACATTAGAAAACATAAAGTTTAACTTTCATATAATTATGAAATTTAAAAATGGAATGTTTTCATCACATAGTTAAATTTCTAATGAATTGACAGGCCTATTATTCCACATTTTATACTTGTGTCCATTACAATTTCTAATTAATAGTAGAAACATATTGAAAAATAAGATTTATAACACACACAAAATGTACTCGTTTAAGGTATGTGAATTATATATGATTTGAAGTACGTATTCTCCAGAAAAATTTTCACAATTACATATGAATAAATATTTTAGAATATCTACCAATAAATAAAATCTATATAAAGCCAATACAGTAGAATAAAATTAATTTAGTAAATAGTATTTTCATCAGTGATTTATTGTGTATTACATTGATTCAAGAGTTAATATCTAGCTATATATTTCCATCTTGAATGGCTTATGCATATCTAATGTCCACCTTAATTTTAATTCTGTCAAATGAAAATGGGTTTCATAGCGTATAGAACGACATTAATTCCATTTACAGCATATTATAAAAGGGCAAGTTGAAGCGTCGTTTCAAAAATTATAAATTGTTCTAATAATTTGTGATCTTTAAAAAGATATCAGGGAAATAAATTCTATCATACAGTTCCAACAAGGAAAAGGTTGTATCAGAATAAGAATAAAACACGAATTAAAAAAAAAATAAATGCGAATAAGGCACTTTTGTATTATCATTTAAAAAAAATTTCTTTTTCAAACTGCAAAAGATTTTCCCTCGACTAGTGAGATGGTATTGAAGGAGTAAAAAAACAAATGAAAAATAATCACCTTTTAAAAACCAATTCTTTCAAAGGAAAATCTATAGTTTGTGCAATATGTATATAATATATCAATCTTTAATGAAATTCAAATGAAACATAATTTTTTTTTTAAATGAGCAAATTTTGTGTTAAATTACAAAGGGAATTTTTTCCCCTCTTTTCTGAAAAATTACTTTATGAAATCATTAATGTTATTATTTTAATTTAAGAAGTATTATTTAAGAAAGTTATTGACTGAAAAGTAAAGTAAATATTTACAGATGTCCTAATTAAGAACAATTTTAAAACAAAATAATTTTATTATTAAATTATATTATACTGAGTTATTATTTTTAAAAAATGTTGTTTTATGTAACAAATAAAGATCTCTTGTTATTTCAAGTAAGAATTCTAACTGTGTAATTACGATTCAAATTATGATTTAATCTGATTTATTACAGCTATATGATAACATTTAATATCATTAATAATAATGTAAGAAAAAGTATAATTTAGATTATTTATTAGCAATATTTCTCCTTAATTCGCCTATGAAAATATGTAATTAATATTTAATATTGCACTCTCTATGAATATTCAGCCAAAGAAAACATATAGATATATTATTATTATACAATGCTGGAAAATTTTAAAAATCCTTCAATATCATACACAAGAGAAAAAAGAAAACCCGTTAAAATTGCGTTCAAAATTTTTTAAGTCTATGATTATATAAAAAATAATATTTGGTAGACAAATTTAGTTGCAAAAGCCTTTAGGTGGATGAAATTACCAAGTAAACAGATTAAAAAAATTGGATTTCTTTAAAACGTTGTCAATTTTATAACTTTTGAAAAAAGACATTGAAAATATTTTAAGTATTAAATTTTTTGAAGATCATTTAAAGGTATGTTAAAATATACAAGCAGAGATTCAATGTATGTAGAAAAATAATAATATGTCAAATCAGGATTAAAGTTTACTTTTAATATAAGTATTTTTTTTCTGCGTCTAGTGTTCATTTTGAATAAAGATTATTGCACAGAAAAAAAAAAGTTTTCATTATAAATGCAAAATATTTTTTTTAATGTTATCGTAAATAAATTAAATCAATAAGTTTTAAAAAAAAACAACAACATTTAAATAGAGCGAATATATAATCAATCATTGATAACATGCGTGTAGATTTTGGCAGAAATAAAAACTGAATTTGAAATAAGAGATAAAAGAATATTGAATCGAGCGAAAGATTCGTCGGGATAAGTAAGAGCGATTTTCCCGTTCTATTATTTGATCAAGTTTAGAATCTGAGAACTTACATCAGAAAATTGATTTTAAAATTTTAAGCCAAGAGAAAAAAATTGACATTTTTCTAATTAAAAACAAAAAAATGGGATGTTTATTGTCACAAAAGTGAATTATAAATTTCTTTCAATTTTAAAAGTGTATATAATTCTATTACTTTATTCAGTCGAATGTTCTGCTGTGTTTGGGTAAATAATCGCGTTAAAAATTTTAGACATAAATTTTATATTGCAGCAGAAAAATATGTTTTTTTGATAATTGCACGTATTGTTTAAGACTGCGAGTAGCCGTTATGAAATTTACAGATATTATTCAGTTAAATACTAACTGAAGTCTAATTGTTGGGGGTTAAGAACAAATATAGGTTTGTAAAATTCAGAGCAACTGTTTTTAAGGAGACACAGTATGATTCAATTGACGAAAATTGGTCAAAAGATCAAATTTATTAATTTTTTGTGGCCTAAATTATTCTTTATATACTTTTCTATAATCTCTCAAAATTTGAAAGCCCTAATTTTAGAAAAAAACAGTTATGATAACTTTTATAGGCTTGTTTTTTTTATTTACACACATACATATCTCAATGTCAAATCCAAACTTTAAACTGACTTTAAAATAACTTGTTAGTCTTCATTTAAAATGCTAAGGCTTTTTTTGTATTGTGCCATATGCTATAATATTTTTCTAAGCTATTGCTAATAATGCATGTAACAAAAATTGGATGCATTTTTAAATCAAAGCAATATTCATTTTTTTCAAAATAATTTAATTTAGAACTCATACATTTCTTAAGGAATTTTCAATAAGCTTTCATAAAAAGAAGTATTGCATGAATACAAATCATGTTTTCCACAACACCCATACCAACTTTTGCAATACATAGTTGGGCAAACTTCTAAATCAAACTTTATGTGTGAACGTCGATTTTTGTACTAGGAAGATCATTCTAAATTCACTTAATAAATTTTTCTTTCTTGAAAAGTTAAATGGATAGCTTTTTTGAAATTTTGAGCACAAATTTTGTTTTACATAACACATACACATAGGGGGAAATTAAAATTTTTTTGAAACATTAAGTTTTATATAAATTGTATCATATTCTCATAAAATATTAAGTGCTTGTATAAATTCTGAAAGAAAACAAAAAATTCAATATTAATAAAACCCTCTTACCACATTAATTAGTATTTGAAATATTATATTCGTTATTTGTAATTCTATTTTAAATCAGATGAATTGAGGACATTTTCTCTCATTTCCTTTTTTCCAATAAATAAATTTATTTACTTGAGATTTACATAAATAGCACATACTACATCTGTTATTTTGTGAACACATTGTTCGTAGTCAATATCAAGCTCTATTCAAAATAATTAAGCAAAATTTCGCTGTGGTTATTACTTAAACAGTAAAATGTTAGTTTAAATGTATTTACCTATACTTATACCAGAGCAGAGGCTGTCTGTTGGTTGAATTGATGATCATATGTTGTTAATCCAGTAGCAGTTACAATAATTTCATATGTACTTCACAAGATAAATTTTATTTTTTTTCAAGATAGCAATATTTTTCAATTTTATATCTTCATCAATGAGCATGCTGATGACCTTGACAAGAAGGCTCTAAATTCTCCTCAACTTTCTTATTACCCTTACCGTTACTGCTGCACAATGGCCAGATGTAAACTCACCTCCCATCCAGTTAAGAAGCTCTTCATTCCAGAACTTAATTGCAACCACGTAACTTCTCAACCATCATTTAGCCAGACTCCCTACCAGACACTTTAAATGGATGGAAATTTCCCCTATTGGGCAAAGAAGTCAATATACTTGCCATCACTGTCCTGACAATCAACTTTTTCCAAATCATATTTTTTATTGTCATTCTGTATTTGATAAACTCCACAACATACAATTAAACACACCAGATCATCAATTGCTTTATTCTCCAAATGTCTTCGATACTATAAGGGTCGTTTTTGAAGCCTTCGGTGCCATTTGATTGATCTTCACCACTTGGACAAGGCGGCAAGAACAACAGATAATTAAAGTATCATGAAAAATGCTTTAATTACCATGTTATATTTTTATTCCTTGACTATTACGTAGAAGCTTAGTAAGCAGGAAGCTCTCTTCTGGTAATCGGTGGAAGTATGGCAACATATTGATAAATCTATAAACAAGTATCAAGTGTATGGACATAAAAATTGTCAAAGAATAATGATGCTTACTGTTTAAAACTAAGGAAAATCTCTTACATTCACTTCACATCTAGGGATCATGCAAAAATTTAAATTAAACTCTTGACTAGATTCTCGGCGCTTATACTGCTTCGGCGACTTGCAAAAGGAGGTGCCACTGTAAGTCATATCTTAGACAAGTTATTGAACGCAACAGAATGATTCCGTTTCGTTTTTAACCTGCATAGACGGCCGCACACGTGGTTGGTGCACTTCCAACGAGTGATACTTGTAATTAAATGGTTTTTTCTGAACACATCTATTATATGTTACTCTAAAAAATTTTCACACGTAAGAAACGTTATTACTTTATTTTAACTTTCATAATATTGGAAAATGGTCCCTAATATTTTACATTGTGTGACGTCTCTCGCGTCTTTCTGATTAACATGACTCCTATGTTCTTTGACGGCCACGATTAATGGCAAAACCTTTCCAACCCAATACCAAGAAGATAAACGAATGTAACATGTAAATGAGATATACTATAAAAGGATAGCGTGGCAAACCTAGATATAGCGTAGCAGGCTCAGAGATTGTATTGTGGAATTATTCTGATCGATAGAGTGACAAAGCTTAGTGTGGAATCTTGAGGATCAAGAATTAGCTACCTTGCGGATCAAGAATCTTCATATATAAAGTTTATAGATAATATTCTCTAGGTCAAGGGACCAGAATTGGAAAAGGTAATATTAGATATAAGTAATTAGATAACAGGATTATTTAGGATAATTGAGATAGAGGATCTAGTTGCGTGATCTGACTTAAATACGTGATTTAATTTGGGCTTGACTCTCACTCTAATTAAATTTGTCAAATTAGAATTTAAGTATTATAAGTTACACTTAATAAAAGTTGTATTAAGAATTATGTCTCATCATTTTGATAATCCCACACCTCTAGCTTACGCGGAACCGGCAAGACATGGTCATCACAGGATGGCTATGTCTCAATTGTATCAAGCTTTTTTGAGCCCCTTATCATTATTCACGCAATCCTAAATTAGTTGTAATTTACTACGGAACCAATCGTAGGAACCCAGATGATTCATGAGAGAGAAATTTATATTTACGTCGCAGTACAAAGCTGTACAAGGGCTATTGGTGACGGACCACGAAATTTGAACCATAGTCATTGTGAAAAAGATGATACCTGAGCTGGCATCCCCCTCTCCTAACATCCACACCAACTTGAGGATGTTTGAGCCTCGACATATTTAGCGGGTATTAGCCTCCTCTGGACGACAGGTCTTCAGAGGTTCCAGACCCGAGCTCATTACTTGCCTGCCATGAGTCCAATATCTTATTTACTCGCGAGAATCAATCTCACCTAATGTGTCTCGAGCTGTGAACTGACCCTCTGAGAAGATTATTTATATACTAAATTAGTGGTGTTAAAATCGTGCCTCGGACAGTTTATATCAGCCCGCAATAATATATAATAAAATAAAATAAATTCTCCAGAAATAGGAAGTATAGTAGCAGAGAAGAGATGTCAAGTGTCAGGAAGTAAACAAGTATTATTTAGACGTATTACTGTGTATTATTGGAAATAAGCTTACGTTTCTATGAATATTAATTTTATTTGAGGCCCACAAGAAGTTAAACCTTGTTCGTTTGACCCAAGTTAGCCTTTGAGTTTGACACCTTTGCACTTAATGAAATACATATGCAATGCTGATTATTATGAAAAGAAAGTTATTGGACTAACATCTTCGGAATTATGGCAAACAACATTTCTGGAATTGTGAAAATATCTGAAAGAAAGATCGTTGGTGCCTTGTACCAACCTCCTGCTATGCTATTTGGTACGTGATTTGATGGGTGATCTCCTCCATCCGTTTATACTGTTCTTTTATCCTCACGTTAATGGAGTTTTCCAGCAATTCAACTGTACCTCTCACAATTCCCGGTTGGCTACTGGGTGATTGGATGAGCATTCATCTGATTTTAAATCATAAATTGTCCACCTTGAAGCCCAGACTGAAATCTTTTTGAGCTTCTATGGGATGTTTTGGAACAAGGTATGAAAGGCCATCACACAGTACCAACGAAAATAGCTGAATTATGGAGATCTTTAGGCAATATTTGGAAATCATTTCCGTGGAACGTTTCCAGAACCTTGTTGAATCTATGCCTTATCGTGTGACTGCCGTTATCAATACCAGAGGAAGCCCAACTCGTTACTAGGTAGGTATCCTAATTCAGTGGCAATTCAGTCTATTTGATGTCATTCTTGAAAAGATTTAATTGATTAAAGAAAATTGCATGTACATTACACTTTAAAATACCAGGTTTCTTTGTTGCAATGTTTAATTGTATTTAAGTATTGGGCTATTTTCAATCTTATAACGCATCACTAGTTTACAAGAATATTACATTTAATTCAAAATAAATTTACTTAAAAAAAGTAAATTGTATTCATATGTGCAATAAACCACCACATACTCCAACAAATACACTTGTCTTTTTGTTTAACATTTCAGGATGAATTTAAAGAGAAAAGTTCATGAAATAAGAATTGAAAGATTGTTGCTAAAACACATTTCTTCACTATGCATGTAGAGCTTAAAATTAACGTGTTTAATTTGAAGAGACAACTGTTGCAGTTAAAGAACGTGATGGCATTAAGTTTTATAAAATAAAATATATTGAGTACATGAATTTCATTAAGAAAAAATATAAAATAATCAAAATATTAACTGTCCTTAACCCTTTATCTACTGAAGGTACTTAGAAGTACCACTCACTTTAAAATTACATAGAATAACCATTTTTACGACCAACTCTGACAATACTTAGCAATAATATTCTTTTAAATCGCCTCTTTCGAGATATATGGCAGCATGGGTTCTATGATCAGTACTTTAGCAGGGAAGGCAAATAGTTTTATAGCAGAAGTAGCGTTTTTAGCTGGTGTTGATAGGATTGCGAGGATTGTCATTTTTGTTCCGAAAAAGCAGTTAATATCAAAAAGTGTCTTATTTTTTATGTATTAATGAAGACCTTAGAAAGCAATTTGACTATTTGTTTTAAGTGCACAGAGTATATAATTAATTTTACAGTTGAATAACTTCGTGGTATTTATAAGTACCGACAGCACACTGGGTGTTGGAACAAGAACTTAGTTTTTTTTCGTCCGTGTAGCTTATTATTGATTTTTATTATGTTGAAACGTCATCACTATAGTGCAATAGAGTTATGCCTTTTTTAGCATTTAATTTTGCTTACCTGATTTATTTTGCTTTTCTTATTGTTTTATTTTAATGTTTTCAAAAAGTTTGTAACTGTTTGTAACTGTATTTGTTTGCCACACAGTTAAATGAAACATGTATTCTTTTTCCAAAAAGTATACAACATCATTTAAATTCTTTTATATGTAACAAAGATTTAACAGTATTTGGAGATTTTCTCAAGGTGATAATATTATTTTCATTATTGTTTCATTTTCTTAGAAAGTATGTAAAAAAGAAGCTCAGTCTTCAAGAGGCTTTGGATTTATTACAGAACTTACTATCTGAAATCAAGGGTGTACTAACAGATGATTTTTTGAGTTGAAGATGTCCCAGAAAATTATCTGCTGTAACTTTCGTTAGATTCTTCGGATGATGATCAAAAGACTGAATTTAAGATGCAGTAGTTCATGTTAAGATAATATAGCATTTCTTTCCCCAGGATACAGAGCTTTTAAAAACATTCAATCGAAACATCACTCAAAATGCACAACTTGCAATGAATTTATGTGTATTTATGAAAAAAAAATATTTCTTTAAATATTATGAAATTAAGTTTATGTGTAAAAAAAGTAAATAAATTTTAAAAATTTAATAATCTTTAAAAATAAAACTTTTTGTGCTGTGTGCAAAATATTAGAGTTCTATGATTATTTAGCATTTCTGAGAGTTAAAACAGCGTTAAAAAATCATTCGGCTTTTTCATGTTTATGAGAATACTTGAGACCTTTGTTCACTGACAGTACTTTAAAGTGCCAATTTAATTAATTAGCTCTAATGAAGGAAATTTCACAAAGTTGAGTATTTCATTTATGTATATTCCTAAATTTTCAATGCAGTTATTAAAAAAAAATATTGCATGAAAAAAATAAACCACATCTAATAACTCTCAATGTTTGATTCCACATCAGAAGGATTATCTGCCACTGTTAAAGCAACTTGTTATGTTGCCTTGCTACTGCAAAGGAAATTAAACCATTTTCAAATTGTGAAGTGGTGTAGGACTGCGTATAAAAGCGGCTGCAAACATGTAAAAATGTTTTCCCTATGAAAGGAAATTATTTTCAAATATCAACCAACTTTGCTAAAATTCATGTTGTCCCATTAAATATATATATATATATATATACATTTTTTGAAATTAAATTATAAAATCCCCATGCACCACGAATTATCACTCGGGGTTCACAGAGGTAAATATTAATCACGCTTTACCTAGGAAAGAAGACAAAAGTTTTTTGAGGCTTTTAAAAGCATTTCTGGAGGAAAGAAGTTGGTGAAAATTCAGAGGCAAACTTACATTAAGTCTCTTAAAAGCCAGTCTTAGGAATTAAAAATTTTTCTCATGAAAAGTTGTAATCTTGCAAAATAAAGTTATCCTAATAAATATTATTCTTTGCATTTGATAAAAGTACAACTATCTCATATATCTCGCAATATTTACTTGCAATGGCAGAAGAAATCAAAAAAAAAATTCAAAGTTAAAGGACAGTACTAAATATATTTTTTCAGGAGAATTAAAACTGATCAGCCTAAAATTCCTCAAACGATTAGGCACTTACTCGATTAACGACAGATACAGTGTTCGCTTTAGTAAGAAGAATAAGTTGATGTAAAATTACTAATAGAGATAGCTTACAGAGTAATGAAAAAAAAAGATGCTTTCCTTATCCAAGTTTGATAATCAACAACATTTATATGCTATAGTAAGCCTATATTTTCATCAAAAATTTTAAACAGTATAGCATGTTATTTGAATGTCCTTACATATAATAATGCTCAACATTTTTCGCTGTTTAATAACTGTTCAAAAAAGATAACTTTAGAATTTCTCTAAATTTACTAATGTGGTAAAGATGCTTATAAATACATTTACTAGGCGTTGCGAGTTAGTACAGTATGATACAATGTTTAAATATGTCCATGTATATCTCATGTTAACGTGAAGAAGGATCCTGAAAATCTGTAAATTGTAATAAGCAAGTTTTAATGTAACAATGAAATGAAATATAATAATTTTCAATACTCACGTATATTACATTTGAGGAATATTTCATTTTAAGATATTTAGTATAACTAGTTACAAATACTTTTGGATCCACGTATTTGTTTGTGAAGCAACTTTTTTGTATATGGAAATTACAAAAACTTCATACCTTATTTTACACTCTTAAAAAGTGGAATAGCATCACCACACACACAAAAAAAATAATGCAAGTAGCGTCATACAAATTTCAGTAGCGGTAGTCATACGATGGATATGCAAATGATAAAGTTGGCTTACGCATCTGATTACGGAGTGCAATCTCACTTTTGAGGAGTGTTTTAACGAACGACAACTTAAAAAAAAAAACAGCTGATATGAGCAAAGTGAGACATACATATAAATTTACAAAGAATAAGTAAAAAACAGAGTACAGACATTCCTTATTATGATTTGAAATTAGTTATTTTAAATCAAACTAAAACAATGAAGGTTTTATATTGTTTTGTTCTTGTATAACATTTTTCAAAGCCCGGTTGCTTAACTTGAGGCCAATTGTAGTATTACAAGCCATCACAATAATTTATTAAACCATTTAGTTTTGCCAGACATAATTTAAACAAATAATGCAAGTGTAAAACTATTTGAAAATTATTCTGTGCATAAACATTATATGATATTGCATATGCCTCAATTAATTTCAAATGGCCCTATAATCAACATAACAAAAGGCTCTGTAGGACAAATAAAGATAATCTGTAGTCTGTATGTCCGGAAATGAGAACAAGATTAATCTTATTATCGTTCTTAACAACATTTGACTCTCTGTATCTTTATATATGTTGATGTTTAAATAAAAGTACATTCATTTAAGAATCCTTGATTTACTTATTTGTCAAGAGACAATAAAATCCAAGCTGCGAACTTTGTTAATCATTTTTGGAATCATAATACTTAAATAGGAAAACACACAAATGTATTTTATGAAAACTATTGATTTTTGAAGTAAATTCTAATGACCGTCTTTGAGGAATGAAAAATTAAAAAAGTACACCAATATTTCAAAGTGAAATATACTTAAGCTGAAGAGTAAAAGAGATATATATATATGAGAGTGGGGGAGGAGTTACAGTTTGTGTAGGATATGATACTTTGAAATTATTGGAAATACCTTAATGTTTTCTATTAAAAAAATAAAAAACCTTGACACCTAGGACAAGACGCTCTAAATTTTTCCTGCAGACAATGGGTTAAAAATAAAAGAGGGAAAGAATGTAATTTCCCTAAATGAATGAAATGTTTGAAGGCTTTTCCTTAAGCAAAAAAATTGCAAGAGCTTTGTCTTTTTAAAAGGATTCACTTCATGAGGCTGGACTAAATAGCTTAATTTTCACATCCACGGCTGCAATAATCCATTGGAGCCATTTTGGTTACATTTTAGATTGTTTTCAAACAAGTTAGAATAAAAACACTTCTAACATGTTGATTCGTTAAAGTATTTCAAAAATATTTTCTGTTTTTATTTTAAAATTTATCTTTTAAATGTAATTATATACTTAAGATTGATTTTTTTAATAAAATCATTTTTTTCTTAAAATGGCAATAACTTTTATAAATTGAATAACAGCAAGTGCGACACCATTTTCGAATCTTAAACAAACTATTCATACTCTGAAGCAACTTGTCTAGTGTAGTACATAGCATTTATTCTTTTTTTGGAAAGAAAAATTTTGGCGACATTATATTCTAAACTCAACTAAAACTAGGTTATAATTTTAACTAAATTAGCAAACTGTTTCTGCGCAATTTATGACTGTAATTAATAGCCCAATTATGAAAGACCACGTTAGAGAAATAATCACTGAAAATTGTGAAATGTATGATCACATTATCTATGATCAGGTCGTCAACAGAGGTTTTTAAAACGGATAAGTTCTTGTGAAAAAAACTCTCAACAATTGTTTTCATAGAAAAAAAGCAAGTGCGGTACCTATTTGGAATCTTACATAAAGAGACCATCTTTTAAGAAATTTTCATGGGCTTAATAAGTTTTTTTTACGTAGAAAATTTAGGCAATATCATTTCTCAAACCCCGCCTCAAATGAATTACGTTAATTTTAAATAAAACTCAATGTATTTCTCCCGACTTGTCACTGTGATTAATTGCACGGCTATGCAAGATTACGTCAGTAAGAAAATCATTTCAAATTTGTGATATTTTTAGTCACTTGAACTAACTTGGGAAAGAGGTCCAGTAGCCGAGTGGTAGCGTATCGCGCTTCAATACCATAGATTCGAGGTTCTATCCTCGGGCTGGGAAACGTCAGCTCAGCCTTTCATCCCTCCTGCAGTGTGTCAATAATTGCATAACAAGCTTGCTTGGGGACTTAAACAATGGGGGTCTAGCTTCAGACTGACCACCTGACGAAACATCTGCTCATGCACAACAGGGCCTAAGGTCGCGTATTCGGAGTTGGGCAGAGTAGGCATTGGCCCTCATGGGCTGACATGCCACTGAGTTAAGTATATATATAGAGAGAGGAAGTAATTATATATATTTTTTATGTGTAATAAAATGTTGATTGGAGAATGTATATATATACATTTTGTGTGAAATACTTCACATTTCATTGTAAGTCTAAAATCAAAGAATCATTTTATTCGAAGGGGTGGGGCAATCATTATTCCGCCATAATCTTTGATACAATCAGAATTTTAACAACAAAGGTATTAAGCATGGGATCTTATCCACACTATAGACTTGGTCTTAAAATTATTTTAAATGTATCCAGTACAAACCTAAGAAATCTCATGCATTTTCTTTTATTTATACAATTTGTATAAAATTATAATCAAGTAATGGATTTTATTTTCAAAAATTCATTTCAACAACGACAAAAAATTCTATTAAATGTTCCTAGACTTGACATACACTCATATAATAACAAGCAATTGTTTATTTTATTAAGCGACTGCCTTTTGCATTGACTATTACATCTTACATCCAAGAAGAGACTGAATAATTTTTAATTATATATTTAAATTTGAAATTTAAATTATTCACCGCTTTGTGTGAAACTAGTTGATACTGTAATTAATTGATATTATTAGGCGCTTCATTTTTTTTGTCTCTTAATTTATTTTATTGTATACAGATTCTTTAATGGACTTTAAATTCGTACAAAAAGTTACAATAGTCCTTGTTAAAGTTTCTTTAGGTTAACATCTTCAACAAAAAATTACTATTCAATTTAATTTAAAGTTTTAGTTAATTTGTTTAAATGAATATCGAAGTATAAGCCTAGAAATTATAATTTGGGCATCATCCAGAACAAATTAAATAGATTCTCATATAAGAAAAGAAGTGTATCAAGAATTATTTAATTATTACTATTGAAAAAATTAAAGAACCTAAAAGGGGAAAATTAGAGAGACTTTATCTGATGAATTAACTATAGATATGGAGAGAAAAAATGATCGTTTCTGGAAAAAATGGTTTTTTTTTTTTGCACTTGAAGTTAACTACACGTAATCACTATTTCATTTTATAATTAAATGCCTAACTTTAAAAAGGGAAGTTTAAAAATTAAATTTATCTTTAAAATTGTATTCTTGCTAATTTTATATTTTTTTCTATTTTGCTATATAAAAACAATTACGTAAGAGTTCAAATCTTTTTCGAAATTATAATTTTTGACTTTATTTTATACAATTTATCAAACCATATGTAGATTAAAAGCTGTATTAAATTATTTCACATTAAGAAACCTTTTGGAATCATTTTGTAGTTATTATTAAACGATACACTTCAATACATATGTACAAAAATTATTTTTTTGTGACTTGTTATATCAAAACATTTTATCATTTCGTTTAATAACCTATTAACAAATTGTACGGAATTTAAACTTGAGTGAGGAAATATAACAAAAATATTTTATCCAAATAAACTTTTATCTTTATTCTACTATTCGATCAATGTAAAATCTTTTATTTTAATAAGTTCAAAATTGAATTTAAACTGTTAAAAGTGTTATTAAAATAAGCAAAACACTATTTTTGAAATACTAAAACGCAAACGCAGCTATTACGCAGACGCTATTACGCAGACGAAACAGTAGAAAAATAGTAGTTTTCTTTTTCTATAAAATTCGACTTTTAAATTTTAATGAATCCTATAAAAGAAGAGCAAAGAAGGTTTATCTAAAAACGCGTACTTCAAGTGCAAGTTCTTTTTTCTTAAATTAATAGATTAACCTGTTTTAAAATACGTAGTCTGCAACTGCAAAACAAAATATGAAAATATTTATATAACAAAGTTTTTAAAGCATTAAATGTATTAATTAAAAACAGCATATAATTCTTCTATGCATGGAAGATCATACTTATTTTACAAAGTTTATCTATCTTTCAAAGAATGAAAACTAATTTAATTTAAAACACTCATTTCTGCTCATTTAATTCACTGTAAATGTTGATTATAAAATACAATTAATTGTAATCATCCATAAAATATCAAGTGTACTTGTTTTGTTAAGGCCCGTTTATAAATATAATTGTTCTATTCTTCAATTTCACGACCCCATAAAACTTCATTCTAAAAAAAATTTTATTAAATCAAGTCTTTCTTTTGTATGAAGCCTAAATATTACATTAAAAAACTAAAAAGTACACTTTCAACTTAATTGAAAATTCTTAAAACCTTTTACAAAAATAAAATGTCAGATTTTATTAATTTCTTTTTTTTACCTCCATGGGTTTTTCCCCAACCCATTCGAAATTTATTCAAATTTTTTTTACTAAGCAGCTATTTAGAAATTGTTTCATTTTTAAAAACTACACAGAGGGATTTTAAAAGTTTTTTTCAATTTTATTTTAACTTAAAAAAATATTTATTTTTAAAAAAATTAAATTTTACAGCTAAGATATATTTTTTTTGGGTTTTCCTTTTTTTTTCTTGGAAAATGATCAGTAATAAGGAAAATTTTTTTAATTTATTTAAAACTTTCCGCTTTTTTTTTGATTCAGAGCTAAAAGTTTGAAACATATTTACTTCATCTATATTAAAATACTATATTGTGATGCATAATTAATGAAATATTTTTTTTTTAAATTCACCTAAAAATCCGTTCATAAAATAATTTTTTTTCACAACTAAAATATATTTTTTTAAAAATCCACACATTTATAATGCAATTTTTTTTCCTCAATAATTGTAAAATTTTTTAAAGGCTCGTATAATATAAGATAACGGACCTTTTTGTTTCCGTGAATTTTTTAAACATTCATCAAATTGCAGAAAAAACAAAAGCATTTTTAAAAAAACAACATCACAAAAATAATGGGGTTATTATACAAATGTATGTAACCAGATTTTTCTTTTGGTTTAGTGTTTCCCCGTTAAGGTTTATTCTGATATGAAACAAAATTTAAAATTGAAATTTTTCAGTTTTTTTAAATAAAATTTTAATTTTAATTTATTTACACTATTATTCGTTTAACATGCGTTTTATTTTTTAAACTTTTGTGAAAAAATTTGTTCGACTTGCCAAAAGTGTTATTGTAAAAGAAAACATAATTTTAAAGCTTATAAACTTAAACTTTTTTGTTTCCTAACTCGTTTTAATATGTGCACAAAAAACATTTACAATTTCCTTGAAAAAAATAAAATTCCAATTAGCGAAGCATAAAAAAGTTTTTTAAATGTTCATAACGTAATTGTTATATGTTCCAGGGTTTGGAATACCTTTTAAACTTAGATCTTCCAAATGATAATTTTTTAAAATAAGACATACAGCAACTTAAAAATAAAAATTGTGTGATGTTTTAAAAACATCGGTTTTTTTTTTTTTTGGTGCGTACTACAATATCATACAAAACATTAATAATATAACAAAAAAGCAGGAATTAGAACTTAATGTTAAAAAAAACGCAAGTTTATCGACAATATACAAAAATTATCTTTTGAAAAATATTGTCCGTCATTGAGTTCCAAAAAATTTTAAGGAAAAAATTTGGGTTATTTATAAAAGAAAGGAAAAGGTGCTAAGGTATAACTTCCATGCGAAAGATGCCCCAACTGTATGTACCGCACTAATGTTTATTAAAATTTCCCAAATAGCATTTGCAAAAGCCCAAATTGAAGAAGTTTTTTTCTTTTGGGAAAAAAAGGGGGGTTTCAAATCCCAAATTCCCTTTTTATTTGGATCGAAGGATCAACGATGTTCCAATACTTCTGCTACCATTCAAAAATATTTTGCAAAAGTAAGTGAATCCTTGTTGTACACAGTGTTAAGAAAGTGGTAAAAGAATACACACAAAATGTTAGCCAATCAATGTCACAATAAATGATATTATCTCAAAATTTAATGTGTGCCGGACTATTTACTGCATAAACATTATGGTCCTCAACAAAATGATTTGTGTTTCCAGGCGAAATTAAAAAAGAATGAATTCAAGAGTCAAGAGTGAAATTTTCCCCGGTTTTGTCCCCGCCATTGCGAAAACCAATGGATGACAAGGTATATTTCCCGGTGGTGAAATAAACAACTGAATGTTAAATATCACCCACACAACAGGGGCCTGTGATTATGGAATGGAAATTTTTCATATAATAGTTGGACTATTTAATTCTTATCCATGACGGGCACTGTAGCATAGTGATCAAGGTTTGGGATCGTGGCTAGCTTGTCACGAGTTCAACCCCAGTTTCACTAAAGACCCGTCGTGTACGGGAGCGATCCCGTTAAATCTGTCGACAGCTCAAACGACCTCCCATTGGTGTGGTGTGGTAGTTTGGAGAGGGGGTATTTTAGCATTAGTGTAAAATTATGGTATTATTGAGTGAGTGAATATTAACGTCACACTGTTCAACTACACGAGGGCTTTCGGTGACTGACCAAGTAATTTTGAACCATGGTCAAATGACGAGGATGACTCCTCAGCTGGAACCCCCTCTCCTAACTACCACATCACACCAAAGAACGTTTAATTTTATACTTTTAAACGTGCATTCCCTTAAACCGTGGGTCTTTAGTGGTACTTGGCTCGAACTCGTGACATGCCAATCACAATCCGATTCATTGACCACAGGCTACCACGACCACCATAGTAGTATTGAATTCAATACATTTTTATTGCATGGAAGGGGGACACAATGAAAATTATGATTGAATATTAGGTTACAAATATTGTAAATTGAGAAATGCTGGGCTTAATACCAATTAAATTATTAATTTGGCATATAAAAAAATTTAACTTTATTAAATTTAGTCACAGTAGGATAAATTTAATCAGTAATGAAATGCTGATAATTCAACTCTTAAACATAAGAATTTTGTTTTTGCTATTAAAAGTTTCTAATTATGTGAATAAAAGTTTTAACTAAGTAGAATTGAACTTCAATCAGGATAGTAATAATGAATTTTAAAAGCCTACTGCAACCTCTATCTAATAATGAATGATAAAAAACGATTAAAAAATATTTTGAACAAAAATTTAATTTGGGCAAAAATAAATGATGAATAGCTTGATGCAACATTGCCGACACATTTTGTCCCAGGATAGTTATCAAAGTTTAGGGGAAATCCTAATATGATGGGTAATCTTATGGAATCAAAACAAAAAGGCAGAAAAACATGAAAATGACATTGTAAAAGAATTAAAATTATCTTTGATGAAATCTGATAACGTTTTCTGTTTTTATAGTTATTTTTAAACTATTACAGATGTATTTTCATGCATATGTTTAACCCGCGATCACTCACGCGGGGTGTTCTGTACACCCCAGCAACAAAAAAAATCCTCCCAGGATTCTAAAAAGAATGCGCAGAACCACGATTTTTTCTGTAGCTGCACATTTTAGGTCATTGAACCTTCAGGCCAGATGCAGTCCCTCTTTCTCGAACAATTCGAATAAAATGACCTTCAAAAGTTTATCTGGGGGGCTGAGAACTCCCGCGAGAAGTTGAGCATATGTGTACAGTCTGCTCTGAATATTTGAAAAATGATTAAAATATTGTTTTTCTACTTTCTACTATCATTAACTCATTAATTATTAAAGTATATTCATTATTGGTATATACGTTTTACTGGTTTATGAAAAAATATAAAATTACGTGTTTTATAATGAAAATTTTGTATGTTTAGTTTAAATTAATGTGTTAGTCTCATTTGTATGCAATAAATTTAATAATTTTATTTATTTAATACAAAAACATCTTGTATTAATAAATATGTATCATAATAACTTAATTTTATTTTTTATAATTAAATACACGTGTTAAAAGTTTGAAATTTCTCTGCACCCCCCAGTAACGACGTTACAAAAACAGGCGAGTGACCGCGGGTTTGGGGGGTTAAGTTCCCATTTATACCTTTTATATGTGTGAGTTTATGGTTTATAGTTTTTAAGTCCCCGTTTTCTTTAAATAAATTAAGTTTTGTTAAAACTTAATTTAAATGAACGAAGTTTATTAGGCAATCAGGCGTTGGCGTTGATTACAAGAACAAACTATATATGTTGCCAGTAATCAAAATAAAGATAAAGCTATATTATTTACCAAAATTTGAATTTTAATATGTGAAATACCGAGATAACAGTCAGTCACTAATCATATAAAGTGTTATGAATTTAGCCACGCATTTCACATTATATATATATATATATATATATATATATATATATATAATTATATATATATTTTTTGGAATGTAGCCCTTTTTAAAAACTAAAAGCTAAAAGCCAAAACTGTTTGTGCTAAAAAGTAACAAAAAAACGTGGAAATGCAAATACCATACTAAAATTAAAAAATTTAAACACGCGTTATTGTCAAGTAGCTTAAGTTCGACTTTTAGGTAGTCCATTCTGTCTCTTATCGTTTCTTCTTCCGTTATGTCTGGAGGAGGCCCAGCACGTATCCATGTGAAGCGCGCTTAGTTACATGTCATGACGTGGCACATGCTGTCAACACATGACCCCTTCACACTCGGGTATCCTGCAGAGGAACCGTTCTTGGCGATAAACAAAAAACAAAAACAAAATAATCATTCTTCTGACACGAGGTCGGCGATGAAGAACGCATGTTGTAAGTAAAATCATTAGAGAACCTGAAAAAGAAACACAAAAAACAAAGAAATGAACAAAAATTTTCGGTTGCTTGGGCTTAAAAACCTTTTGTCTGGACTGGGTCGTCATTGCTGGAAAAGAAAAAAATGTTCGGTACATCTTAAATAAAAGAAATTATCCGGTTTGCAGAGAGTCACTTTCGGGGTCCAGTCACTGCTAGGGTAGTCAAAGTTCAGTCATCATATCGTCAGACATTTTCCGTTGCGTGCGTCTTCACGAAATCACTGCCTGTCTATGGCATATGCGGACCATATGTTGTTCGGCTCTTTCAACTTCGTATCTAAAATGATGAAGTTAAGAAAATCTATCTGTCTAAGCAAGGAGTTTCTCTTTTCAGCAAATACTCTTATTGCATCACTATAACTTGATTTATTATCATTTCTTCCAGAATCATTATACAACTTATTAGTCCTGCGCTTTGAAGCATATTTTCTAAATCTAAAGTTGATATGGGTGTTTGTAGATGATTGTTTAAATCCGTTTGTGTGCTTACGATGAGAATTTTTTTCTTTTAATGAATCCTATTCAATTTTTTTTTTCAACAAGACTGTTTTGCGTATTTTTAAATACGTCTCTCTCTTGTAGGTTCTGGTACTTCAATATTAACTTTTCAGCCTTTTCCAGAACTTATACTTCTAATTTATGCAATTTTCCGAAAACTATTTTTTATTTAAAGTCAGTGTAGATATGTTTTGTACTTGCATCTATAAATTTTGGTCTTTCGGGAGTCGATTTTCAGAAAATTTCTTTCGTATCGTATCACAATGAAAGGAACGTATTAACGAAACTTCTTCTTTATGTCAATTAGATCAAAAACAGAAATATTTAGCTCTAACGCCCCTTAAGCCCTCACAACTTTCCTTGAAGATAGATTTTCACGAAATTTCTTTTCAGCGGATCCCTACTCTATAAAAGAAACGCGCCTACTATATTTTAAGTCTGGAGGTCGAATAGCTCAAGAATGGAAACATTTATTAGTGACACTTCTCATCTTCTCGCAACGCCCTTTGAGGGTCAATTTTCACAAAAATTTGTTTTGTAACGGATCTCTATTGCCTGAAAGGAACATGTATACAAAATTTCAAGTCTGTAGTCCAGAGAGTTCAAGAATAGCAATATTTCTCTAAAACGCTCCTTAAGCTCTTGCAACGCCCTTTTATATATATATATATATATCAGAAGATGAGCGTCAATGACTGATTTTGAATACCAAGTTTCCAAATGAATTTTGTGCAATTTGAGTGCATTCTAACTCTAAAGTGCGATCCGTGACTTTCAATTTACGTTATTTGAATGTGACTCTTGTCGCTTCCATGCCTTTAAAGATTAGCCACTATCTTTCAATGTACTTTTAACCGGAAACTTCCAGGTTTTCAAATAATAGAACGCGTTCGATTTCTATTAACGCTGATTTCGATAGCTCAGTAAGAGTAGATTCCCAAGCCACTAAAATCTCAAGATTACTTGAATTTGTCTAGTGCTTAGAATGGTGAATTTTCCAACCTAACTCCTGCACTCGGTTTAAGTAGAAGGTAACAGTTTCCAAACACTGCTGATTTGGCGATAGTATCCAAATGAAATTCAAGTTTCCATTAATTATTTGTTGGCTCATTATTTGGCGAATGGTCTTTTAATCAAGTAGCAGATACATATATATAGGAGTTATTTGGGTTTCATGTTTGTTTTTGGAGATAATAACTTAAATTAAGCTTATCTTAAATGCTTTGATAACATTAGTAACAATTGAAATGTAATAATTCATTAAGCGTAAATTTTGAAAACTTACCCCATATTAAAGTTAGTAAGGATTTTTAAAATGTTTTAGTTCTTTTTGAGCGAGCATTGTGTTATTTGATTAGTTTTTAATTTTAGGTAAACAATTGTTTTCTGATATCGACTTGTGGTTCTATAACTCAAAGCATTAAATTTTACAATCATTACGCATTTAAAGTTCAAGTGATAACTATAATGATAACATATGAAATCTAATTGACTCTTTCTTTGCTTCTTAAAAGAAAAGTTTGTTGATTAGAGTACGTCTTTGTGGAGGAAATAAATATTAACTGAGAATTATATGTCGACATACACTTGTGTGTTCCGCTTGATGCATAGTGAATTCTCGAGATATTTCATAATCATTCTATTTAAGTGAATAGTTTAATAAATAGACAGATAACAAATTCAGGTTTAAAACAAATAAAGCAACTGTCATAGGCTATAAATAATGATTTTTCTAAGTAGTTGTCACTGTTACAGAATATTTGCATAACATTTGGAAAATATTTCTGAATCAGAACTTTGTTCATTTAATGAAGTAGGGAAAAGTTTGGCTTAGCAATGTTTAAACCTTAAATTTTAGTGACCTACTAATTTTAATTTTTTCCCCAATCATTTTCTTCTTCTTATGAATACATATTCACAAACAGTTAGAGCATAGCTTCTTTAATTATTTATTTTTATTTATTGATTTATTTAACTGCTATTCAACTATTTTAAATGTATTGCAGTGTATTAAAAGACAATCAGTTAAACCGTATCAAGTTTGTATTTAAATAACAAGGTATGTTAAATTTATTTAACTCATATATTTTTAAATATGAATCATTTTAAAACTCAAATACAGTCTTATTTTCAGTACTTGCTCAAAGATAAAATAATTTAGAGTTTTAAATTTTCCATTGTCATTTATATAATGTAGAAGTATCAAACTCGCGGCCCACAAGGAATGTTTTTGTGGCCCGGCCAGTATATCGGCACTCCATAAAGTGTAATAAAATATCAATTTTTTTCCTGAATCATAAAGATAGTAGCAGAAAAGAGTATTAGGTATCAGTACGTAAAAATTAATTTTTTTCCTTTATTGTACATATTTGTTTTTTATAATGTATGTATTATTCGAAAAAAACATACTTTGCTATGAATATAAATTCTTTTTGCAGCCCACCCAAAACTAAGTATTGTTTGCTTGGAACAAGTTAGCCTTAGAGTTTGAGATTCCTAATATAATTTATATTAAGAAGTTTTTATTAGATGCTAGAGAAAATTTAATAGACGCAGTTTAAGTAAAACTGTAAATCTGAAAGTTGCTTTGCAATGTAGAAATTATTTTTTTTGATTATGTTTCTATGTTAAGGCATGCCATTAAGCAAAAATGTAACATGCAGCATATATTATCAAATAGCTTGGTATTAGAGAATTTATGCAGAAAAAGAGATTGCATATGTAAATATGTGAAATTATTTATATGAAAATAATTTAATTTATCGATTAAAATGCAATGATATCATTTCTAAGTAGGATTTTTTCTTGACATGATGATAGCAATCATCAAAAAAAAAGGTATCCAGTTCACCAAATGATATTAGCCTGAATTATAATAGCTCATATGCTCTCAACAATACTTTATAGAGCATCCTTTGATTTAGGCTGTATTGCATCAAACAAATGATAACCATTCACTTTCCACATGTGTTCAATTCGTGAGAGGACAAGATGATTTGCATTCCAAAGAAACAACTACTCACATTGCAAAACTTACCTGCTGATGAATGTCACCTAAGATCTCCCACGTAGTACTGTTAAAAAAAATACTATTTTGTAGCCGCTGAATGAAAAGTAGAACAACAATTTACAGCACCGCATCGACTTGGCATTAATGAGCCACTGATGCGTGAACAGTTGACCTGTTATCGTGTTTCCTGCCACTCAACAATTTTGCAGTGTGGATGAATGTTGTTGTGGTCAGCATTAATCAGTTTGATTCTATTTTCCCGATTCTAGACTCTCACTGTGTGTGTGTGTGTGGGTGGGTGAATATAAACAGAAACACAGAAATATAAGAATCGTCATTGAATATATTTTGTCATGACACTCAGTCAAACAAATGAATGGATTCACACAACATCACGATTTTTCACCTCGGTGGGTTGACGTCATTGTCTGAGTGTTTGAAGAAAAAACGGATTGTGTACAAAATTCTTTCAACCTGAGTTCTTGAAAATGTTTTATCTGATATTGGGACATCTAAATACAATGTGCATTCCACCAAATGTTGTGAGTTGAAGGGACTGTCACACCATACATCTACAGGTGAACAAATCGAATTAATTTACATATTGTTCTTCATTCCATCTATTAATTTGTACTTATAAGGAAGACATCTATGAGCATCTATGGCCAGACATATAAACCAGACATATTTAGGCATATAATATGACCTCTCATAAATTCCTTCATGCATAAAAATTGCTTTTTGTGTCATTGGCTATGCATTTTCTTCTCCACCCGTGTTAATTGGATCATAGAACTTCATTAAGTTACATGGAGAAGCTCAAAGAAACCAATGAATTCGCATGTTTTCATGGGATTTTTCAAAATGATGCATATTAAATCATGCAATTTAGTGTCTGTAGTTGCATGATTTGGCAACCCTATTATGTCAAAAAAATGAGATTGATAGGTGCCAAAAGAATAAACATTACTTCTAAGATCCTTTATTAATCCTGGGCTTTTTTGCATTCCAGTTTCCTACGAAAAATACAAGAGAGCATTGCAACAACAAACTCGAAGAATTAACATCTAAGTAACTCTTATTATGTTGGAATCTTAGGGGGTCATTGTACTCTTCTAGTACTCCATGGAAGAACTATGAGATCATTAAATAAATCGAGAGAGGTTGCTAGATTTATATTTCACAACATAATCTGATGCTTTAGGTTATTCATTCATTCTACCATAACTCATGTAAGCTGTTGATGAACATAATGAGTATTAAAAATTGGTAAGAACGGAATGTCTAGCTCAATCTAACTGGAGCTCCATCTAACAGAGCATACTTGATGTCCTTTCAGCAATCTCGCGAGACTCTCCTTAATCTTCTTCCAAGATTATTAAATGAACATAAACAAGGATTCCTGCCTTATTCCTGTATTTTTTTTATCATTTCAGAAACTGATAGTTTGATTGTATGGAAAGATGATGTTTCGAATGTATTACAGGTAGGTCAGTGTATACGAGGTGTGAACACGGAAGAAAACTAGGTGTGCAGCTTGAAAAGATTGGTGTTGGCAACAACTGTTTTGGTGATGTCATCCCATATATTTCATCTGTCCAAGTGGCAACTGAACCCATCATACCAGTTGCGGGTACTGGGGCATTGTTTGAAAACGCACAACTGCATTCCGCCTGGAAAATGTCTGATGTAAAAACTGAACGGAGCGAATCAATATCAAGTTTCTTGTGAAACTTAAGAAATCAGTTATGGAAACATTTGAAATGTTAATTTAGGCTTAAGAACATCAAACTTGGTTCGTGCATGTGTGTCTGAATGGTATAAGTGGTTTTCAGGGGGAAGGGATAGTGTGGAAGAGGATGAACATGCTGGGCGCCCAAGATGAGCGTTTAAAAACCAAAACATTGCAAAGTTCGTCATGTGATCCAAGGTGACCAAATTATATTTCGTGCCGTTATGGAACTGGTTAGGTTGAACAGGGAAGTTGCTTGACATATTTTAACTGACGAAGTACACATGAGGAAAATTTATGTGAAGGTTGTTCCAAAAGTTCTGCCCGATGACCAAAAACAGTGCGGTAAAGACGTATATGTAAACGTGTTAAAATTTAATGATAACAAAAAAACATTTCGTTGGTTACGGTCATGCATTGTTGAATGTTTAGTTTTATTTAAATTTATTTTCCTTATTTTGAACCAATTTTCAATTAACTAGACAGTAGTTACTGAAATTGTTTAGTTCAAAAATTATTCACCATATTATATTAACGCTTGTTTTAATTCAATAGTTCATGTGATTTATCTGATTCCTTCCTCCTCAGGGGCAGGACAGCCCCTCAAGAAGCCTTTTCCAGGTCAACCTTCTTCCTGCCAGTGTTCTCCAATTCCTAGTTCATAAAACGGGAGATCTTTTTCTAGACCATCAATCCATCTGAGATTTGGCCTGCCCTTTCTTCGTGTTCCAATTGGTTGAATATTGAATACTTTTTAATGGTGCGGTCTTCGTTCCTTCTGATAAAGTGATCTGCCCATTTAATTGTTGCATTTTGATGAAGTTAACAATGTCAGATGCTTTATATGATCGATAGGGCTCTAAATTTGATCCCTTCGCCATATTCCATTTTCCTGAATGCCTCCAAAAATGAATCTTAAAATCTTCCTTTCGTAGATACTTATGTTCTCATTTGTTCGAGACATGGACTAAGTTTACCATGCATAAAATAATACCGATCTTAAAAGACTTTTATACCATAGAACCTTTGCTTTTCTTTTGATTAAATATTTTTTCGTATTCCATTAAGACATCTATTAGCCATAGTAATTCTGTTTTCGGATTTCAGTAGTAAGATCGTTCCCTATTGTTAATTTCTGAACCTAAATAAGTGAAGCTGTCAACAACTTCAAAACCATACTCTTCAATTTTAAAATGGGAATTGTTAAAGCATGATTTAGTGCAAGGCATGCACTTTGTCTTATTATCATTGATTTTCAGTCCCATCCTGAGGGCTTCTTTCTCTAAAGATAATTCATCTGACTACTTAATTTATATATATATACTGATGCATAATAGACTATTGTTAAAATTATGTGTTTTATGGCATATTTTCTAATAATTCTAAACTTATGTTAGTTTAGTCAAAGAAAATAATTGTATTGCTAGAAGGAGAAGTAGAGAAACATATTATGTTGTTCTACATGCTGAATCTTCAGTGACATAAAGGCCATTTGGCTTCTTCTTTCGCATCGCATGATGTATGAAAACAAGGCATATTTTGTTTGTTTTAAACAACGCATGGCTGTTGATATGAAGGTTATTTGACCATTGCTAATAGGGAATTAACTACAAGTCAGCGCATTTGAATGAAAATAGTATAATTTAATTTAAATCCCTCACTTAAACTAAATAAATGTATGCAAAAAAAATTAATAACATGTATCTTTATACAGCCTCTGACAATAAAGTTCAGTGAATGAAGTTAGAATTTCCGATCTGACAACACTGGCGAAAAAAAAGCTGCACATGCGTAGTGGCAGATGTTGACCATCTGCCCCTACCGTTGTAAGGTTAAAAGTTGTTTGTATTGCGTGAAAGACTTGTTTCACAAAGTCCTTGTTTAGTGAGTTGGTTCTTAACGGAGAACAGAAAAGTGAACGAACAGAAGATCAATTTAAAGTTTTCTTTTAAGCTTAGCAAGAAACCGACAGAAACGTATTCGATGCTGGAACGTGTTTATGAAGATCAAGCAATGTCCATCAAATGTGTGTGCAAAAGGTTCGCCCGTTTTCGGGAAACCCAGTCAAGTGTTTCTGACAACCCCCCATAACGAAAAAGACCCGTGATTTCCGTCAGTGATGAAAACATTGAGAAAGTGAGTAAATTAATCACGAGAGATCGTCGAATAAATGTGTACATGCTAGCTAGTTGAGGAATGCTGCAAGGTACATTGAAATTTTGACCCGTTTCATGAAACGTCTGTGCAGAGTATGACCCCAGTACGCACAACAAGCTTCATTGCGTTTTGTTTACGACAATGCTTGCCCTCACAGAGCCAATATCGTCAAACAGTTCCTGGCAAAAAAAGGGGGTGCAAATTGAACATCCACCATTCTCGCTAAATCTTAATCCTCCAGACTTCTTCCTATTCCAACAACTCAAACTCGTTTTTAAAGAAAAGAGATTTGACGATATTTCTGACATGCAACGAAACGTGACGAGACTTTTGAACTCCAACTCAAAAGAAGACTTCTTGCAAAGTTTCCAGGACATGTATAGCAGATCTCAGTGTTGCAAAGTTAATGGAGGTGACTATTTCCAAGGACAGTAAGATAACTTTCGTTAATATTTCATCTACCTTAATGTTAAAGGACTATTCTCCGAACTTTGTTGCCAGAGGTTGTATAATTTCAAGTATGTAACGATTAGAAGAGGGAGAGAAAGCTCTAAGTTTTCTTTACTTTTGTAATGAATGTTCCATTTAACACCTTAAATACCGATTAAGATTTAGGCCAATCGCTAACCAACGCCACCGTTTTTCACATTTGCAGTATATTGGTAGGAAAAGAAAAGACATAGACAAGCATTTTTTCTAATGATAGGAGTAAATTCTTTGTAAGCAATACAGTGTCTATTTGTGTATTACAAAGCCACCGTACTAGTTTTAAATATAGCAGTACAATGCAATTAATTGTATTTTGGACCTCGCTAACTTTGGAATTTACTGAGAAAAAAAAGTGATAAATATTTCAAATAATCAAAACGACCCATATTACCATCAAATTAAAACTGAGAAAGTAGCAACAGTAAGTAATACATTTAAAAACAGATACACATAATTGATAACAAGAACAAATTTTCTTACATAAGAAAACTGAAGAAAAGAACGACCAAACGCAAAATTTCTAATTCTTTATTAATTTAAGATTATTTTGTTAGTTTCTGTGGCCTTTTTTCCCATTTAATTTATGTGCGCTGTGGAACTTTGCTACTGAAGGCATATTTTATACATTATTTTTAATCATGTGGAAACAAAGTAAACAGATCTTGATAGAAATATATACCGAGATATTTAAAGTCAGTAAACGAAAAGTTAGTATTACTTTATTTTAAGCACAAAATTCTGAGCCGTTAAATTTGTAAGAACATAGAAAAAAAGGAAAAAGACTGTAATCCTACTCCATATGCATTAACTGATTTTGTAAGCACTGGTGAAAGAGAAAAAAACATTTGGAACTTAAGAAATCATTTGATTCAAATGAGCAAATATCGTATTTATTTCATACTGCAACATTATTTTTTTTCCTGCATACTAATATAATATGACATTTGCTCACCTGAATAAATGATGAAATAATTTGAAAAACGAGAGAAAAAAATCTTATTTATCATTGAAATCTAAAAACAATTAGAAAAAAAAGATTAATATCTTAAGAAAATACAATTAGATTATTTTAAAGGATAGTGAAAACAGGAGATGAGTAACTTGAGAGACAATCACTATGAATATTAACTTGAAAAAAATCCGTTCGTTAGAAATGAAAAGAAATATCCACTTTTGTCAATCAGAAATATATTCTACGAATTGAAATTAATCTTTAAAGTATTCGACTGATTTTTAAATAAATAATTGCCTTGCTTGTAAGGAAAAAACGTACATGCTTTAATTATTTTATAAGAAAAACTTTGACATTGTAATAAGTCTGATTTTCTTTTTTTCATTTCATTAAAATAAAACTAAGGGCCTGACATATTTTAGATTCGTAATTTTTATTTCATTCCTTAGAATTTGGATTTTGCACGTTATATTAATACAAATTGTATGAAACATCACTGATGAAAAAAAGTGCAAACATAATTGACTTAATTAAAACGTTTTCAAAACGAAGCATATAATAATAAATAGATGCTATTTTATATCTTTTAATTAAATATAAAATTATATCCCAACGTTTCAGTGATATATATATGAACTCTCATCTCAGTTAATTAAATATTTAATTAACTCATTAGTAATTAGACATAACTAAATTAATTTAGATTTCTTAGAAATCTGATTCTATTATAACTGAAAATTTATTTTTATAGAATGGTAGTGGGGCCAAGAAGTAAAAAGAGCAGATTAATAAGATTTATAAACTAGTATTAAGATCATTTTCTTTCAAAAAACGTTTTATTGAATAGAATAAGAAATACAAAAAAAAAATATTTTAAATGAATTCACAATGGATGATTAAATTTTTAAAATCCCATAATGATCTTGACTCATCACTATGTGAAATAAGCTTCATTCTTATGAATATTAAGGCATTACTTCTTTTTTCATTTACCATAAATTTTGATTCCTATCTTCATTTAAACTTTTTTTCCAGAACTTACACAAAATTGAAAATAAAGTTGTTTAACATTATTTAATTAAATTCACGAAAGAAAAATTAAAATTAGTTGCAATTTTATTTGAACACGAAGAAATTTAATTTAGTGAAGATTACTTGAAATTCTCCGACAAAAAATATGCAGTTAGCAAAACAAAGAAACTCATTAAATAATATTCATGTGTGAAAAATCATTTCTACAGTTGTACTTAAAGTTAATTATGTGTCCATATTTATAAAAATTAATTAATAATTATAAAGTGACACGTTATTAGCATTCTACAAATTATCATTTGAATTATGCATTACCACACACGTACGCATATGGTGAAAATCTTAATTTACACTAAAAATGCAAATATATTAATTACTATTTCTTTAAAAAAATAAACCATGTAAGCATATAATACGAACAGTTTTTAAAATTTAAAAAACAAGTTAAAGAAAAGTTGATTATGCAACTTATTCTTCCCTATTAGCAAAACTCATAAAATTGGAGAAACATGGTAAAAATTAATACATTATTACCAAATTCTCTTCAAAAATAGTAATTGCAAAGTAACAAACGTAATTACTCTCTTAAAATTCCTTCACTCATGCTCTATATCATTATAAAAGCTTGCTCTGTCGCTGTACTATGACATATTTTTGAAAGAAATTTTCACAAAACCCTAAATGCTTGATTCAGTATGAAAGGAAAGAAGATAGAAAGCCGTTAAATGTGCGCTAAGGGAACAATTTTACTTTGCACCGTTCTCCTTAATTGAAAATTCTTCAAATCCCTCAAAACTGCTTGGATGGCACATTTTCTACTCTTTTTCACTTTCTTTTTCAATGTATTATGAGTATGCAAGAGTATTGGTCTTTACAGCCATCCTTCCTTTGTTATTCTAGTCTCCGTCTTTCTTTCTAGAAACTGTGTCCATGCAGTTTCATTTTTCAAAATTCTTTTTTGACAGCTTCCAAATATTATTATTATTTGTTGTAAAAAAAAGCGAATATTTCATCTCTTTTGTTTGTTTCTCATATCCTCAACAAAAGTAGAAATTCCTTTAGCTTTTGCATATTTAATGAAATCTAAATTGTTCGAAGAATATTTTAATATATACCTTCGATTCCCCAACTTTTAAAATTTATGTTTTAATTTTTTTTTCCTATCATTTGAAGTTCTCAAGATTTAACAAATTTTATGATGTAGAAAAACTTTTTAAAATTTTTTTAACTCATGTATTTTATCTATACATATGTATAATTTGATAATTTAATCAATTTATAGTTTCTTGAATATTTGTTATTTGAGTGATTTCTTCCATGAATATTTCATTTACTTTAAATTATTTACTGGAAATGTTTTCTAAAATCTATTAATTTATAAAATTATTAAATCTTGCAGATCAATGGTATGGGGTAATATAGGGGAACGTGTGCTGGGTATCTCCTTAAAACTATGTTAAGGTATCCGACTACGTTCGGAACCATGATTTTAAAAAAGCACATAAATGTATAATTTTCATGATATTTAGTATCACTTAGATTAGAATACATGTATAAAATTGTTTTAAGGACATTATGACAAAAAAAATTATTTAAATACAATATTGTGGCAAAAAATTAACTTAGAATAACCTTTTTTCCAAATGTTCTTCATTTGTACAAAATGCTTCTATTGTATTAATATTTTGCCTGTATATAGCTCAGACCTCTGTACAGAGGCTCAACTATGATTTTTGAAAAATTCAAATTATTTTCAGAGTTACAACCATATGAAATAATTATCGGCGTATTTTCTTAAAATTTCTCCTTTCTGTTTTCGTAAGACATGGATAAACCGACTTCCAAGTTATGCGTTTCAAAAATTCTAGTTGAGCCTCTGTACAGAGGTCTGAGCTATATACAGGCAAAATATTAATACAATAGAAGCATTTTTTTACAAAAGGAGAACATGTGGAAAAAAGGTTATTCTAAGTTAATTTTTTGCCACAATATTGATTTTAAATAATTTTTTGTCATAATGTCTTTAAAACAATTTTATACATGTATTCTAATCTAAGTGACACTAAATATCATAAATATTATCCATTTACACGCTTTTTAAAAATCACGGTTCTGAGCGTAGTCGGATACCTTAAACCCTCCAATCTTAGTTCTTAATGCTTTTATACAACTGAAACCACATCAACATCAAATGTTCAGAGTAAACTAGCCTTCTAGACGAGATCTATATTTCCATTTAGGGGGTTTCAACCACTCATTCTACTGAGACATAAGAGATTATCTCTCCTGATACCACTATTGTGACGACTCTGTTGAAAGTAACCTTAAAACTATGGCTTCTATTGCAGCATGAAATTTTCGAGACTGCTAAGAAAGTATTTGCGCTCCTTTAATCTTCTATGTACGAGTAACTTACAAATGTCAATCTCATTGATTATAGAGGTCCTTGAGTGAGCTTTCCCCCTCGTTTTGTCTGTTAGATCTAATTCAGTTAATGTGTCCCATAATTTACACACAATGCTGAATGTTACTTACAGAAAAGTATCTAGCAATATATGCTTCAGGCTGCTTAATTAAACTCTTGAGTGCCGCTGGAGTATATATTCGTCTCACTCAACCGATACGTTATGTGCCCCAGACGTGTATATCTGTCCTTCAAAAACACGATTATTTTATTTGCATTGCTGTCAGTAAACTATTCCGAACGCTTTGGAGTGTCATAAAGTGATCTTGACAGTGTCTGCAAAGGATTTACTTATTTCAGAGAAAATCTTTTTTTTTTTTTTTGTGCTGGTATGTATTCGTTTCACGCAACCGGTACGTTGTGTGCCACGGAGGTATATATCCATCCTTCCAAAATACTATTCTTTTCTTTGCGCAGCTATCAGTTAACTATTCTGAACGCTTTGCAATATCATAAAATGATCTTGATAATGTTTGCAAAGGATTTGCTTATTTAAAAAAAAAAAAGTTTTACTTTTTTGTACCTTTATTTTTCCCCCCCCCCCCATACGCTGCATACACGATCCTATGAGAAAAACGGTGGCACTAGAGAGCGAATCGCGTAACTTTTAATTATCAGTTACGGTGTAAGGTCTTTCAGCGACTTGCTACCTTCCTCCATTATAAAACCTTGATTACTCATTTAATTTTTTGTTATTGAGTTGTAGCGATTATTGAGGGGAAACACTCATCTGTTAAAATCACAGAGGTATGTAAATATTGAAAGTGATTAAATTAGTATGCATGTTTAGAATGTATTTCCCTCTAATTCCGTGCCTCCCAACCTTTTTATCGCTGCGGACCAGTCAACGTTTGGTCATTTTATCACGGACCGAGAAGTGGGGGGTGTAAATATTTATATTTTAGATTGCTTCTATTTCAATGGTTTTAATGAAACTATATTTTTAAACATGTGTTTAGAATAAAATATAGTTTCACCAAAAAAAATGACTATAAAGTGATTTAATTTGGAATGATTAAGTGGTTTCCATAAAAGTCGAAAAAACCCTAGAGAAATGCCCCAAAGTAAGTAAAATGGAAACAATGTTTTTTCTTGTACTATCCGGTGATAACACATCCATAAGCTGGTAACAGTCTACGTTCCCAAGGTTTGAGAATTGATCGATTGATTATTAACGTCACACTGTTCATATACAAAAGGGCTTTTGACGACGAATCACGTAATTTTGAACCATGGTTTAATTTTCATTACTGTTTAGAAAAATTGCCAAAAATTCTAAATTTATCCTAATTCCTGACCAGTGACGCATTCTCAAAATCGTTCAATTTATTCAACTAACAAACTTCCTATCTTAAGGTATCCGACTACGTTCGGAACCGTGATTTTAAAAAAGCACGTATATGGATAATTCCCATGATATTTAGTGTCCCTTAGATTAGAATACATGTATAAAATTGTTTTAAGGACATTTTGACCAAAAAAAATTTATTTAAATACAATATTTCAGCAAAAGGTTAACTTAGAATAACCTTTTTTTCCAAATGTACTCCTTTTGTGAAAAATGCTTCTATTATAATAATATTTTGCCTCTATATAGCTCAGACCTCTGTATAGAGGCTCAACTAGAATTTTTGAAATATATAACTTAGAAATGGGTTTATCCATATTTTACGACAACAGAGGGGAGCAATTTTAAGAAAAAAACACCAATAATTATTTAAATTGGTGGTAACTCTAAAAATAATGTGAATTTTTTAAAACTTCTAGTTGAGCCTCAGTAGAGAGGTCTGATTTATACGCAGGCAAAATATTATTATAATAGAAGCATTTTTCACAAAAGGAGAACATTTGGAAAAAAGATCATTCTAAGTTAATTTTTTGCCAAAATATTGTATTTAAATATTTTTTTTTGTCAAAATGTCCTTAAAACAATTTTATACATGTATTCTAATCTAAGTGACACTAAATATCATGACAATCATCCATTTATGATCTCTTTTAAAATCACGGTTCCGAACGTAGTCGGATACCTTAAATTTAAACAATCACTCAAAAGTGAATTCTCTTACATTTAAAATATATATATATAACATGCAAGTTCATCCCATTTTGGCTAGGACTGGAGGAAAACCCAACCTCTGGAGGAAAATCTCCAGCCGTGTACCACAAAAGGACATTTATAAAACATGGTACAGACGAATGAGCCCACAACTTGCTCATTTATGATGTGGACAGCATACATTTATTTCTCATCAGCTATGACACACTTTTTCAAAACATTATGGTCTACCAACCTAAAATGGAAATGGGATCACTGACGAATCATAAAAGTATTATGCATCAGTACATTTAACATTAGTCAAACATCAATACATACATTTGGAATATAAATTAACCGTAAATACATACATTTCTAACACTAATCAATGATAAATACCGTAAAATCCAGCGTATAACTCGCAGTTTCAACACAAAAAATGGATCGAAATTTACGGTTGCGCGTTATACGCCGGGTATAAAAAGGAAAGCTTTAAAAATAAAAAAAGATGAACATTGGGAAAAAAATTAATTTCTACATATAAAAGAAATATTATTTATTTAAAAGAATTGATATTCCTTGTGAATTTTTAGAGTGTTGTAGTTCTAGAAATATACTATATTTTTCTAAAGCTAAAAATAATATTTCAAATAAATGACTTCAAAACATAAGAGCATTACTCAAGTATATATAAGGCTCTTCGTAAAAAAGGAGGTGAGCGTTATACGGCAAAAATACCTAAAAGTTAAAAATTGCAGCTTGAAAGAATAGGTGTGCGTTATACGGCGGTGCATATTATACGTCGGATTTTACGGTACATATATTTCTTGTATTAATCAACCATAAATACATATTTCTTCATATAAACTCAATCTGGTTTTTTCAAAAATAGCTTACCTTCCTTTCACGCACCACAATTGTTGTTTTGGTTATTTGCCCCTATTTACGCCACGTCCCAAACCAGATACTATAAACATACATACATACAATGAATACATATAATTTTTTTTTTCAAATGTAACATACAATATACAAACAACTCAGGAACTTCTCGCCTTCAAGACAAGTCTCATTCATTCATGATTGATTGAATATTAAAGTCACAATGTTCAGCTACTCGAGGACGGACCACGAAATTTTGAAACATGATCAAGTGACGTGGACGGCACCTGAGCTGGCATGCCCCTCTCCTAATTACTACACCACACCAACGGGAGGACGTTTCAGCTCTCGAAAGATTTAACGTGCATCGCTGCAAGTCTCATTCATAGCAAAACAATTGTTAACCCGGCAATTCTCACATAGGTTATGTCATACCCACCACTTAACTTTTTTTAATGCTCTTTCCCGTTTTTGAAAAACTGATGGTTCCTCGTGTAACTAACTCTACGGACGAATTTTTGGAGGAGTCATAGCCTGTGGGTGCGTTCTAAAAATAGATATGCGGATATATCTTCATCGGATGTATCATACCCAGCGCGTGCATCTCCGTTACAATTATGAATACATTTTGTACCAAAATCTCTCTTTCGTTATGGCGCTATATTGCAGTTATGGTGAAGAAATAGGTAATTTAACTAATTTAATCGATGCAATATTTACCAGATAGTGTACTACTGTATTTTCGGATGAAAAAAGTTTCTGAGCTGATGATGAATATAATAGCAGCTATGATTTCTCTCCTAGAATTGATTCAGATTTAGAACAGGAAAACACTGATGAAAATAATTGCTTTATAGAGAGAGATAAAGAATCAATTTGGAATAGTCTAATTTGAAAGCAGACAATTGGCTGCAGAAGCTTTTGAAAATGAAATGATTTTTGCTGGAACCATCAGAAAAAATAAACAAAAAATTCCATTAAAGTTTTTGAATTCAAAGATCGGATAAGTTAACTAATAGAAAGTTCGACGAAAAAAAAATACAAAAGTGTAGAGAAAGTGTGAATTGTAAGATGATTTTTGAAGACAGCAAAAAAAGATTTCAAAATGTAAATAGTGATGACAAGATGGTAACTAAGTATTACATTTTAAATGTGTGTGTTTTTTGTGTTAATATTGAAATTTTTGTGTGATTACATCTTAAATATTAGTTGCTTTAAAGCCAAATCTCACCAATAAAAATAATTGCATCATCTTCAAACGTAAGTATGAGGTGATGAATCTGACAGATGCCACATGACTATGAATGGACCATTTTTAAGCATGCCATGCTGACAGCTTAAGTTAATTTTTGCAATACGGAATGTTTCCCTAAACACTGACTTTTCATAAGTAATACTTCTATTTTTCTTTGTAAGTGTAGCAATTGTATGGACTATGAGATATTTGTGAAAAACAAATATTTTATTTCGAATTTCTTCATGATGTTGTCATTTGTTCATTTAGAAATACATGTATGATCATAAACTTCATTGCAATGTTTCTTCTAAGTTAATTTATTTTACCACACATTTTGGAGTTTTTCCGATATAAATACAAATATCCATATATTTCTATTTATTCGGCACATAGATATTTATACATGTTGGACAGAGCCTACATGCACAGATTTGTAACGTATAGAGTGGTGGCTTCGAATATAAAATGCAAGTTAGTAATGGAGCTCGTTCCTATAAAGAAAATTGACAGATGACAACATGTGAATTTTAGCCGTTGAAGGGCACAGCTCATCAACTCATAGCTTTTGTAATATTCAGACCTTGTGTTTTACATTACTCGATACTGAAAAGTGCATCTTTGAAAAAAGTTTTGTAATCTAATTTACTTATAAACCGGGATACGAAATATATTAAATTTGCAGCAAATCCAAATTAAGCAATCAGTTTCTTTTCTGCTATTCCTTCACTACCGGATAAAGAGAATTTAGAAAATATATATATATGCGACTTCTTTAAAAAAAAAAAAAACTCTTGGCGATATTTGTTGTATTTCCATCCATTCGAAATAACTAAGGTTCAATAGTTCAAATAATTATTTCCTTTATAGCCAATCAACAAAATTGGTAGTGTCCTTTTGATTATGTGAAACTTAGTGGCGCAGACATCCAAACTCAGAGGCACTCGCACAGATCGCGAATAGCTATTCAGGTGAAATATCAGGTTAACAATTCGAAGAAACTATTTTTCTTACTAATTATCATAAAATATACACCCACCTATCACAATAAACCAAAACAGAAGGTATACAAGTGGGTTTTCAGGTATATCTAAAATTTAATAATATAAATTCTAATAAAATGAAATAAATAAGTTAAAACAAATTGTAATAAGCGGAATAACTTATTTCAATTCTTCTGAAAGGACATGCTTCAAATTCTAACAATTAAATATAATCTGCTGATTGTAAAAAATTCAAAACCATGAAGAAATCATCCGAATGAAATGAAATTTGCTGAAAATATCAATTACAGATTGTTATGCTAAGTAGTAAAGATTAAGAGCAACAGTGCGTACACGGTGAGAGTAACGCCCTTTGAACTGATGCTGAAAGCGTAGAAATGAGGGCTGTAGCGGGGAGTTGAAAATAGTGCATGGTTATTGGTTAGTGGGGAATATTTAATGGAACCTAAATATGCCTCCACGACGAAATACGGTGGAATTTCAACAATTTACAGAGTTTGAGCCGTATAGAATCATTGGCCTTCGTGAAGAAAGATTTTCTGCCATGCAATAGCAGCTCGTATGAGCGGAACTGTTCCACAGTGATGCGAGCTTGGAAGCATTGTACTGGAGATCACCAGACAACTCGACAACTTAAAAAATTTTGAGTGGACGACTGAAGGTAACATCAGCGAGCAATGATAGACACCTGGTCCTCATGGCGGAGAATGAACGTACAGCTTCCTCCAAGCACAGTTGGCAGTACGTTGATCTACTGCTACAGGAGTATTAATGTTGGCTTCGTCAATTCGTCGACGTCAGCTGCACCGTGGACTACATGCAAATATTCTTTTATACATGTTTCCCCTCCCGGCAAACAATCGACGCATGCATCTCCAATGGGCTCATGAGCAATGAACCTGGTGGGCTGATTGCCATCAAGTTCCCTTTTCTGATGAATCCCGCTTTAATTTGTGGCACTATGAACTATGATGGCTGCATTCGTGTTAGATGTTATGTCTATGAACTCTGGTTTCCAGAGGGCATTATCGAACATCATAGTAGCTGAATATCCAGAGTTATTGTATGGGGTGCTATTTCGTATCATGGACAACCTTAGCAGCTACGAATTCAGGGTAATCTGATTAGCATCAGGTATGTCCGTGAAGTCTTAGAGCTCGAAGTAGTTCCCTTCATTCAAGGCATCCCTGGATCTATCTTTCAGTAGGATAATGCATACGCCCATGTTGCAAAGAATTCTCGAGACTTTTTAGCCTAAAGCATATAACTTCTTCCTTAATTAAGTGGCTGTGTGTGTGTGAATGTTAACGTCCCACTGTTCAGCTACACGAGAGCTTTTGGCAATGGATCTCGTAATTTTTAAGCGTGGTCAAGTGACGAGGACGATGCCTTGAGCCGGCACCTCCCTCTCCTAACTACCACACCACATCAACGGGAGGACATTTCAGCTCTCGACTGATTTAACGTGCATCGTTCTCCTACATGGATACCTTGATCACTTGTCTACCGTGGCCACGTAACTTCTTCCTTAGTCTGCTTATTTGCGGGATATGTTGCCTATTAAACATATGTGGGATTTGATCGGTTGGTGTCTAGCTCGTGGGCTGCATCCTACATATTCAAAATGTGAACTTTGAGTGCGCATATAAAAAATATGGAATTCTCCTCCAAAAGAAAACATTAAACATCTGTGTCACTCTATGCCCCGTCGTGTAGGACACTTAATGTTGGTTTTTACTTTGAAAATTCATTCATTTACTTGCACCAATACAAGACGTTTGTGTATTGCATTTCATTCAATTCTTCAAGATGCTACAATGTTTACAAGCAGCCGTTTAAAATAAATATTACACATCTAATTTATACTACTTTGCCTAACGAATTTTAGTATATTAAATTTTTAATTTTTGTATGAAATTAAATTATTTTTCTTTGAAGATGTCGGTAAAGAAAATAAAGCTTTGGTAGGATAAATTTTTATAGAGAATTCAAAGAGGAAAAGTAAGAAAAGAAACTGTGTCTAGATTTCATATTGGGAAATTTACCAAATGTATTCGAATAGTGTCAGCATTCCATACTTTGTTCCCACTAAGAGCACAATACTTAGCATGAAACACAACCCAATTAGTTTTTTCAACAAATTCCTCAACTGTAAATGACTGGTTGGTAGTTTAGCTGAATCTCTAAGACAAACACATAAGCAGGAAATGAAAATACATTGTTGATCATATCATCAAAAGATGACCCAAATAACTCTATTACTTTTATCCAGAGAAAATTAATAATAGCTTATTGGAAAAGCTTGCGATAAAAGAATATGCTTTACCTCAAAGTATTAGTAGATGATTTACAGATAGTGATGAAAGATTATTTTTAGATTGGTAATACTTAAGACTTTTGTAATGTAAAGAAAAGTTTGAAGGAAACTGTCCATGAAACGTCTAAGGAATTTACGTCATGTCAAATTCAAAACAAAAGTTATGTTCATTAAGTTTTTCGAAAAAAACGAAAAACCCAGAAATTGCGAACTTTTTGTTCTCTTCAAAATTTTTCGATCCCACAAGTTCTTACTCGTTAAACTATATGATAATGCATTCACCCCAGTTTTATTAAGGTCAAGTTTTATAAAGGTTTCAACGAATTACAATTATAATATACATTGGATAATTTCAAAAATACTTGAATATTTTTAGATCCAAACATTTTTAAGTTATAACTATAATATCTTTATATCCAAATGTTATCGATAAATATAAAACTCTTAAGAGTTTAGACATAGATTCATTAAATATTACATAATACAAAAAAGTTTTTTAAAGACATTTTTCCAAGTAAAACTAGTGTTTCATTCAATACTTAATCAAGTTTTCTTGTATTTTATCTTAAGCGAACTTTCGCAGATCTGCCTTATATAAATTTAAAAGAATGAATAATTAATCGTATTTAAGTATTTTCATTTTTGATATTTATTACCGAGAATTCCAATTACAACAGAAAAAAGCTTTCAATCAGAAAAAAAATTATCTTAATTTTACACGGGAAATGGCCACATGCCTAAAAATAATCTTCTTCACCTTTGCCCATATCTCAAATTCAATTCTCTAAAAATTATTTCTCAAAACCTCTGCCACGTAAAAGTAATACAAAGTGTATTATATATATATATATATATATATATTTTTGCACCAATTTGTAAATCAGAAATAACACATTTTTGCAATTTCTGAACACGTAATAAAGAATTATAGCTTTGAAAAACACAATAGTACGGAAGTTAGATTACACACAAAGAGGAAATGAACAAATGTATTAACATGCATTCATATGTACATGTAATTTTTTTTTTTTCATTGGCATTTTCTCATCTGTCTTATTTTACTTTAATTTTCAAAATTTTCTGAACGAAATTACAATTATATCATTCGTTTACCATAGGATCTCATTTAGATTAACTGTTTAGGCCCACTTGTGCTTTTTGACTTATTTTAACCTTTTTTGGAGTAAAGTTGTGAAGGAGGAAAAAAAAGTACAAAATCTCACAAATAAACAACTTGCTTATTTAATAGTGATAGTAATAATATCCGTACTAATAATTTTCTTAACGAATACATTTGTAATAAAAATTAATGTTTGTGATATTTTTGTGGCAATTTACATCCTATATATCTACGAATTACTCAAGCTTTAAATAGATACATTTTTGGTAATTAATTTAAAATTTAAAGAGTGTGTTAATTTTAGTTTCTACCATTTCTGTTCTTTCAAGCACGTTTTTTTATGATTAGTAATATTACTGCCTTATTACAATAATAACATTGTGCTCATACAAGTTTTAAAAATGTTTCGAAACTTTAGTTACCTCACGCATTTTCTTTCTATAATACATTTCCGTCACTTAGGTCATTTTTCAATTCCTACTATTAGTTCACACCACTCTCCCTATTAGAGATTACAATACCGGTATACCGTGATACCGAATATAGGTATTTTGAGCTATTTGTAAAATTTTATAATACCGGTATTCACAAGCTTAAATACCGGTTTTTCGGTATTTACTAGATTTTTTTTTTATTTTTAAATTGTCTCCACTATATGTTCAGGGATCGCCAACCTAGCAAAACAGTATACGTTTTAGTTTTTATGTCTCCCTAATGGGCGAATATAAAGTAGTATCGTACAATTAAGATAAGTGATAAAATATGTGAATCATCCAAGGAGGTGGGTCAAAACTATTCTATTACAGCTCAGAGCAATACTTCACACGCGCATGATTCATAGTCTGATATTCGTATTTGTGAAAACAAGATTGTCGTCGTGAAGAAAGTGCGCAACATTTTGTTGAAGTTGTTTTTGTTTAAATCGTGGAGTTTGTTTTTCACATTGTATTTACATATCATCATGATTTTATAAATGAAAATGAAAAAGAAGAAAAGACACTAACCAATTCAAATTTGATCAACTTTATAGAAAATTTCTTTAAATATTTTACCCGCAAACCTTATCCACATTCAGGAAAATTCTGTACAATTATCGAAGATGATTATGACACTAATGTTGATAGTGAAAAGGAATTGTCTCTTGAACAAAAATTAGAAGTAGTGACAATTAAAAAAAATTCTGTAAAACAAAATAGAATACAGAAATTAGTTAAAACCAAAACCCTCCTATGAGAAATCGATTTATTTGAAGATGAGATATTTAGAGATACATATATTTCGAAAAAAATATATTGCGTATTGTTAACAATACCACCAACTAGCGTAGTAGCCGAAAAAACGTTTTCGACAGCTGGAAAATTTTGCACGAAATTACGTTCCAGGCTTATGACAGTACAATTAATGGATTATGTTCTTTAAGATCACATTTCAAAATTTCGTTATAGTAGCCCAGACTGAATAGTTATTTTTAAACTTTTTTTTATTTAAATAATTAAGATTGTCCTTGACTTGTTTGTGATTCCTTGTATATTGTTATAATTTAAAAATTACAAATTACTTTTTGTGATATTTATGCTCTCTAATGAAACTGGTAAATAATACCAAAAAACACTTGTAGTTTCTTTCTTTTCCAAAAACTTCTATTACCAGTTTTAAAATTGGTGTATGCCAGTATTAAGATCTAAGAAATACCGAATACCCCGATATATTGAACTTTTGGTCCGATATTGCAATCCCTACACCTCATATATATATATATATATATAATAACAGGGAAGAAGTACTAAAATCTACAGTACTAAAGCAGGAAGAAATTGAAATTCACCAGACACAACAAATGTAGATACAAAAAAGTCTTTGGACTAAACTGGAGACCTATTTTGATTTCTAAAGTTGTCGCTGATTTAGGTCAGCGAATTAGGATTAGCAATGCTTTATGGATCCAAACTTCCTTGTACAGCAGAAACTTTCGACATAATAGGGGGGGGGAAACAAGTTCGAAAGTTACGCCTAATACAACACGTGGAAGAAAAACCTGATAATATATTAAAATGAAGCTATAAGAAAAGAGAACAATAATGAATGTCTCAAGGAGAGGAATAATAATAATAAAATTTAAAAAAAAAAACCTAACGTGTAAAATAATTACTGGAGATCGAAAATTCAACCTTCCACAGTAAACACCCAACGCGAAATGACTTAAAAGAAATGAAATGACTATTTGGGAAGGAAAAATCGTGACGCCACCTGGATATTTATTTTGCAATTAATCAATTAACTAAGATTTTTTTTAAAATAAACTAAATAAAGGAAGTTTTAAAAACGATAATGAACAAAGTTAAGAATAGATAAAATCAAATAGAAATATTTTACAAAGTAAATAAACTTGGATGATTATATACTAATTAATATATTGCAATTAAAAAAGCGCTTAATGTTTTTTTTTTGTTTTTTTGTTTTTGTTTTTTTGTTTTTATAAAATATTTTTTTAAAATAAACTAAATAAAAGGAATTTTAAATAAAATAATGAACTAAGATAAAAATATATTTAATTAGAAATAGAAATATATCTATAAACAAATTTACTTGGATAATTGTATTCTAAGCAATTATTGCAAAAATTCACAAAAGTACTTTGTTTTAAAATGTTAAATCAGTGACTAAATCATTGTTTCTTTTTATAAAATTTAAGATAATATTTCTAAATATATATATTGATATACTTCTATATATATATACTACTATCCATTAAAATTTCAACTCCAAGAAGCGAAGTGCTACAGGCATGAAATTTAAACAACAGGAAAAAAGTGCTATGATATGCAAATGACTAACTTTTCAACGCATTCAGACAAAGTATGCGCCGGTAGCGACACCTACAACGTGTTCAAATGTGGAAATTATTCAGCCAGTTTCTCATACACAAATTGCATTTCGATGTTGTTGCCTGGTGAAACGTTGTTGTGATGTCTGGTGTAAGAAGCAAAAATGCGGACCAGCACGTTTCTGACTTTGATAAAGATCTAATTGTGCGGTTTATCGTATCACAGTATTGCTGCTCGCGTCGGTCGATATCCAATGACTATTAGCAGAATAGGGCATCGATTGGATCAGGGCGGTAATACGAAACTCCATGCTGGATCTCAACGACCCCCTATCACTAACAGCTGAAAAGACAGGCGTGTTACAAGCATGGACTTAACGTATCATGCAGTCACGTTACGAACCCCGAGTCGATATTTGGGGTCGTTTACAAGACAACAAGTGTCTGAACAAACAGTTAGATAACGTTAGCTGCATTGACTCTCAGCTCGGGGACCGTGGCTGTGGCTACCCTTCACGCTGTATTACAGACAGGAGCGTCTCCAATGGTGTGATCAGCAATGAACCTTTTGCAAGAATGGCGAGGCATCATCTTTTCAGGCTAATTCAAGTTCTGCTTACAGCATCAAGATGGTCGCATCCGTGTTCGGTGGCATCAGGGGGAATGCACATTGGAAGCTTGCATTTGTCTTCCTCATACTGGCCCATCTCCTGGCATGTTGATATGGGGTGTTGTTGGATACACTTCTCGGTCACCTCTTGATTTCATTGACAGTGCCTTTAACAGTACTCGTTACAATTTTAGTGTGCTACGACCCGTGGTTCTACCCTTTATTCGAGTCCTGCGAAAGCCATGTTCCACTGTTGCCCTATCCTGACTTGCACGTTCACCAGATCTTTCACCAATACAATACTTCTGGTCTATGGTTGCCAAGCGACTGACTCGTCACCATACGAAATTCACTACGGTTGATGAGCTGTGGTATTGTTTTGAAGCTGAATGCTCACCTGAACTCTTCATGCCATTCAATCTCTGCTTGACTCAATGCCCAGGCGTATAAGTGTAGTTATTACTGCCAGAAAATGTTGTTTTTGATACTGATTTCTCAGGATCTATGCACCCAAATTTCTTGAAAATTTAATCACTTGTTATTTCTAACATAATATACTTGTCCAATAAATATCATTTTATTACCTTCATTTCTTCCTCGTGTAGTAATTTTAATGGTCTCATTAGTGTGTATATATCCTGTTCAAATTTCAATCGTTATTTAAATACTTTTTGTTCATTCACTCAAATTCAAATACATTCTTTTTAAAATTTTAGTGGATGACACTTGGTGTTAATATATTTATTAAAATATTAATTCATTAATTTCATTTAATTAATGAATAAATAGTATCAAACGAAAATAATATCCCAACACCATACATATAAAAGAAAAACACTCGTTGTGTCCCTGTAGCTCAATGAAAAGTCGTGGGTTCGAATCCCAACTGGAATGACAAAATTTCTGAGAATGTTATTTCTTATTACTATATTGTTTTATTGAAACAATTAATTTTAATTAATGAATACATAATAACAAACAAAAATAATAATCCAACACCATATATAGAAAGGAATATGAAAAATTGCAAGGAAAATCGCTTTCTATTTTGCCACTTAATATTTTGATTCTATCATATGCATATACATATTTATATTAACGGTAATTATATAATAAATATTACTAAAAAATTTTTTTTCTTTGTTGATCTAAATAGGAATTGAGACTTTTTTTATATTACTTGTTTTAATTTTATTTAGGAAGCCCAGTGGCTGAGGGGTTAGTGCATCGTGCTTCCACACTACGGGTACGAAGTTCAAACCTCAGGATGCCCAAGGTTGACTCAGCTTTTCATCCCTTCAATGGGTCCATAAAATGAGTACCAAGCTAGCTTGGGAACTTAACACTGGAGGTTTCGCGTCAGACTGATCACCTGACCGGAACATCTGCTCATGCACCTCAGGGTCCATGATCGTGTATACTGATTTGTGTTCAGTATGCCTTGGCCATCGTGAGCTTTCTCCCCTCTGAGTTAAGTTAAGTTAAATTGAGTTTAGAACTTGGTCTCATTTTTAACTGTAATAATGTCTAAAGCTTCCTTTAAAATAACGGATAGATCCGCAGCCTGATTAATATTATTCCATCAATTTATTAGTAATAGGAAAATAACAAATTAATTGATTTTCAATTACATTATGAGAATAAATGTTCAGAAATCTACGCTAAAATAACATTTATGGTTCTAGTAATATAATATTATAAATACGAATACAAATCCAATAAACTATATCAAACATTTAAGAAAATAAATCTTATTACCAAACCTTTTAAATAACAGTCCTCTTTGATTCAATTTTAAATGAAGTCAATGATTCCGAAGCCAAATAATCAATTATCTAAATATGGATAAATTATTACGATGCAAAATATTTTCAAATGCATTTAAAAGTTCAAAGGGAGAAAGACATTAATCAACTCTTAATAAGGAAATCCCAATGAATTTTGAGTTTATTCCTTCTCTGAAGGATATTCAGCGTATTTTAATTCAAGTCATGCCTGAGATGAAACTTATCACTTGCGTTCTTCCCCGAAACTTCTCAGGACTCTTTTAATACATATTTACTGTATAACCTACAAAAATATCGTCTTTCAAACAATAAAACGTTTATTTTTGTTTAAAAAAAAATCAATTTTCATGACGCAAAAAGAATGAATTCACGCTCGACTTTTACCGCGGGTATTAAGTTCAGAATTACTGGAAATTTCCTTCATTTTCAATCCTACAATTTCCACAGGAAACTTCTGTAAATTATTCTGCATCGTCTTGAAAGGCTTTCAGTCGTATTATTTCAGCGAAAATTTAATTATCCTGAATTTCTTTAGGTATCAAATTATGCCTCAATTAGGTTGCCAATTTTTTCTTTCCCTTGTCTGTTTTTTTGCATTTGTTTGTTTGTGCGTGTGTGTGTGTGTGTGTGTGTGCGTGCGTGTGTGTGTGTGTGCGTGTGTTGCTCCTACATAATTTTATTTAAGTTATTTGGTTATTTTAAAATACGCCGTAACAAAGAATTGATAAGATTGAAAACAAAATTAGTTTCTTTAAAGCATATTATCTACTTATCTTAAATTATGGATTAAAAGTTATTTGTTATAGTTTTAATTCTGTCACACACACATAAACCAAAACTAATATAATTTGCCGAATGTGGCAATTAAGTTCTAGATGTGTAGTTGAGTAGATGTAACAAATATATTTTTATGTAACGAGAATCATATGCCTTCCATTTATTTTTAAAATATTTTCTCATTTGGGCCGTTTTCATACAAGGCAACTTTTTGGCAGTCAACTCTTTTTTTGTCATTATTTTTAGTGTCAAGAGGGTAGAAAATTCCTTTCACACGCGCCAACATAAAGTCGGCAGAAAAAAGAACTGACAGGTAAAATGATTGGGTTCGAAGAAGTAATAAAAAGGTTTCTCCGCTCCCAATACACAACTAACCACGTGCCACGTGTGGATAGTATACCTTCCATAATGCCTTATAGTTGAGTCCACTGAAGGTGGAAAGAAAATGGTTTTCGAGAGTACAATGGAGTGGCATAGCAGGGAATGCCAAATGACCACATGCAAAGGTCACCAGGCGATTTCTGTTTAAAACTAAATCTCTAACACCTGCTCGTTTTGATAAGCACAGTACAAGTTGACACGTGTGAAAGGGTTCGTAAAAATGAAAAAATTCTTTAAAATGAATATGACATGAGTAAAATTATTGATGTTAAATTTAAAAAAAAAAAGAAAAAAAAAGAATGAAATAGGTATACAGAGAAGCCATATCAAATAAATAAAAAATTGTCCTTTTAAATAATTGAAAAAATTGTTAGGAAATTCATAATTCTTATAAAATTGCTGTATCTATGATGTGTAATTTGATATTTACATATAGTAAATTTTAAATAAATAGATTCTGAGATTTCATTAGAACGGAATTTATAGGAATGCTTTTTTTTTACCATCACTATTTAATTTTGAAATAATGAATTATTTTAGAATATTTTATTATACTTAAATTTCTAACATATTTTTTTTTGAAATAGCAAACAGCGGCGGGAATAAATTTAAATAATGATTTAATTTGAAACAGATTTATTTATTTATTTATTTATTTTTTTTTTTTTGTTGAAAGAGAAATTAATTTTATTTACAGAAGCATTATATACCGAATTAATACTGTTTTGAAATCTCACTCAGAAAATCTTTAGGTAACCTAAGAAAAATTCTTTATTTTTTCGTTAATTTACGTTGTAGAAAAGTCAATTGAATAATTAGATGAGAATTAACTTCAGGATATTTGAACCAAGATACATCTCAAGGCCAAATCATAATAATTCGAAAACGTATGCTAGATAATAATTTTGTTTTTTTAACTTTTTAGTATCATTCTATAGAATGAATTAATAATTATAAGCTCTGTAACCAGAAAATATATAATCGAAACGATTTCAGGAATTTTTTCCGTGGAAAATGTAATGCAATTTTAAGTAATTAGTATTTAGCTATTAATAATTATTTTAATGCAAACGTAATTATCAATTAATTTTACTTATAACATTTTGCTAATACTATTGTTTTGTTGATTTTTAAAATTTTCCACTGGTTTACCTTAAATTGAATTCCATGTAATTTTTTTTTAATTATTATTTTTCTTCACTTTAAAAATAATAGGAAAATATTTAGATATTTATAAAATTTATAGAATGTTGAGAACACAGTGAATATTAATTTTATCGTGATATTTCAAAGAACTGTGCTTATCGACGAGCAATAATTGCATAAAATTATAATTAAAATAATTGTCGTTTAAATAAATTAGAATAAATGGATTTATATATATAATGAATAAAACATTAAATTTTACATCATTTTATTTAAAAAAAATCATTGTTTGTTTTATTTATTCTTAATACAATGTATACAAATTGTTTTTATTAGACTTTATTTCAAAGAAACAATTCATAATTTTTTAAAATTATTCTTATAATAATTTTTTAATTATTTAAAATATTTAATTTTGTTTCTTATTCTAGAAATTTTATATATATACATTTAACAGAATATAAATTGAATAAATTTTACAATCCACAGAATTCTTAATTGCAATTATTTAGAATAAAGAAATATTAATTTTCCTTGTACACTGAGCATACAGCAAATAATGTAAGAAAACAATTTTTAAGAAATATAATACACTCACTACCAAAAGTTAAGCACGGAGAAGAAAATGGTAATTTCCGGAAGCCAATCAGAATTGAAGAGGATGTAATTCGCTGCAGAGGTAGATGGAAGTATGCAAATATATTAGGTAACAGCCAGTCGTGCTTTCATGTCAAGAAATGTGCAAAAACAGCAGTATTATTGGAAGATAGCTTTATGAAGGGTTACAGAAGTTGATTGTAAGTGATGATAGAAGGTGTTTAAAACTTTCGTACAATTTGTTTTCAAAACATACGTGTTTCTATGAATTCTAGAAAACGAATGGAAGATTTTGAGCGCTGGAGTGCTGTGGGCTGCATTGAAGCAGGACAGTCGATCACAGATGTTGCTCTTTTCTTTGGCGCGCATCATTCTGTAATTTCACGTTTATGGAAACAATTCCAAACCAAACAGACAGTTGCCCGAAGGCCCGTCGGCGGTCGCCCAAGGGTTGCATACCCCGAGAAAGGTCGATATATTACTATTGTAGCCAAGCGGAATCGCAGAGCGTGTGGCATCTATGGTTACAGAGTCCATTGGTAAGGCTATATCTGCAGCTACTGTACGTCAAAGATTACATATGAATGGACTGTATTCTCGAGTACATCGAGTTTGTGTTCCTCTATCCGTCCAATGAAGAGAGGCCCGATTATAGTGGTGCCGTGAACATGGCAATTGGACTGTGTCTGCCTGGGGCAATGTCATGTTTACTGATGAGTCAAGATTTGATCTGGAGCCAGATGACAAGCGTATAAGGATATGGCGTAAAGAAGGAACATTCAATCAGCCCCTAAACATCACCGAACATCACGCATTCCAAGTTGGAAGCATTATGGTGTGAGCAGGGATTTCATTAGGATACCGCACCGTCCTGCACATTTTTAAACGGGGTTCTGTGACGGCTGTCCGGTATCAAGATGAAGTCCTAGAACCCATTGTGAGATTGTACGCTGTAGCAGTTGGCCCTACTTTTGTTTTAATGGACGACAACGCACGTCCCCATAGAGCTGACATCGTCGATAATTACCTGGAGAGTGAAGGGATTGCGCGTATGGCGAGACCAGCATATTCACCCATACCTTAATCCAATAGAAAATGTTTGGGATGCTCTCGGCCGTGCTGTATATTTACGTTTCCCACCTCCAGCCACTCTTATTGAGCTTGAAACTGCTCTACAAGAAGAATGGAGATTGCTTAATTCTGCGGTGTTTGACCACCTAATTGAAAGCATGGCCAGAAGGTGTAAGCTTTGCATACAGATGAAGGGGGATCACATATCCGATTAATGTCCTTTTTTTCATTTTATGCTGTTTATTTTCACTTTTTACATAATTCTGTTTAAGTCTCCAGTATGACATTATCTGATAACTTGCAAAAATTTAACATTGTTTTCATTTCTGTACATAATTATTGATTTTGTTTTATGTATAAATATATATGCTACTTTACTGCCAAATTTTGTGTCAGTCAAAGCAGTATTTGTTGATTTATTTGTATTTTACTTCTTCATGCTTAACTTTTGGAAGTGAGTGTATTTTCGAAGCTCATAAATATATAAAATTGCACTCGGATAATTGTAAATGTTTTATTGGTCTACTTGTGTGGAGGTATTTATATTTTTGCATTCAATATTAGTGCATGGGAGATAAATAACATCTTATGATTATATACATACTACTCATAAAGCAATTCTTTCATACTGTTAAGAGCAAATAAATATGAATATATTTTTATTAAACAATAATGTAACATAATACACATTTCTAAGAAAAAATCATTTAGTTATTTACTAAAATAGCCATTTATTTATATTTAATCACTATTCCTTAAAAATCATCAATACTCAAATTAATAAATATTGATATTTTTTGGGGGGAAAAAACACTACCTCCTATTTCTCCATTACGGAAGCAAACTTCACCAGTGCAAGACAGTGCGAAACATTTATGAAGACAAAAGTATGTATGAAAAATTTCGAGATGTTTTAGCAATGTAAAAAATATTTAAACGTAATTTATCTCTTCAAGTGGTACATGCTATTTTAACATCTATTATCAAAAGAAAAATAAATTTTAATTTTTAAAGTGTAAAAAAAAAAAAAAAGTTTCATCACAGAGTCTTACCAGGAACCAGAAAAACAATATCCGGTTAATGAGGCGTCAAGAGAGTTAAATGTTTGTTTTTCCCCCCTGAGTATTCAAAAACACTCTCTCTATGCAAAGACTCCTTTCTTTTAGAAAAAAATAACTGCAAATACAAACTTTTTCTTAGCCTGTCAAACCTTTGTTCTGATCTCAAATTAAAAATTAGTACTTGGTATCATGTGTTACTGACAGGTTGGATATAAAACTTATTAACTTCAGCATCATCAGATGGCATATCGTGTCAGAATACGACCATTGCCTTTTTCATTTAGTCATTGTTCCTTTTTTATCCTTTGATCTGATTTTTGACCTTTGCCAGTAAAAAAAAAGTGTGTTTACGTCTGCAAATTGTAATAAGAATAAAGAAATATAATTATAATTATATTTTTTGCTTACTTATTCTCAAAAAGAAATCTTGCTTATCTAATATCAATTAAGCTGACTAAGATTTTTTTTCAACTTAAGATGTTTTTATCAAGTTTTAATTTATGTGGAACCGTATAAAATATATAATACTTTCAAACCATGCGTTGATTGGTTTTAAGTAATGGCTAATAATGCAAATAGGCGAAGCACTGATTTTCAATTAATTTTCAAAATGTTTTTTATGAGTAAAGAGAAATTGAGGAAAATGTCACATTTTGGATTAATTTTGCCATTCCTTCAGTCATTTCTTTTTCCACAAAGACTTTTATGCAATATTTTTGGTACAAGTTTTAAAATTCCTCAGGTTCTTTAAATGGCTCATGAAAAATTAAAAAGTACTTCAACAGAATTATATATATATGACATGATTTGAAGTCAGAAACAGACTTAGTCACTAAAACGGAACTTTATTTGATCAATTTAGACATCATCTGACGCAAAGAGCAGAGAGGAAAAAAGCACACCACCGAATCTTAAGTGGTAACATTTAAAACACCGATCGCGGCGTTCATGAGAATATAACGATCTGGATTAAGACAGGTTTATTGGCTAGGTCATATGTTCGGAAGAAATAAATGGGTGATTAGTTTTATACTTGAAGAGGTTAGGAGAAAAAGAGGAGTTAAGTGCTAGATTGAGAATATAATTTTTAATCTAATTTAATAATCCTTACACACACACACACATATATATATATATATATAATTTGTGCTCTTCTAAAGTTAAAGACTATGTCCTGATATTAAGTAAGGTGACGAATATATTTTTTTTTCTTTTATTCAAACTCAATGAAATAAATATATGGTCAGAATCTCAAATTACATGATTGTAAAATCAACATGTCTCTTAGTTTGTTTCCTGCCTATTTCCAATAAAGTTATATTCACAGTGACTTCATTTATTTGATTTTGTACTTTTTGCATTGTATCTGATTTTACATTTACTCATGTAAGCCCCGTTTGGTACTTCTGCTGAGGCTCTGGAGCTTTTTTAGTATTTCGCAATATCAAAAAGTTGTCATTTTGTGATCCAACGTATGTGCAACTGATACGCCAAATATACGAACCTGATTGAAGAAGTGTTATCAGAAAGACTGCATTTTTTTCGGTTTTCACATCCTGTAATCATCCTGTAGTTCAAAGCATAAGAAAAAAGTAAGAGTTTTTAATCATCCTGTAGTTGAAAGCATAAGAAAAAAGTAAGAGTTTTTAATCATCCTGTAGTTGAAAGCATAAGAAAGAAATAAGAGTTTTTAATCTTAAAGTTTAGCTGATTAGTATATCTTCATTTCGTGATTGGTATATCTGAATTTCAAGAGTATAGAGATTGCAATATTGCATCAAAACTTCAATACCGGTATTCGGTATTTCTTAGAACTTAATATCAGGATACCGGTTTTAATACCGGTTAACACAGATGTTTCTTTGTTTTATTTGCCTGTTTTACTATAGAGGGTAAATATCACAAAAAATAACTTGTAACTTATAAACTATAACAGTATATAAAAAATCACAAAAAAGTAAAGGAACATCTTATTTATTGAAATCACAAAAAAGCTTTAATATCACTATCCAGTCTGTGGTACTATTACAAATCTTTGAAATGTAGTCTTTAAAAACATAATGCATCTATTGTACTCGTATTAAGCTTGGGACGTAATTTTATGCAAAAATTACCAGCTGTCGAAAACGCTCTTTTGGAATATATGCTAGTTGGTGGTACTGTTAACGATGCGTGATATACTTTTTCCAAGTCTTTAAATCCCTCATATTTTCAAGTAAATCAATTTCTCGTCGGATGGTTTTGGATATAGATGATTTCTGTATTATATTTTGGCTTGTTGATTTTTTTTTACTATCGCTAATTCTAATTTTTGTTCAAGAGAGAATTCCTTTTCACTATCGACATTACTGTCATCATTATATTCGATAACAGAAGCGAATTCTTCTGAATGTGGATAGGTTTGGGGGAAAGAAACTGGAAGAAATTGTACAATAAATTTGATCAAATTTGAATTGGTTGGATTATTTTCTTCTTTTTTTATTTTCATTTTTAAAATCATTATGATTATGTAAATACCGTGGGACATTCTCTATTTCGGAGACAATTAAAAAAATTGTAGTAAATACCGAAAAACCTGTATTTAAACTTGTGAATACCGGAATTACAAAATTGTACAAATGGCTCAAAATACCGGTATTCGGTATACCGGTATTGCAATCCCTACATGAGTATAATGCTACTTCACTGCATGAAATTTAGAAACAATGAATTATTTTGTATGATTACAACCGTAGATATTTTTTAGACTTGATCTTGGTGGTTAAAGGAACATTATAAGATCTTGTGTAAATAATAAATTATTTTTCGATAAAACTTGTTTTTTTCTTTTGCAGTCATTTCAGTTTTACATCAAATCTTTCGGGAATATAAGGAATTTTAAGTTGCATATATTATTTTGCTCCTAGAATATTTTTAATGCATTCTGTTCTAAATATGTTTAGATTACTATAAAGATAGAAATAGATTAAAGCCATCTGCAATGGCCTTTACAGTATAATTTACAATAAAACAAGAATTTTTGGTATAAAAGTCCTCATAACGCTGTTTTCATGAAGTTGTTACAATGAATTAAAACAAATATATTTTCACTATAACAATTTTATTGCGACGTGATAAAATTCTTTAATGTAAGCAGCAATTTGAAATCATTGTATTTGCAACAATTCTTTACGAAATTCATTGAAAGTTTATAGTTTTAATATAAAAGTTGTTTTTTAAAAATTTGAGATTCTAAGCATAGCTAGTCACAGTACTTTAACAAAAATTTTCCTTTTTATTTACTTAACCGTAAACGCGTTTGCCGCATTCGCAAGTGAGCTCTATACAATATTCCCTTTATGTTTAATAGACATTATATATCAAGGAATATATATATATAAAGATATAAAATTTATTTACTTCTAGACAGAACGTTTTACTGTCATTCTTTGACGGAAAATGAATATCAAATAAGTGACTGAATTCTTGAAGATTTAAATATAATAAATGGGTTTAAAAATGATAAAAAAAAATTCATTCAGATTAAATTTATAGTAATAGTGTTGAATTCACGTAGCTTCAGAAAGGAATATAAATGATTATCTTACTTATCAATTCTTTAAGAAACTAAGTCTATTAAGTAAGTATTATTTGAAAAAAATACGCTTATTATGCATGGAAACAAAAGGTTTATGTTTCTTTAACTAAAATATATTTCGGTTTAAAGTTTATCCTTTCCTTATAACCAATTGAAACTATTCTTTGGGGATATATTTACTAGGTTTCTTGAAGTATTATATACGAAAACATTTTATATTATACCAATTGCATTCAAAGTCTATTATTATGACTTCCTTTGCAAGCTTTACTTTCTTGTCGTTTTTCGTTTAACAAATAACATTTTTATTGATAAACGATATGTAAATAATAGTTTATGGTCATTATGTTTTATGCCTCTTATGTATAAAGTATATTTTTCAAAAATGCCTATATTCCAGATATAAACTGATGCAATGCGGTAAGATACAGAACAAAAAGACTTATGAGCAAATTTATACTTTAAAAGAATAATTTTTCTTGTTCTTAAAGTCTAGAGCTACTGCTATAAAATAAAGAAATTAAGTCTCAGGATTAGACTTTTTTATTCTTAGACATTTTTTTTCTCCTTCGTTAAAAATAGCAGTCATTTAAATAAAGAAAAAGGTAACCAAAATTATTTACTACAATTAAATTTTTGCTCATAACATTTAAAAAGTAATTTTATTATTAATTATTAATCAGAATAAAATATTTTTACTAAAGAAGAAAATCCCAGATGAGCAATATGCTGTTAATAATATCATATTTAGCATTATTTATTTGAAAAATTGCATAAAGTAGTATTTCAATTTAATGACTTTTCATTGAAATTTGGATTTGTAGCAAAAATATTCTGAATGTGTGAAATATTGTACTACTCAAGAGTATAATTTCACAAAAGTACTTCACAGTACTTTATGTTGTTTTAAGTTTTGCATTCATAGAATGCATTCGATTAAGTTGAATGCTACACAAGAAATAACTTTTAACTTTTAATTAGATCACCAAAAAAAAACAGAGTTATGGATAAATATTTTGAATTTTTTTTCCCTTTATACTAATATAGACTCTGTCCTTCACCTACAACTTTTACCATTATCAATTTAAATTATTCAGAATGCAATGGTAAGGCATAGCTACATAATACCCTACAAATTTCAAAAATACCCCTCTTTTTTTCTTTCTTTTTTTCCTTTCTTTTTTTTTTTTTTTTTTTTTTCAATTTTTTTAGCCCATATCTTTGGGAAGCATTTCACCAAATTTTAGATGTGAAAGATTTGAATTCTGAAGTTTTCGCTTAGGTTTTAGTATAGGTTTCATTGTAATGCATTTTTCCGCCTTGAAATTGAATAAATTAAAAAATATTTTTCAAATCAATCAACTCTTTAAATGTGAACTATTTATTAATTCCAATTTTCATTACTAAAATTATTTCTGATTTATTGCTTTTTGAGTTTTTGAATTCTCATAATTAAATAATTAAAATTGATTTCGGGCCCCATTTTTGCTTTAAAAAATAGTTTATATAACTTAGAAGCCTTACCATTAACTGTTTCCTGTTGAGAAAATGGCATGGACAAAATATTCTCTGGTTACTGAGAGAAACGATATTCCGAAAAGATGGAATACTAATGAAAATGATGTAATCATGTAGTAATGAAATCAAAATATCAGCCTACATCTGATACAGCGATTAAATTTCCGGATATAAGTATTTTAAATTCAAGTACTGCAGATAAAACTGAATATTCCTGTGATGTACCAAACTACATTATAGTAACTATATTGTAGTACTATATTTTAGTATTTTAAATTTGCACAGCAAAAACACAAACTTGCTAAACTGTCCCAATTTAAAACTGAAAAAATGTTTCAAAACATTTATGAAATTACATCTGATTAGCCTGAATAATCTGCAGTTGTAACAAACGTTATCACAGTATTATGTAAAAATTTTTTAGAATGTAAAAAAAATATTTTTAGTCATATTTATTTAAAGTAGTTTTTAATGTAGAATTGAAGTTGGGAAATGTCATTGAAAAGCAGAGCTTAAGAGGCATTAGTATATTTTCCTTCATGACCTTACAATTTTTAAATGTGTTTTCTCAGACTTTTAATTTTGAAGATAAAAATGTTTACTAATCTCTCTCTATATATATTTTTTTCTGTTCAAGATAGAGTATTGAATTTTTTTTATATACTTCCAAACTTATGTTCTATAAAAGTAAGCTGATATGAGATACGTAGCTATTTTTTTAAAAAATGTTAAAGTTAATATTTTAAAAATGTTCGTGTTTTTTTTCCAGGTTTATCTAGAAATATAATCATTAAAAATGAACAAGGTAACAGGTTATCAAATCCAATATAAATATTTTTTGCAATAGCCTATGAATCATAAATCACTACAAATGAGTGAGAAATTTTAAAAATTGAGATTTTTGTAAAAGTTTGAAATAACTTCGAAAATTATTAATTTTCCAAAATTTTAAAATGAAGGTAACTCAAACTGACTTTTGAATTTCATAATAAATTTAATAATATATTCTGAATATAAAATATAAATTATTTCTACTGTTACTGTGTCCAAAAATTTTTTTATGGAAGGGTACTGTGTAGCCTTACTTAGCAGTAACCTCGACTTTTTTTCACTCAATAAGATAGTACATGATCAGATTTAAGCTTAGGTTACGACACTAAACATTCACATACAACAAAAAAACTATTAGCAAATTTTTCGGAGTTTAATTCTAAAATATTGCTTATACGTCCAACTACAGAGTGGATTATAATCTTGTATATAGAATGATATGTTGCATACACAAGTAAAATGCTCATAATATACCTATTTCAAACGTCAAAATGTATGTATGTATATTTGTATATATATTCATCTATGTAATTCTATAACTATGTTATATTTTTTGGTATACTTTATTTTCCTCGTCTGTATCTTACTGATTTATGTGAAAATAAGGCTTGATTTATACGAGGCTCATGAAATCATGAATATCACTATTTAAATGTGTCAACACTAAAAAAAAACATTAATCTCGTTAAAAAAAAAGCTAAGGAGGATTTAATGAAGTAAACAATATCTCTCTTTAGCTTTTAAACCTAATAAACCCCACGAATTTGAGCAAAATTATATCAGGTTTCTTTTGTTAAATGATTATTTAAGTGTATTTTATGTTTATTTGAGATTATAATGTATAGTGCACTTGTCCTGGAAGAAACGATAAATTCCAGACGCTTTATAAAAGATATCTAGTTCTATAAACATATTTGTAAATAGACTCATAAAAAGTTAATGTAATCTGGTTGCACAAAAAGAAGTGCGTGACTGAATTCTATATAATCTGTCAAAATTACATTTATATTATTTTAAAATGTGCAGCCATTTTCTTACATTTTGATACAATTGTTTAAAATTTGATTCCAGTACCAAATCAAGGAATGTATAACTTTAATGATCACATTTCATCCTTTTTTATTTCATAAGAATTTGTATGAATATTATTTTTCTCTTATATAAATACATCCAAGAGCTTTATAAATATTCATTGAAATTTTTAGGCATTAGAAATAAAAATATTGATCGAAGAATTCATTCCTTGAAAATAAAGTAATTTGAAATACTTATAAATTAGAAATTATTCACACATTTTAACGAGCTTAATGTTCGAAAATCATAGCGTGTCCGCATAGAAATATATAAATCGAATCTCTTTTAATACAACCACTAAGCCACGGTTTCACCAGTGATTTACAATGCATTATATTAATCTGAAGGCTAATATTTACCTTTATTTCCATCCTGAATGGCTTATGCAAATCTAATGCGCACTTAAAGCTTATTTATGACAATTGAAAATGGGACCTTATATATGGAACACGGTAAAGATACAGCCCTTTCTATACCATGAAAGAAATATATGGACAAGGCTTTTAAGACATATAGATGATTCTAATGGCCTACTTTACTTTAAAGCATAAAAGAAATATATTTATTAAATTTGCTGGGGGTTTTCTTATAACCATGGAAGAGCCTGCATTGCATTCGTGAGCAAGAGAAATGATCGGGGAAGTGTGTATGTATGCTTTTATATTTACATGGGTGTATGCAAGCGTGAGTGCGTACGTATGCATAAGCTTTGTTTGTGATCTTATCAGTTCAATGTAGAAATTTAAAATAAAAATTACAAGGGTTTGACGACAAATAATCAGGGAAACGGGATCAGAATTAAAAATTAGCCTTTCATCTAAAAATATAAATGAAATTACATAAAAAGCAGGGAAGATGCTTGTAAATGTGACTCTATAAGACTAAATATTGCTTTCAGCTGGGCTAAAATAAGACTGAACAAATATCCAACCTTCCAAAAACTGTTTCAAATATCAATAAAATACAAGATTGATTGTGATTGAAGGAACATCCAAATATATTTTACAATTAATCAAAAAATTCAAACCCTTTTTGAGATAGAAACAATGTTTGCAACATTTTGTATTGTCATATTTTTTTTTATTTGGAGTTATTTAACCATTTCTCTTACGATATTTTTGGTTCTTTCCAGAACTAATTACAGGAAGAAAGAAAAGGTATTTTTTCTTTGAACTTTACAGAAAATATATTGTTTTTACTGTCTACTTTTTATGTTAAACTATCGTTCAGTTCCCACATCGGTTTCGAGGTATGCCTAACAGCAGAAATATGAAACATAATGATTTTTGAATAATTTTTAGTTTATTTCCAGTATTATTTAGTTTCGTCAAAAATATTTATTACCATCCTATTAAAAAGGGCATTGAGACGTAAAGTGTTAAAATTATATTTCATGTAAAACTGGTTTTTATATATTTATAAAATAGAACACTTTCATAACCGATTTAAATTCTATATTTAATGTTTAGGGAAACGATTTTATGATAGTTAACTCTTTTTTGAAAATTCCTGTGGAATAAAGAATGTGTCTGATCAGTCTATTTTACATTCATTTTCAGTTATAGATATCAAAAATTAAACAGAACATATCCCCTTATTGGATTTATACCCTAGTGCAGGGGTGGCGAACTTTTATGGGTCAACGTGTCATTTTTTCCAAAAAAGTGTTCAATGAGGCATGGACGTGTCGTCAAATAATTTTGACTTGTGATTATTGGGAAAATAATAAAATACTAAAACAAAACTCTATTTACTACGAAAATATACCTTTTGCACTGTTCAGTAATAAATGTTTTAGTTATAAGTGTAATTCAAATTAAAGTAACATTAGTGTGACTTTTGTTGCTGCTGATTGGATAACAAATAATTTATATTAGGATTATAAGATGTTACTTTTTGTAGAATACATTCTTGAATTTGAGTCATTAGCCAAACGGCTTCTAAACGACCTAACCCTAACAATTTTCGCTGTGGTTCACCTTTTTTGACAAGAGTGTTTGAGATTTATTTCAAAATACCGTTTTACAGACGATGTTCTGAATACCACTGTTCTAGATCATAAGACACCCACCGCTTTGTCGCTTTTACTACTAATGATAAGTTTCTCGGTCCACCAAATTTGAAATTCTCTGTTACACTTACTATCTTGCTCTTTTTCTAAACTAACCATGTTAAATAGCAATTGAAAATCGTAAATATAACGCAGATAAAATTTAAAATACAGTTATCTCAATGAAATCGACTATGCTATGCGTAGACAAACTCTACATCATAAGCAGTTGTAGTCTACGACGTAACTAAAGCAAGACGATAACAAACAAGTGTCCACCCCGCGACCAATCCCTCGCGCTTGTTCGCAATACTTCATAGTGAATGTTGAAATTTTGAAAATGCAAACCTTTTTGATCATTGGCGTGCCAAAAATATTGTGCCGCGTGCCATCAATGGCACACGTGCCACTGGTTCGCCATCCCTGTCCTAGTGCATTTTTAAAAGGGCCAAAAATATAGATATTGGTTTATACATAAGATATCCTGAATACATAAGATGTACTGAAAATATTTTTATATTTGCTTCCAGAAAAGATATCGTGAAATAGCTAAACTTTGATTTAAAATGTTTCTCTCATTCTGCCATTCAATATATAATTTTGCAGAATAAGAAGGCAAGTTTATAGTATTTTATATACAATAAGATATAAATAAAATCTAAGATTTTTTTTTTTTTTTTTTTTTTACATTTTTTTGCCTTGCTGAAACAAGAATAACCACTATTAAATTTCTTACCCAATCTTGAAGCAATTAGAATAAATCCATTAATTTTTAATATCCGGAAATACCTAATTTTCTAAGACGTATCCCGCCTAATTTAAGGATTTGTATGATTCAAGAACCACAATAGTGCACGTAAACAGTTGATATACTTTATTTGTTTTATTTTATTTCTTTTTTTGCGTCAAGAAATTCTCCTTTTTTTTTTTTTCATTTTACAAGGAGGCATATGGAATATAATTCAGATTGAATGTTTGGAATACTTACTATATTTCTTCCTTTGATCCCGAACGAAATCAAAAATGATGCCTGATATTTCTCAAAGTTAAACATTTACCTCACCGAAAATCAGGCTTCAATGCTATTATGAATTAAAGAAGGTCCTTCCAAGAAAATATTGAAAGAAATAACTATACACTAATACCAAGAACTTACGTGATAAAGAAGGACTAAGTGATAACCGAATAAGTCAAAATCGCTTAATACGTGGTATAATTTCCCATATAAATACAGGTAAATTATTTTATGTTGGGACGGCAGACGAAAGAGAAAATAATAATTTAGAAAAAAAAAAGTTTGATAAAATATTAGATAAAACAAATACAATATCGCAAGCCGAAGTTCTTTGATGCAGAAAGATTAATAAAATATAGAAAGTAGTCTGCCGGCTGAAAGATTTTTTTTTTTTTCCCCAAAGTTTTATCGTAGTATAGTAATAATATTTTTATTCATTGTTTTGTTGAAAAAATAAACTTTTCGTTCGAGTATGTATTTTTTATAAAATATGTAAACCTTTTTTAATTAAACAGAAACCATCAGTCATTCAATCTTCTGGCTTCACTGGGTCTAAAGCAAAAATGAGCATTATGTCGATCGCGATCGACCGGTAGACCACCTTGACATTTTGGGGTGACCGCCTTTACTAAGACCTATGACACGCTTACTAGAAGAAACCTATTTGTGGAACACTGATGCCAGCTAGATTTAAGAATCATCTTTTCACAATCGATGCGACTATGTTTACTTAAACAAATGATTCGATATATATAAACACTTAGACGACACTTTACCTTCATTGGAAGCAAACGATAACCCTTAACACGTTCATTGCCACTGAATGGGAAAAATTTCCAGCTCGTCGACTGAAGAAGGGAATAAATGTTGAGGATCAGCTCTTCACGCGCTTTCACGGGAATGGGTTTATGTGTTGAAAAAATGTCCCACGGACACGGTAGCGGATAAATTAAGTACATAGTCGGTTTTGAGATTCATCGATTCACGTAGCTTCTCAGCATTGAATGCCTCCACGGTCTATCAATCATTCATCGTAGTTCAAGCATTCAACTTGACAATCTTGCGTTACTTGAGTTTTTGTAGTAACAATAGTATTGTGTCATATTTTAATAGAAGAGTACAATGTCGAAAGCAAGTGTTAAAAAAGAAAACCTACAATTTTTAATACAAAATGGTCATACTTACATCAGTTGGTGGAACGCAATACCTTAAAAACATTAGAAGTAGCACATATCCTGGAAAAGGCATCCCACCCCTTGTCTAAAGGCTCAAGTTCTTCGATGTCTTGCTCTTTCTCATGCATTTCTGTGAGCTAATCAATTGTCAGCCCCAGAGTGTAGAAATCCAGTAGATCTTCACTTCTTGGACGCCATCACTATCCACTTCTAAATTTTATTTCCCAGTTAATATCGACAACGTCTTCAATCAAATTACGAATTCCATCAGGCTCTGGCACTGATTTTGCCTGAGATTCAGTGCTTAAAAAATTAAAATTTAAATTTAAAAAAAAAGGAACGAACGAATCTAAGAGATTTGAAAATCGCGCTACTCAATATTGAGTTCGCGAAAGTCGGGGTAGCATACATCATGGTATTACTGTACACCCATTATTATACACACGCACATATATGCAGGTTGAATAACTACAAGACCGACAAATTTGCAGTGTATAGTGGGTACAGTGACGAATCAGAATAACATAGGAATGCAAGGTCGCAAAGACTGTAGTTGCGAGTACATTAATGGGACAGAAGACATTTTTTTGAAAGGTTGTACTACAACAGGTGTTTGAATGTGTGCCCAGGAATCATCTGGGAGGCATGAAAGTGGTTCTGCAACGAATTCCTTCCTTATGTTCAAGAAGATTCCTTGCATGTTACGTATCCTACCTTAAGCTACAGATATTTAAGCGATGAGGACTTCAACTGAAGGAACGGGAGTCTCGTACAAGAACCTCGTACAAGTGTACCTCGAAAGAAAAGTGCATACATGATAGGTCTGTTAATCTGGCAGGTCAATAAACCTGCCCACCACAGGCTATCCACCGCTGTCCAAAGGATACGTTTATGTGTCGGTGGAGGAGAATTATATAATGTGGAAAAGTCCCGTCATACTGATATCAAATGGCACGGCGCTTTGGCGAAGGAATATGTTCTTCGTCAAGAAGTTCGGAAGCATCAAGAGTTTTCATATTTGGATTGTATTTTACCAAAGATATGACTTAATCCTCATTGCCAGGTGTCCTCGTCATTCACTTTCGATTCATTTTAGCTTGCATTAAAGAACCCAATCTCACGTAGTTTTCTGTTCACACTTGCAAAGTTCCTGTGATGCGAACACGCCTGATAAAATAACGTTCCTGGTACAACCGCCGAATGGCGTGCAAGTTACAATCTGCAGTTCTGTACACGATCAGCATGTCAACCTGTTCCTCATTGGAATTTGGGTTCATCCTGCTACCTCTCAAGAAACGGGTCGAGAATTCCGACAGGATCGGTGTTCACGGAACCTTCCGCATTCAGCCCTACCTACTATAAAACTCCTCGAAGGAATCTTCTAGACGGCAAGTGTGTTCTGTTATTAAGTTTATACATAATTGAATATTTAGTAAAATAAAATCATAATATTATGAAATAAAATAAATTTAAATTTTGCTACTTTTCGCAATGTCTGAAAGCAAACTAATTTTATGACAGAGAGAGAAGAGCTCTTTGATATCATTTTCATGGCAAATATTCAAATGATCTAATTTTTCTTCTAAGTTTTACACAATTGCTTCCGAAAGGAATATATATATAATTAGTACAGAAATTAAAATACTTATACGCGTAATTCATAAAATTTTCTAACATATTTACGTAAAATTCTAACAATGAATGTGTGCTTAATAGAAGAAGCAGAATCGACATAAAATTATTATTATACAAAATAACGATATAAAAATAAAAGCAAAAGCCATACAATTTTCAATGCAACTCGAAGAACTTGGAAGAGAAAGCAATTAATACACATAATTCACAATTAAAATAAACGAGTCATCAAATAGATGAAATTGGCTATAATAGCAAAATCGGTCGATTCATTGTAAAAGCAAATGCTTTGAGATCTGAAACAAAGGACTTATGGCAAAAAATAATGTAGTTATTATTAAGGATTCCATAGTCATTTTGATCAGAATATTGTTGATTGAAACATATGCATTATTTTGTTAAGGAAAGTGAGAATCTAATTAAAGACTGTAGAGTTTGTTAGAAATGAGTTTCCATATGATTTTGCATAGTGTATAGAACAATTAACTTTATTTGGTGAGAGAAGCGAAATAGTTCAACATAATATTATCTCTTTCGTTCTGTTTTCGAAATCCATTACCAGTATAATACCATCCGTTAACATTAAAATACTAATTATGTAAATAAATACAGTGATCTATTTTCACGAATTAAGTGATTTTATAGATACATATATCCATTTAAATAATCTCATTTATTAGTAATGTATAGGTTCTATGGTACGAGGCTAATGTTAAACACGTTTTAAACCTGTAATATATTAGAAATTTTGAAGCGCAAATTTGTTTAAGCATTTAAAATCAAAAACCGTATGTACTCGAATCTAAGCCGCAATTTTTCCCCATTAATAATGCTACTGAAAATCGGATGTGGCTTAGAATCGAAGGAAAATAAAGTCCCTGGATGGAGCAATTACAGGTTCATGTATGCATTCAAAAATTTAAAATACTGTTAAAATAATCAATTATTCCCTTACAGTAGCGCACATAGGAATTTTTCAAAGGGGTTTCCAGGGTTGAAAGTCCACCATTCCTGTACAATGCTCCTTTTGATTTTGTCGATTTTCGAGAGCAAAGCACAGTAAAAAATTAATTATTGAACAAATAATTAGCATTAATTAATAAAATTAATCACTGATAACAAATAATTAAATTTTCGTACTATATACTTAGAATTATAATCAATCGAAAAAAAATCAAGGACTTTGGGGGGGAGTGTCCGGACCCTAGGACACCCCCCTTGTATGCGCCACTGTTCACTTATGAGTAATTCTCATGTTAAATTTATTTTAATTTCGTAAAATGAAATATCGATAAATCATTTCACACTGTTTTAAAATTTTCACAAAAAAAGTGTTGTGAATTTGAGGAGCGGCTTAGAATTGTGACCTCGGCTTAGATTCGAAGAAGAACGGTACTTTCCCTTATTTTGTATGAAATGTACTTGACTGTTCCAATCATTAAATTGGATTACGTGTATTTTCTAAAACGTTTTACGTATGTAGTACAATATATAATATAATAATCGAGCTTTTTTGTCCAAAATCTGTCTCAACAGTGTTTGTAAGTTAAATGTACTCGGCAAAAGTAAAGGATTCATTAAACAATATGTAAAATTATTAATTTTGCTCTCGTAAATTTAAATACAGTGTGATACCAGAAACAATTTTTGTTGAATTTTCGACAAAACAAAACATCATAATTTAATCCATTTAATTACAATTTTCGCTTTTTAGGTAAAAGCATGTAATTAAATTTGCTTAAAACACTAGCACTTGCCAAACAACAAATTTAATTACTTTGTAAAAGTTTGTTACTTATGCATTCTATCCCATTACAAAGGTTTTGTGTTGTTGAGAATGCTACGTTTATTCTTATGAAAAGCCTTCACTAAAACCTAAGTGCTTGTGAAAAGAAATTGTTAAATTGGAGCAAAGGGAAAACTTTTACTCTGCATCAGTCTCCTTAATTGAAAATTCTTCAAATCCCACAAAATTGCTTGGATGGCACATTTTTCACTCCTCTTCTCTCAACTTTTTTTTTTCGATATATTTTTAGTATGCAGGCGTATTGGTCCTTTCGCACATCCCGCCTTTGTTATTCTAGTCTTCATTCTTCTTTATGGCAAGTGTGTAGATTCGGTTTCATTTTTCAAAACTTCAGTGACGGGTTCCAAATATTATTGTTATTCAAAAAAGAAGAGTGAAGTTTCTTTTTCTTTTTTGCTTTATCTTCCTACAATCAGGAATACAAAAAAGAAAAAAAAATGTATCTTTGTTTTACTTTTGGATACATTTAAAGGCTGTTTCAAATACTTTTTCAGAACTTCGAAATGTTTTATTTAACCTGTCGTTTTAGTAAACGTATAAATAATTTTAACTTTATCTATTTAATAATTTTATATAAAATCTCATATCAAAATTTTATCACTTGGTGCACTTATATGAAAAATTTATATTTATACATGTAATATAAGTTTTTTTTATTACTATAATTGTACTGCTTACCTAAATTTCGAATATTCATTTTTAGTTTTAGATGTTTGAAACTACTTTTAAAATTTATTTCAACAAAACTTTTTCTTAATCGACTTCAAAATGCGAAGGTGTTTAAAAACTGTTCGCTTTGCAATCAAATACTGAGTTCAATACATTTCCGAAAAGTAATGAGAAATTTTTCAACGAAGAAAGTTAGCATTGAGACATCAGAAAAAATTTCAAAGGTATTCGTGATTTACATACACACTTTATGGATTATATTTTTCCCAAAAAATGTCTTTTATTGCTGTAAAGATGTTAAGGAAATAAAATATAACATTTCTGTCTTAAACTAATGTATTAGTCTTCTATTTCATATAAAGTACGTTATATGTGTCTTTAAAAATAATTTTAATCATATTAATCAATGCATGTAGAATAAAATGAGAATTTATATGAAAAAGAAATCAACAAGTTATAAAAGCGTTGACTCACTTTTGCCAATTGGTTCACTAGTATTGCTAATATATTAAAGAGTAGTAGCTTGATATATCAATACATTCATTTAAAAAGCCAGCTGTAAGAGTCTTAGATTTAGCTAAAACCAATTATAGCATCAAATATAGTTATAACTTATGACACCTATTTTCATTTCTCTCTACTTACGAATCTTGAATAAGTTCTTACAGCACGTTCACTTCTTCAATTCCAACTATTAGTTCACACTCTCCCTATATATATTTATATGTATATATCTTATTCAAATTTTCAATCGTTAATAAAATAATTTTTGTTCATCCACTCAAGTTCAAATACATTTTTTTTTAAACTTATAGTGGAGGACACTTGATGTTAATACAATTCTTTCAAATATTAATTCATTAATTCTGTTTAATTCATGAATAAATAGTAACAAACAAAAATAATAGTCCAATACCATATATAAAAAGAAAAATTGTTCGTTATATCCCTGTATCGCAATGGATGGTGCGTTGGATTTGGAATCCAAAGGTAGTGGGTTCGAATCCCACCTGGGAAGGTCTAATTTCTGAGAGTTTTCTTTTTCTTTGTGACCGAAGTAGGAATTGACTTATTTTTTTTTTTTTATTTCTTGTTATATTAAACAAGTTCAATTTAAATGTAACAAAATTAAAAATGGAAAGATAAATAGATTTAAGATAAGTCTCCAAAACTGATTAATATATAGAGACTATATACGTATGAGAACGATTCTCATCCACATTATAAAAATATATTATCATTACTTACATTAATCCCATTCTAGTATAACATAGCTGAAATAACTGACACTGAAGATTCTGGAAAAGATATATTAAATGCCTTTGTTTCAAAAACCTCAATACCATTTACTTTATAATTAATATCAAATTTCATAGGAATTATTTTTAGTGAATTTTAAGTTTGCATAAGAATAAATCTAATTAATAAAATGTTTGTTAAAAAATACAATTGTTGAATTTATTAAAAAAAATTGAAGAATATTTAAGTTTATGCACTTTACTTTTTAGAGCCATAAGCAGATATTAATTTAAAGCTATATCTCTATATACCTGTAATCTGTATTAAAATTCTTCATTCACATTGTAAAATATGGTTCATGTTAGTAGTAAATATGCAGTTGGTTTTTAATTAAAATTATTGAAAACATTGTATTGATTTTAATAAGAAGATATGTTTCTGCTTTTTCATGCAACCATCGTCTTGGAAAGCATTTTTAAAATCTACAGTAGTTCTGTTTTGTACTGAGTGTAATGGAGTAGATATTATTTTTTTATATTATATCTAACGTATAATACAGAATATAAGCTGATCCGTGAATAAACTGAGGGTATGTGCTGTTTTCAAAAATTTATCCAAAATTACTAACCCGTATATAAATCGAACTGAAGAAAAATAATACTTCAAATACCCATGTAATAACCTGAAAAATAAAGGGCAAAAAGTTGCATAATTTCAAATTAGATGCTAATTAAGTTCAATAAATCAAAATACGGTTAAGTTGATACAGGCTAAATAATCAATTGAAATAAATACAAGCTACGTTTTCCAAAAAATGTGCAAAATGCTGAAAACATAAATATATTATTTACTACTTCCTAAATCTATCCATTTATATTACAAAACAAATTTTGTAGCATTTTTTTAAAAAAAAAAAAAAAAAAAAATTCTCCAAAATTATACAACTCTAAGGCTTTATATATAATGAATATAAATACTTCAGTGTTTCTCATAATTAAATATGTTAAGTTGAAATCTAGACATCGTTCATATATGTAACATTGTTTTAAAAATACTTACAGTACAAGATAAAAATTCGTTCTATAAATCATTATTAATCTTCAAAACCTCATAACCAAGAAATAACGAATGTTAAATTAAAGGAATATTTAAGAGAACAAACATATATCTTATGCAATTATTAAAACAGAAAAATTCTAGCTAATGGTTACAATAACCAGAATTATTTCTCCCTACTTACATTAATATTTTAAGAGGAATATCTGTGTTTCCAAATCAGCCTTATGAAAATAAATGAATGTATAATATTCATATAAAATGCTTAAACTGATAAAATTGCAATTTGTCATTGCAACGTTTTCGAAGACTATGCAACATTTTTAAAATTCAAGCACAACGTTTCAAAATTGCCCTGAATTTTCTTTATTTTAAAACTAAAAGTTGTTATTTAAATAATATATCACAATATGCGTATTATAATTCTGCCGGTTGGGTGACGAAGTTGGTTTTTTACTCGCATTGTACGCTCAAGTTTTCTGGTGTGACCCCTGCGAAAGTCGGCAGATTGTATTGATGCAGAAAAGCGACAACGTCTATGTCGTACGATTATGCGGCATGTAAAATATTATTTGAGTGCCTGTTTGGCTTGGGTGCTCTTGGACAAATAAAATTCATAAGTACAGTTTAGCAACGTCAGAAATCAGGTGCTTCCCTCTGGGTGGCATTGGTATTCACCTTATATAGCGCTACATCTAAAAGAGATACCAAATCTCGGGGAATGTAGTAGGTCTGCAATGGTAAAACCCCAATCCGCAGTCCCATTAGAAAGAAAAAATAATTGCATACTATTTCAATATTTTTATGTCTGTATATATATAGAGAGAGAGAGGGAGAGAGAGGGAGAGAAACATTTTTCATATATGAAAGTATTTGAATTTTCAGTAATTTTAACTCTTATTTTGTATTACGCTTATTTTCTATTAGAAATTATACCTTTTATTATGTTACACTTATGAAAATTTTAAATCTCTAATAAATTATCATTTCCAGCTGATACATTAATTAGTAATACACTTCATCAGAGGGTAATTATTGTATTCGCAAAGTTTATCACATATAAGGTTTTTTTTTTTTGCTTTATTTTCAATTATATATATATATAAGGTATCCGACTACGTTTTAAACCATGATTTTAAAAAAACACATAAATGGATAATTTTTATGATATTTAAATTCACTTAGATTAGAATACATGTGTAAAATTGTTTAAAGGACATTCTGACAAAAAAAAAAATTATTTAAATACAATATTTTGGCAAAAAAACAACTTAGAATAGCCTTTTTTTTTTTTCAAAATGTTCTCCTTTTGTGTAAAATGCTTCTATTATAATAATATTTTGCCTTAATATAGCTCAGAACTCTTTACAGAGGCCCAACTATGACTTTTGAAAAATTCACATTATTTTCAGAGTTACAACCAATTGAAAAAATTATCGGCATTTTTTTCTTAAAATTTCTCCCCTCTTTTGTCGTAAAACATGGGTAAACCCACTTCTAAGTTATATAATTCAGAAATTCTAGTTGAGCCTCTGTACAGAGGTTTGAGCTATTTGCAGGCAAAATATTATTATAATAGAAGCATTTTTCACAAAAGGAGAATATTTTGGAAAAAGTCTATTCTAAGTTAATTTTTTGCCGAAATAATTGAAAATTGAGATAATTTTATTTTTTGTCAAAATGTCCTTAAAGCAATTTTATACATGTATTCTAATCTAAGTGACACTAAATATCATGAAAATTATCCATTTATGCGCCATTTTAAAATCACGGTTCTGAACGTAGTCGGATACCTTAAGAACTTCATTCATACATTTGAAAGTTACAAATTAAAAAAAAATATATAATATATTTAAGTTTTGGGAATACAACTTATTCAGTATTCAAAATTGAATGCGATATTTACGAATATACTGGAGAGAATTCAAAGCTCTGGCATTAAATCGATTAGTTAAGTAAATAATTAAAATAATTAATTTATTTAAATTAATTAGTTACATTAGAAAAAGAATTCACAACAAAAACATTACGTAGCAGATTCAGCATAACATTTACAAACTGTATATATCATATTTATGTCGAGAAAATATATAAAAATCCTGTAGTGATTATATGGAGGGAAAAAAGGTATTACGCAATGTGTGTTATTTAAAAATTTATAAATAAAAACTCTGAAAATAATGTGAATATTTCAAAAATCATACTTGAGCCTCTGTACAGAGATCTCAGCTATATACAGGCAAAATATTATTATAATAGAAGCAGTTTTCACAAAAGGAGAACATTTTATAAAAAGGTTACTCTAAGTTAATTTTTCACCGAAATATTGCATTTAAATAATTTTTTTGTCAAAATGTCCTTAAAACAATTTTATACATGTATTCTAATCTAAGTGACACTAAATATCATGAAAATTATCCATTTATGCGCTTTTTTTAAAATTACGGTTCCAACGTAGTAAGATACCTTAAACACATGCCTCCTGAAAAAAATGCTGTTACATCAAAAATGAATATAAATGCATTTAACATGGAATATAAAGTAATTTTCATGGAAAGTCCCACAAACCCAAAAGAAATACACAACTGTAAATAAAACGGAAATCATTCAATGTTCCGCGTCGTCCCGGTACATTTTAATGCACAGCCCTAAGGTTGGGGACCCCAGGTCTAGGTTACGTGGTATTCGTGACTGCACCAAATAAGGAACGCAATTAATATATGTTGAAGAATGGAAATGTACATGAGAGTAGTTCAGTGAAATTTGGTGTTTGTCGAGCAATAGAAGACAAACTCAACTGTCTTTACTAAGAACACGCTACCGAATGCAAACTTTCTGTTAAGTGAGCACATCAAATTATTTCTAAATCACTGGGAAAACATTGCTTGATTAGATGAGTCATGCTTGCAGTTGGGAAGAGAGGATATTAGCATTCCAGTGTGGCGTAGATCTCACAGTCCATGAATCCGTTAAAAAAGCTGAAAGTGGCTGCATAATAATGTGGGCTGTTTTTACATAGTACGATAAGAATTTCCCGACCAAACTGAACCTCCCAACCTTTATTTAGAAATTCATATGTTCAGTTGCTTGTCGATCATTGACCAAGTTTTTTAGCAATGGGTTTGAGGAAAATTCTGGGCACTGACAAATAATTTAATGACCTAGATCCCCAGAAATGACTTATTTAACATGTATGTGACACTGTCAAAATTAAAAATTTATTGACATAACTCTGTACCAAGTACTTTTCCACAATTATAGGAGACTGTAAAAGCAACACTACTGATTAGTTCTTCAGAGAACTCAGACAACCTGTTGAATCAATTATACATTATGCTTCTGAACATTTCTATACAAAAAGAGATTCCGCACGATATTGGAAGATCATTTATGACTTTGGAACTTTGATGTATTTTGCTTCAGTGAAAAGATCTAAAATAAGAATGAAATATAGTTAATCAGATAAAAAGTTACTAGTTTCCAAACGGTGCTTTAACAAGTTGTTCAAAATGATAATTTTTCTGTATTACTATATTAAATGGATTACTGTTTCGATGTAATTCGATTGAAATGAGTGTCTACACTCATTTCACTTTTTTTGCACTTTCTTTTCTTTAATTTCAAAAATAAGGGACTAAAAAACCGTACTTATTTTTCAGTATATTTTTTATAATATACATCTCAAAATTAATCAAAAATCATTATGTAATCAATAAATCAAACATTTATATACATGTAATCAGTTTCAATCTTAAGACGTTTTTATAAACTACTATTCTATTAAATTTTCTTAAATAATATTAAGTTCTATGGATATCCATATAACTTTCTCATTAAAACATAAATTATGTATAAATAATTTTAATTGTGTGTTTATTAACTCATGCAAATGCCTAAATATGCTTTCTCTTTTATTACGTAGATACGTTTCTCACCTTTTCAAAAAATATCTCATGTAAAAAAGTTCCTTTGAAATAAAAATCAACATTTTTTATTTACGTTGTGTTTTAATTGGACAATTTACAAGAGAACTAAAAGAAAATTCCAAGAAATTGAAATGACTAATTTTTTTTAAAATATCTAAACGTGCACTTAAACAAATTTTCTTATTCTGAATTAAAAATAAACATATACTTAGACAATGTTTCACTTGTGTTATTTACCTATTGATAAGTATACAGCAATTTTTTGTTTGTGTGAAAAAATACGTAATAATGCGAAGAACAATACTCTTAATATTATGGAGAACAAAATTCAGTTTATTCTAAAGTAAGATAAACTTCATAGAACTATCTAATCTTAAAATAAATCAAGAAGACTAAATTTAAAAAGAAAACCATAGCGAATTCTTAGCGGCGACCGGAAAACAATGTACGCTTAATGAGGCATCAAAAAAGTTAAATGTTTTCTTTTTTTCACCTGAACATTCAAAAACACTCTCTGCCTTTTCAGCGCAAAGAATCCTTTCTTTTAAGAAAAATAACTACAAATACAAATTTTTTAAGCTGTCAAATCGTTGCTTTGATCTCAAATTAAAAATTAGTACTCGGTATCATGTGCTGCTGACAGTTCGGATATAAAACTTATTAACTTTAGCTTCATTTTATGGCATTTCGTGTCAGAGTATGACCATTTCATTTTCATTTTTACTTCGTTTAGTCATAATTATTTTTTTTCTCTGATTTAATTTTTGCTCCTTTCTAGAGAGAAAAAATATATTTATAACTACAAATTCTATGAAGAGGAAAAACACACATATAATTATAAATTTATTCATTTATGCAGACTGAAAAAGGAATAAAGAAGATCGCTTACACTATATGAATTAAAGTGAGACGTGTGTGTGAATTGCTGCATTTTCTTTTCTTCCTTTTCCTCTTCTTAAGATATAGGTATTAATCCCATAGCTTAAGAAGTATGCAAATGATACAAGACGTATTTAAAAATAGTGGAAAATGCATTTATGTAAATCTACTGAAACATATCTAAAAAACATATTCTAATAACATATTTCATATAACTGATTCAATATTAATCATATTGTGAAAAGAATATTTATTTTATATGTATATTTAAATGTCCGAATTGAAATATTTAATTGCATTGTGTTTTCAGTGTGTGTGCATACTGTATTAAATAACAGAGTATCAATGTTTTTTATTTCAAACATATCAGTAGGAATTTACAAGATTAAATATCTTAGTAATTAAATATAGGGTTTTTTTTAAGAATTTTGTAAACTGCAGTTTAACCTTAGTGCTTTCAGATTATTTAAGATTTTATTTTTCGTTTTTCTGAAAAAATATGTTTTTAAAAAGTATGAACAAAAAGCGAAACATTTTTTTACAATTATTATTTTCTTCATTTTTACAATCATTGTTTCGTTTTTTTTTTTCAATTCATGTATGTTTTATATTTTATATTAAATAGTTATGTACGTTAAATAAATGCTATAATACACTTAACAAAATTAAATGCGATATGTTTCTTAAGGTATCCGACTGCGTTCGGAACCATGATTTTAAAAAGGCGCACAAATGGATAATTTTAATGATATTTAGTGTCACTTAGATTAGAATACATGTATAAAATTGCTTTAAGGATATTATGACGAAAAAAATTATTTAAATACAATATTCCGGTAAAAAATTAACTTGGAATAACCTTTTTTCAAAATGTTCTCCTTTTGTGAAAAAATGCTTCTATTATAACAATATTTAGCCTGGATATAGCTCAGACCTCTGTACAGAGTCTCAACTAAGATTTTTGAAAAATTCATATTGTTTTCAGAGTTACAACCATTTGAAATAATTATCGACGTTTTTTTCTTAAAATTTCTCCCCTCTGTTGTCGTAAAACATGGATAAACCCACTTCGAAGTTATATATTTCAAAAATTCTAGTTGAGCCTCTGTACAGAGGTCTGAGCTATGTACAGGCAAAATATTATTATAATAGAAGCATTTTTGCCAAAAGGGGAATATTGTGAAAATGGATCCTTCGATGTTCATTTTTTACAGAAGAAATGCAGTAGAAAAAAGGATTTGAATTTCTATATTGCTTTTTCCCATGTAGTATACAATGTTAGATAAATTTTTAGTTGCCGTTAGGATAAGTAATACATGTAAAAACATATTTAGTTAACATTGTATTTGAGCTCTGCATTATAAAAATAATTTAAATTGGTAAATTGAAATACTAATTTACCATTTCCGCTTTTTAAGTTAGTATATCGATTTAAAAAAGTAATGCTTTAAGTATGCTTAATCCAAATATCTAAAGTACTCCAAAATAAAACAGACACTGTGCAAGATTCCTCTTTCTTCCCCGATTATCACCAAGAGTCCTGAAAAATCCCTACAATGTAAATTAAAAGTGTTTCATTGAAGTAAATAGTTTCCTGATGCCCAAAAATATAATGCAAAGCAAACATTTTTAATTATGTATAATATTACTAAACTAAGATTATAACACATTGGCGCAATAGCCAATGAGGGCAAAGGCCTACTATGCCTATCTGAGTATGCGTTACCAATAAGTGCTGAAGTACATGAGCAGATGTCCCGATCAGGTGGTAAGTCTGAAGATAAACCCCAAGTGTTTACTCCCTAAGCAAGCTTGGTAGTACTCATTTATCGACTCACTGAAGGGGTGAAATGCTGAGTCGAAGTTGCCCAGCCGGAGGATAGAACCCCGAAACTGTGGTGTAGAAGCGCGATAAGCTACTCCTTGACCACTGAGCCTATCTATATAAAATTAGCAATTATATATTTATCATTACATTTACAATTACATTTACAATATAACGTAATACCTAAATAGCAACTTATTTCTTTCAGAAAATAAATTACTAAACTCAAATGGTGTAGAAAAATTGTAGCAAAAATAAGACATATGCATAAAATGCAAACTATTGTGCTAACTACTTCAATGTAATACCCATATATTTGTTTAAAGATATTTCATTTTTTCCCCTCATTACCATTAGTTATCCTTAT
>BMAV01002201.1:88162-124188 GCA_019973955.1 Trichonephila inaurata madagascariensis | reverse complement strand
TGTGTGTGTGTGTATGTGTGTGTGTGTGTGTGCGTGTGCACAGGTAAAATAATAATAAAACTATGTTAATGTTTTGTAATTTTTTTAAATTATAAATATATATTATTTTTTTTAAATTACTCCTTATTTTGTCAAGCCTTGTTAGATAATTAACTTTTTAAGAAAATAAGAATTCTTTAAGAATTATCTATAAAAATCTAAGAAATTTATCTATTTTGTTAATTAAGAAATTTAATATGATTTTTAAACGGTTTGACGTAATCGAAAAGGGAAATAATTTTAAAACTATGGTACAAAATTAGAGAATGCAAGTGACAATTCCATGGTTATTAAATAATAAATGTTTACTTTTTTACAAATTTGGCATACTTTCTAATGTGAGAATGTTTATTTTTTCTGAAATGTATTAGAACATTAAAAAAATGTTCATCTTACTGTAAAAGCAGAACAAGTTTAAATATGGTTTGATTTAATTTAATAATAATTAAAAGCAATTTGTATGATTTTTCCCAAAATTACTGAGTTTTCCTCTAAGCTCTAAGCATAAATGATTTTTTATGTCAATCAAAATTTTAGCATAATTAGTTTATCCACATATATATTAAATATATTCTAGACGAAATAATAATTTTAATACCGTAGGGACTTACATAATTTAAAAAATCGTATTTTTATTATTATTAGCAGCTTTGATTAAATAATATATATATATTTGTTCTGGTAATAAGTATATCACGTCAATATTTCCTAGAAAAGATTTAATTAAGAAGATATATTGCAGTGTCATCCGAATTTGACATTTTAGAAGTATAAGATTGAAACTGAAAGCTATATGGTATAAATGGTTTAAAACGAATTAAGCTAATTAAGATTTCAAAAGTAATTCTTAATGCCTTGCATTAATACGGACTCGAATAACTGCACTTACATTATTTTAAATTACTTCTGTAAATCTATAAAATTTGCTTACATTGATTTATAATTGGCCAAAATAGATGACTGTCCCGCATATGATTGGGCATTATTCACAAACTTTTGTTACCATATATGGATGATGTACAATAAATAATTTATTTTAATCGCATAAGCTTAATTCATTAAAATTGTTAAGTAATTCAGATCCATCAAATAAATTACAGCTATAATAATATATAGTTAGAGTATTCATGTGAGAAATTGTCTAATGTAAAGTATGTCAATTTTTCCCTAGTGAAAAGCATTTTAAATTATAAATAAACTAATCATATATAAAAAAAAAATATTCATAAAAACTTGGAAAAACAAATATTATTTAATAAATATCTCTTTATTAAATAAGTAGTACCAAACTAATTAGTTTGAAAAATTATATTCTTAATGAAAAATGTACATAAAACAATTTTAATTGCTTTTGTTATTTTTTTAAATCTTCTACAGCTAAGTAAAACAATTATACTATTCAATATTTTCGTATTTTCAGTTATAATATATAATTACTTTTTTCAATCCATTATTCAATTCGAAAATAATTCGTAAAAATGGATTTTATAATGATATGCCGTTGTAGGAAGGGGAATCGTAAAACTAATTATTACTAAAGATAATCGAGATATAAAAACTTTTATTTTTTTTTATTCTGGAAACTTTTGTGTATATAACTCTCTATCCAGAGCTATGTATTTCTTGACTTCTCAAAAAGTGTCATAGTAGAACTGGGACGATTGACTCAAGCCAATGCTTCATCTCTTGATTTTGTGTTATGAAACCTCCAACGCTATGCTGGTTTGTTTGTTTTTTTTTGGATCATCTAAGATAAACATGTGTCCAGTTTGAAAATTATTTTTCTACTTCACACCAGTGTGATATGTTGGGATATTGTTCAATAAACATTTATTATTTCATCCTGAGTTTCTGTATATTGTAACCTTTCAAATGGAGAAAATTTTATTGTGCAGGATTCTCACGCACAGTCACTAACAACTATAGCTCAGAACTATTAGACAAACATGCTTGAAATTTGGTAGACATGTAGTAGAGACTCACAACAAAAAAGTTGTGCGAAAATTGAAACCTGCGGGGCATTGCGAGGGCTAAAGGGGAGTTATATAGATAAATATTCCAGTTTTTGAACTATTAGACCTACAAATTTGAAATTTGGTATTCATGTTCCTTTCAAGAATGAGAAGTCTTCAAAGGTGGTTTGCGAAAAATGAATTGTAAACGGCATCGCGGGAACTTAGGTGGCGTTATAGAGAAATATTCCCGTTTTTGAACTATTCAATTTACAAGCTTGAAACTCGGTATGCATGTTCTTCCATGGAGTAGATATCCGTTACAAAATACATTTTGAGAAATTCGTGTCCCAAGGGGCATTAAAAGATCTCTAAGGGCTTTATACATAATTATTTTCCCAGTTTTAGACCTACAGACTTGAAGTTTGGTAGACTAGTTCCGTTTTTGAAGTTAAAATCCGTTACAGAAGGAGTTTTAGAAATATTGATCCTTAAGGGTCATCTCAAGGGTTTAAGGGGAATTATAGTTAAAGATTTTCGTCTTTGAACTATTAGACTTACATAGTAGAAATTCCGTAGGCCCGTTCCTTTCATGTAGTAGAGATTCCATACAAAATATGTTTTGAGAATCGAATCAAAAGGTCGTTGCGAGGGCTTAAGATGCTTTACAGATAAACAATACCGTTTTTGAACTGTTCGATGTGTAGACGTGAAATTTTGTAAACTTGTTTCTTTTGTGGAACGTAGATCCACTAAGAACACATTTTACGGAAATTGACTCCTATGAGCGGGGAAGAGGGGAGTTGTGCAAGGATTTACTTATAAAAAAAAATTCCATTATCGAACAACTACTCACCGTAATAAAAAATTTTATGCATGTTACTTATGTTGATTCGAATCTAAAAAATGATTTTACGGTAGACGACTCTTATGGGGGAGCGGGAATCTTTTTAAGCGTATTGATGAAGATTTCCTGTTTTCGGAATACTAGAGTTACAGTCACGAAATTCGGTAAGTATGTTTCTGTTGTTGAATTGAACGGATCTTACAGAAATCTTCTATACCAAAGGTGGTTATTAGAGCTCACGGAAAAAAAAATTCGTTTTTGATCTATTGGATGTAGATTTGAAATTTGGGGACGTGTTTATTTTATTGAGTAGAGATATATACTAAAAATGGGTTTTGTGGAAATTTGTTTTGAGATGGGATTACGAGAGCGTAAAAGATATTTCTACTTCAATCTTAGAAATTATTATTTAGAAGTTAATCAAGAAGTTAAATCAAGAGCAATAGTTATAACAATATATTTCAACACAATTTAATTTTCAATAGTACAATATCAATAATTTTTCAGCATTTTCTCTAGGATATCACTAATTTTTGAGCATTTGCGCTAAGATATCAACAGCTTTTGAGAATTTGCGCTAAGATTTCAATAATTTTAATAACATTTTTGAGTTGTAATATGTTGGTATGTCCAACAATCACTAAGTTATATATGCTTCAAAGAGGCCAGGATGCAGCCGAAATCTCAAGGGGGGTTATGCAATGTATCGAATCAATTATAATATTAAATATTAAATTTTTCGAAAAATTTAATCTTACCTTTTGTTTAAAAAAAAAAGGTTTGACCAAATTTTATGTTTACTGTGTAAATTTCAAAAACTATTTGTTTTTAGCTATTTCTGTGTGTGTATTTTATACCACACAAAAGGAAAGAAAGTATAAATCATTTTGATGCAAAGCAATATTTTTTTCACACGTTATTTTTTTATAGAATATTTAAAATATTAATGGAAACCAAGTTGAATTTGTTTTACTAATTGAATGGACCTGCTGAATCATTTAAATTCACTATAACAAGCACTTAAAGGCTTTTATAAAATACTCTCATGCCTCATTCCATTCTATTTACTAATGAAGGCAACAACTAATTTAAATGTAAAGCATATTCAAAAATGAGCTTTAGTTTTTGAAATTTTGGGGAATTAAATTTGTTTTGACAGAAGCAATTACAAGATAATAAATTAAATTATTTTACTGAAATTATTCCTTATGCATTTTACGGTTTTATTGTAAAAATAAAAAAGTATTTAGATTTCTGTGAATGTTACTTTCATTTAAAATTAAATACTTGCTTTCGTTTGAAAATAAACTTTATTTAAGTTGACGGGAAAACATTACTTTTCACCAGCCTCCTTAATTGAAAATTCTTCAAATCTCCTAAAACTGCTTGGATGGCACATTTTTCTCTCATTTTTTTTTTTTTTTTTTTTTAATGTATTTTGAATATGCAAGCGTTTGGGTCTTTCTGTCCAGCTTGCCGCTTTGCTTTTCTTGTATTTTTACTTCTTTACGGATACAATGTAAAAGTTGTTTCATTTTTCAAACTTCCGGTTGACAGGATTCAAATAATATTATTATTTATAGTAAAAGAAGTAAAAAGGAATGTTTCATTTTCTTTCTCAATTCTTGAATGGAAGTAAGATGCATTTAGAATTTCTTCAACAATATTACTTATTCTCTTCCCGAGAGTTTTTGAAGTCTTAATTTGCATTAGAAAATTTAGCGTTCAATGAAAATTTGATGTATTTGACAATGTTTCTGAAGAGTTATATATAAAACATAAAATTGAGATTTCTTACTTCATTTTAAGAATGATTTGTTGAATAATAATTAATTAAAACGAATTTTTTAATGGGACTCGCGTGTGATTGTTCAATTGAATACTGTGCATTAATTTGCTAGTTTTTTTTCTGTTTCTTTTTGTTTATTAAAAAAATAATAGTGTGAAAGATCAGTGTTTCTCAAACTGTGTGGCGTGCCCCCCTTGGGTGGCGTGATAACTCTATGAGGGGGGCGCGAGCATATTGAAAAGTCGAAAACAAAAGAGTATTTAAAAAATTATTAATTTACTGAAAGTAAACAAATACATTCTGGCGTGATAAAAGATAAAATACTCATTTACACTATAATACACTTATAAATGTATCAGTACTGCACAATCTATTTTATAATTAACTTAGCAATACTAAGTTAAGGACGAGTTTAATAATTACCAGTGACCCTATGGAATTGTCATGTATAAATTTATATGCCAACATTAATACTTATCTTGATAATTTGTACGGTTTATAATTTATAATCCCTTAAATACCGATTAAAACTTACGCTCCCTAATGCCACCGTTTAGCATGTAGATAAATGTGGTGTATTGAGAGGGATTTGTGGTAGAAAAGGGATAAATAATCAAATAAGTGAATCCTTTGCAAACCCTGTCAAGGTATATTTTCCGAAGTCTTCTGAATAATTTTATTGATAGCAGTTCACAGAAAAGCTATAACTTCATAAAGACGTATATATACGTCTGGGGCAATTAACATACTGGCTGAGCGAGACGTTTATATACGTTGGGAGGGGACTTAAGAGGTTAAAGTCGCATTGTAGGTTTAGCTTCAAAATATAGTATTATTGAATTTAATACATTTTTATTGTATGGAGGGAGGCGCGATGCAAATTATGATTAAATATTGGGTCGCGAACATTGAAAGTTTGAGAAGCACTGTGGTAGATGTAGCACGCTACTAAACCCAAAACCAATTTTCTAAGAGGGAAAATATAACTTTAATTGATTATTTCTGAAAAAAGCGAGTGAAAAACATTATTTACCAGTGATTTGATTGAAAATTCTTAAAACCACTTAAAAATGTTTTTTTTTCTTTGAAGTACCATTTTTTCATATTAATTTATTCAAAATGCATGCTTTGTTCTTAAGGTGAAGTTGTCCTATCTTTAAAGTATTGTGAATGGATTTCTTATCTGCTGTATTCAAGTATCACAATTTAAAGATCACCTTCGATAAATACATCGTTTGAATATAAAAAGATATCCATTTAAAAGGAAATAGTCTTACGTGAAAATTAATGCACGTGTATACAGTAATTAAAATATGTTATTAAAAGTCCAAGACTTTGTATCTGGAGTTCTAAATTATTTAAGCATTAGAGATTCTAATAGAATAATGAGGAATAATGTCGACGTTTCATAGTGAAGATGTCAACAAGTACATAAATTGGAAATTGGGTTAGTGACGATATGAGGATTAAAAATATTTGCAAAAAAAAGTTCGATTCCGGTTGTAATCATTTAGACTCCTACACAAATACTTATAAACATTAGGACATTTCCACTTAATGAATTAAACTTTATAACACTTTCAGAAGAAAATCAAAAATTCACATTCAAGCAGTTTTTATAAAAGTATTAAATTGACAAATATAGTAAAATAAAAATATCCTTAAATTAATAAAGGAGCAGTAATTTGAAATCACCAGATGATATAATCACACTGTTTATATTTCTTACTTCAAAGAGTAGTATAAAATTCACAGCACACCCACTAAGAAACCCAACTGTGTGGACTATATGTTAATAAATCCACATACACTTGGCTATTAAAAGAAGTTCACGCCAATTATAACAAATTTGTACAAGCAACGTTGAGAAAGGAACAATGGATTCCAGCAAATTATACTAAAAAAAATAAAACTTGCTAAATGGAAAATTAAAAATAAGAGGGAATGTGTCTATTTGTCATGTACGTCATATGAGTCAAATTCTTAAGACTTTATTAGCAGGCTGTTGGGTAATTGATATACATTTCTAATCTAACATAAACCAAAATATAAGGTAACAATTTTTGAGTTACAAATGGATACCCTTCATAGTATTTAAATTATTAACATTGAAACAAACAAGACTTTGTATTAGTGTTTATAGAAAAATGATCGAAATAAATTCCAAAATTTCAACAACCTATAATTTATCGGCAGCTTACAACTTTAATAGTAATAAATAAATGAGGAAGAAATATAAACCTCAAATCCTAACCAATTATAATACAAATTCAAAAAAAAATCAAGAGGATTAGAATTACAGCCATACTGAGTCCAACTCCAATTTAAATCCAAAACCCATTTTCACGAAGTTTCACGAAGTACACGATCTCATTCTTCAATTCTAATACTAATAAAGGGTTTCAAAAAATAATACCCAAACTCTGCATATCTCAATACCTCATTGAAAATACAAAATAAATAAATAAATAAAATAAACGAAAGAAAATCCCTTAAGTACTGTACGATGCGTAGTTTTCCAGCAAAATATAAAAAACAAAGTATGCCTATGCAAGGAAAAAATACATTTGACATATCAAAACCAGTATCATCAAATATTTATTGAAGCAGATGTTCAAGGCGCCCATCGAGCATATCCAGGCAGGATTGAGCATGCCCTAGAAAAGATTAATGCACAAGTCGCACCAGCCTGGTGTTCACCAAAGTACAAAAACAAACCGCATGCAAACAAGCAACTAAGTCCATCAGTATAGTCAGTGCGCCTCTATTCCCCAAATTCTTGAGATTTCCCTGCAGGAAAAAAATCTTACTTGTGAGATCTGGAAATTGTGGCGGACGTCTACGTCCAATGCGGGGGCGAGAATATACAATATCCAGTCAATCAAGTGCTGGAGCACAGAAATGCACCGAGATCCCATCATGAACCATCATTCATCATCATTTGCCGTACTTTTCTCGTAACCTATGGATCGTACAGCTACAGTTTTTCTGGAATTGTTTATGTAGACCCAAAGAAGAATCTGCATGTGGGATACTCTATATATATTAGGATCCTCTATGATTTTGGGGAAGAATTCACAAAAAAAAATAATAATAGATTGACATCAACCTAAGATAAACTATTAAAAATAGTGTAAGATGAACGACATCTTCAACTATTACAACACTTACTACTATATTTCTAATATTTACAAAAAATTTTATTCGAAATGTTCCCATTTTACTCCATGACAGATTGTTAAGATTCGAAAACACAATTCAACTATACCAATCTGCGAACAATGTGTGTTTATACATATATATATGCCTGTGTGTGTATGTATGCTTTATGTATTTGTATTTTGAAAATGTTTTGTGATCATGTTTTCTTATTTTCGTCATTGTATAATTTTAATTTTTGATTATCTACGTTCGCATGTGAGCAATCTTGTATTTCTTTCTGTATTTGTTGTATTTGTATTCACTGTTTTTTTCTCTTTCCCCCTCCCCCTTTTGGTTCCCATTTGTGATTATTTCCTTCTCCATGTAACTTCCTATCACTATTGTTGAGTATTGACTTACGTTTGTAAGCCTTGTGTTATACTTGTTGGCACACAAGGAGTCTACCTAGTGTTTCAATAAAAAAAAAAAATCTGCGAACAAATAACCTAAATCATTAAACAGTATTTGAAAATGAAGAGGTTGTAGACGTAGTGTGTGATCCCTACGTTAACCTGAATAGCTTATCTTGAAAAAATTATTACCAATGATATTATAAAAAAGAATTTAAAAAATGATTTTTTAAAGATTTTTTTTTATTTATGCTTATTGGTGTTATATTGCTGTAATTTTCACAGACTTTCTTACTAAATGTATAATGTTGCCATCATTCCTTCTGTCAAGTGATACGTTCTAGTCCTAATGAACCTATAAAATGTATAGATGTGCTAATTCATAGAGTGGAAGTTTTTAGAGTGGGTGCCCTTTTGATGTTGTCTCCGTCACTTACTATGCCACAAAATTACAAGTTTGCAGCTCCCCTAGATCTTATTTAGCTTTGATACGTGACATTAATAAGCAATCAATTAAATTTTGGCTATTCAAGGGAAGTTTCAAGTTTCAGTTCTGACAACCATTCCCAAAAGAAAAAAGAAGGTGATTTGGAATTATAATGACTGCTGCATGTTTATAGAACAAGATAAATATACAACTATGATTATAAATAAAGTGCATTTGTATATTTAGATTGTGTCTTCTTTACTTTATTAAAGGTTCAATTTCTAAATAAACTCAACCAAAATTATCAAGTGTGTAAATAAAAAAAAAAAAAAAAAAAGAAAAAAAAAGAGAATCATGACTTGGCTTAAAAAAACAGCGCCGAAACATTAAATTTATATTTAGTTATTTTGTATGCGGTTGTAATTACATATTTATATAATTTACAAAATATATAACGCATAAACAATTTTTTTTAATTGAAGATATGTATTTAAAAAATTATGTTTATTACAAGCACATTAATTATAATTAGTTCAATTATATATTGTAGTAAACAGATAGCTACTTAAACTATACAATATAGTTTTAACACATTTTTCCTTAATAAAATTATCACGAAAAAAGTGAAATATTATGTGGAAGCAAAAAAAAAATGCACTATAATGATGACTTAATGGCCTTCAATATGTATTAAAATGCTTGTTAGAATGTAACTTTCTATCTTAGTTGTAGCATTATTATATTAATGCACCAAATTAAATGGGAAATATATCTCATAATCTATTCACAACTTCATATTAACGAAGTAACAGTTGTATTATTCCTGAGCAATAAAAAGAGTAGTTAATTATTACATCTAATTATTACTAATTTATTTAGTTACTTCAGAAGTACTCACATGAGGATAAATAAACATGAATATTTGTAATAATAATAAATTCTCAGTAATGATTGCTTATAACTAAAATTACAAAGGGCTTCTTGAAGTATTTACAGAAGTATTTTTGAAAGATTATGCGTAAGTGGTATATTATATCAGTTGAATACGTTTGCTTCTTTTGAACAAAATACAATTATTTCTCCTCTACCTTACTACATTGGAATTAAATACAATGGATACATGAAGACAGATACTTATGCGTTGTTTTTTTCATATATTTATGATGTATAATATGAAAATATCACAAATGTAATAATGGAATTGTTGACAGTTTAACAAATACTAATCTTTCTTTTTACCCTCCAACAAGTATTTAGTTGATTTAATATATCTTACGAAACTATTAAATATTCAATAAATATCTTTCTATTATAGTGTAAAGAATAAGTAGACAAACCTCAGTGGAATACATGTGTTACGTGATATTTTTCCAAAGTAATTTCTTCAAAATAGCTCTGGGAAATATGTTTCTTCGATCGTAAGTTTTTGAACTAGATTCAATTTTTCTTTTATAAAGATGTCGAAAGGATTATACCTTAACGTATCTTGTATGTTTACATAGGTTTCAAGTTATTTCTGGTAGTGAGATAGTGAATTTGATAGCATGGTTGTAAGACAGCAAGCATACTTGTGAAAATTCAGTGAGGAAAGACATTTGTGTTGGTTTCCATTCAAAGATATTTAAGATTTTCCATCTCAATACATAACAAAAGAAATGTGTATTGCATATATTATTTTAAATATAGCTATTTACATTGATGTAAAACCTTTCTAGTAATGCATTAAATAATTAGATTAATTGTAATGTCTTTTTGGCCAAATATTTCTCAAAACACACGTAATATTACTGTAACTTTAATAAATCATTCGTATTTACATAGTAGTTTTTTTCTTTTCTATTCTCAAACCATATTTTACTTAATAATCTCTTAAACAATTTATTTCGTATGATCCCGCTAATCTAGTAAGTAAGCATAATTTGAAATATTCTTTCGAAACAAGCTCATATAGAAAAGTATGGGAACACGGATTGAAGGAAGAACTTTTACAGAAACAGAATGCGAGAGAGAATATTATTACTCATACTTTATTTTATTACCAACTTACATGTATTTTCTTTTTTTTACAATTAGAAATTAGTAAAAATATTATTGTATATTTAGGAGAATCCATTGAAAATTTAATATTTTTATTCATAATGAATAACAATTTTTATCGGATATGCTTATTGAAATAAAGGCTTTATAGCGATTCCTTAATATATCCTTTAATAATTATTATTCGTATTTAGAATATAAATAGTGATTTATATACTTAGTAATTTAAATACTAAAAGGAGACTTGTGTAATTGTAATGTCTTTACTTTTAATGTCTTTATATTATATTTGTAAAAAAAAATAATTATTACATCAATTACGTGTTAATGAAAATTCTCATCAATTGTTATTATTAATTATTAATTGTTATTACAGTTTAATGAACTTTATCTTCAGTTAAACTTATTTCAATTTCAATTTTATGGACTTGTATGTTAAAATATATACAAAAACAAAATCTAAAATTGATAATACGATCTAAAAGTTAGCTTTACGATCCCCACCAGGAGAGTAAACCTTTAGTTAAAAATGCCACCCAAAGTGCCATTTTTAATCTAAAGAAAGGAGTAATGAGATATAGATTTGCCGTTAAATACTTTAGACTTGTGATTATTGAGAAAATAAAAAAAAACACATACCAACAACTTAAAACGCTTTATTTACTTTGATAAATTGCGTTTTGTACTGTGTAGTAGTACAGGTTTCAATTATACGTGTAATTCAAATTTGAGTAAACTTAGTAAGACTTCTGTCGCTGAATATTAGATGACAAATGACTTATATTAGAATTGTAAGATGTTACTTTTAGTAGAATGCATGCTGAATTGGAGTCCTCTACCAAACGGTTTTTAAGAGCGAGTCTTTAATGTTATTCGTCTCTGAGAATTATGGCTCACAGCCTTAAGTAGATGAAAATATGGATAATATAGCATGAGCCAACTTCTTCAAACATTTAATATGTCTGTAATCAAATTCCACGTTTCCAAAATTTCGTTGCTGGCATATTGCGTGTTAATCTTTCGTTTTCAATCTATTCCAACTTTTCTCTAGTTTCAATTAGTTTTGGAATCTATATTGAACTAGACTGGAATACAGTCAGTTGCATTTATAATTCTTCAATTTCTAATCAATTGAATTCTGACAGGCTCCGTTTATCAAATGAAGTCCCATTAGGGTACATAATAAGCTTGAGCGTTTCCCATAATTCTTTGAACTCAGAAGATATCGATGAAATTACCTTGAATGAAGAATCAATTACAGAAATAAATTCTTCAACAACTTTTTCTTCGTCTGGTTTCTCATGTACAAGAGGTGTTCAAATAAAAAGGAACGATATGTCGTAACAATGTTTCTGTTAACATATCTGTCTATGCCACGGTGGGAGAATGTAGCGAGACACTAGAGATGAGAATGGAGCCTCCGTCTTAAATCGGAGCATGCGCGGGAGCCCGCATTTCCAGGAGAGAACAGAGGGTGTTATAAAGAGCGCTGTCCAATTGTGTGACATGGCAGTGCATATAAGGACATGAGAGCATTCACATTACAAAATTTGATCAAGTTTGAAATTCTCGGTTACTAGCTTGCACTTTTTTTTTCTTTGCTTAACTAGTTATGCTAAATAACATTTAAAAAACATAAATATAACACTAAAATACAGTTATGTCAACAAAATTGGCTATGCTAAGCGTAGACAAATTTTGCATCGTTAGCAATGGTAGCCCACGGCAACTAAGGCAAGACAATAACAAACGAGTGTGCTCTACGCTACCCGGCGACCGATCATTCTTGTTTGTTCGTAATACTTCATAGTGAACTTTGTTATTTTGAACTGAAATGCCAACCATTATGGTCGGTGACTGGGTCAAAGTATTGCGCGGCGCGCCATCAATGCCACTCGTGTCATTGGTTTGCCATCCCTGATCTACATTCAGTTTAAAAGAATAGGAGGAAACAGATAAGAATTTTCTGATACAAAATATATATGAATATTAATGGAAAGTCACAAAAATATAGATTTGTATTATTGTCAAATAATATATTTTTTATGATTTATTAATGTGAACGGCTTTTTATATTACTTAGTCTATTTTACATAACGGGCCAATCATATAGAACGAAAAAAAGAGCATTTCTAAAAGTAAATAATTATTCAAAACTAAATATTTAAGAATACGAGATAAAGAAAAAAACTAAAAGAGTTAATAAGTATTACACACACAAAACAAATGGCAAAAGTATTTATTTTTTCATTTGCTTTTTGAACAGATCATCTATAAAATATGACATTGTAAATCTACTGTATTTCCTTGTAAGAAATTTTTAACAATATCTTTAACTTTAATATTGCAGTAAACATAATATTTGTAGCAAAAACTTTCAGAACTCTTAATCGTTCCATAGTGCAATCAATCCGAAATGCCAAAAAGGAAAAAAAAAAGTTCTTCCTTCCAAGAAATGCAAGCTTTCATAAATGAATGCTGATCAAGGATAACTTTTTACGCTCAATAACTCAGAAAACATTGTCATCATTGATCATAATCAGAATTCGAATAAATCGAGCGAAAAAATTGCCCACAGAGAATCCGTAGATCAAACCTCTACACAATGGAACTTTACGATAAAATTAGTGTTCTTTTTTTTATTTTTCATTGTTTCTTAATATTTTAGCCTTAAACAAACACATATTATCTAATGCTTTATTTCTATGATATTTTGTTGGTATACATATATTTAGAAAATACTTTTTAGCTCATAGAATTACTTAATTTTATTTTTTCCTGCGTTTCTCTTCATGACAGTATATATTCAGATGTCCTTGCTCTTTACAGGAAGCAAGTGCAATTTTATATATATTATTGTTTAAAAAATTCGCATTTATCTCTTCATTGAAAATTTATTTATTTATTTTTAATATTTATATATATATATTTTTTAAAGTCTCAGAAATTTAAAAATTGAAAACGTATAGCTATATATAACAATTTGCGCAATCAAATAAACAATTTTCGAAATAAAAGGAAATTTCAGAAATAAAGAGAATATTTAATGCAGAAAACCTACTGATCGAAATTTGAAACACAAATAATGTATGTTGTACAATGTAACGCTTCAGTGTGAGGCAAAAATATTTCTTCAATTCATGTAAACTGATAAATAACCATTTAAAATTCAGACTATAAATAAATATCTTGCAAACCATGGAAAGTATTATTATTATTTTAGCTCGCTACTTTTTCAATATTTTTGTAGAAATCTTTGATTGTCCATTAATAATATTCAAAAAAAGTTTCAGAAGCATATTGATTAAGCTGATAAACATTTTAGCTAATTGAATTTAATTTTTCATTCGTTCAGATTCTTGTAAGAAAACATATAAACACAAAACTATTCAGATAGATATTACCTCTTGACAGGAAACTAACTATCAAAATTTGAAACGTCTAAAATGAAAAGTTTTATTTTAAACTCATCACCAACCATATAATTTCTTTATATGCATTGGGACTCATAAGATGAGCAAATTTTTATGTGATGTTGTTCTGTATAAAAAAATAAAATCGTTATAAAATTTTTGAATTAAACGGAGCTATCAAATGAACACATTTAAACTTATTGCTAAACTTCATTTATACTAACATGTCTATTTAAGTATCAACAACATTTTTATCTTTACACGGTAAAAACACGAATAATTGATCAATTAAGCTTATTTAACTTCTTCAAACAATTATTAAATAAATGTTTTTTTTTTTTTGCTTCACATATTTAAAACAGATGTGTTTCCAAAAATATTGAAATATTTAATTATCTTAGTAAGTCGCTCAAAAGGAACAATATTACTGTCTTAATAGGAGTCATTTTCCTCAGCATCTTCAAAAAATCAATTTTGAGTTTTTGATATTATTAAAATCTCAAAATCATGACCTTCCTAGCTACATAACATTTTTGTTATTTTATGAATTAGAAGTATGGAAACATGACTTGTAAAAACTATCAATTGATGTGTCACGCCCCCTTTGACACATAAAATTGTTTTCATTGATCTTTTAAAGTTGGGAAGCGCGCAGTTGCAAAACCTCCACATTTTTTTTAATTTTTTATTTTTTATTTATTTATTTTTTTTATATCTTCATACTCAATTAAGCGTAGAATAACTATATAATCATAGCAACTCTAACTGTTAGATTAGTTTATATACTTTTAGAGTGCATTTTGCACTTTTGAGATTTGAGTGATTAGAAATTTAATTTTAATTAGTACTGATTTTATTGAAATTTAGTTTTAATCAATCATTATCATTAATTATTTGAAAACGCCAAGGTTTTGTAAATTGTTGAAAAAACGTAAAGGTGCTTTTTTTATAAGCATAAGTAATACAGAATTCCTGATTGAAATAAGTTACTTCCTGATTAAGTCATGAACACTTTTTGAGCTGATATTGATTCAAAGAAGTCATGTGTAAAAGGAAGAAAAATTTTCAATTTAAATGAGAGTATATTTTCTTTTGAAGAAAACATTGGAGTTATTATTATCGTAATAAATTTAAGTATATTTGAAATTGTTTTTAAAAATTAAGTGCACTGCAAAATATTACATCCGCACATCTTAATAAATTAATCAATTTAATTAACGTAGTTAATTATTTTCGGAAAAAAAATCCTTTGAGAAATTCTATTTTAAAAAGAATAAAGTTTGAAAATGATCGCATAGCATTTCTTTCAAATTCCGTTGGAATTCTATATTATTAATTACAGAAATTTCGATAAAAAAACTCTTAAGAACTCGTATATAAAAATTCCTCAAACAAGAAGATTCATACTTTTCTCTGTTTTTATAATACCGCTTGTGAATTTGGCCAATAATAATGTCTTTATAGGTAGTATATAAAACCCAACCTAAGTTCAATCGCAATTTTAAAATTGATTATTTCCAAAAATTTTAAAAGGCTATTTTAAATTATAGAGCTTGTACGCATGAGGAATGTAAACATATAAATGATTGGCAAGTTACATTTTTTTCCTTAACTGTGCCTAACGTTTTATGAAATTTTACTTTACGCACACAAACATTTATATATTAATTCAAACAGCTTGTAAATGATATTGCAAATAATTTGTTATGTCATATCAGATATTTCCGTCGCTCAGTTCACTTTAAAGGGTCCATTCTTACACTCCATTGACAAAGAAAACTACATGCAAAATTTAAAATTCTATCAAATTTCAAGTTAAGAATTCAAATATGGTAGATTAACATAGATACCATTATGAATGATGCCCCGAAATTTCGATAAATATGGAAATGTTGAATGAAATAAACATAATTGCATTGTATTACATTACTTTTTTTTGACATGCAAGAATTTAAATTTTTTTTATATCATTATATATAGAGAGAGAGATAAAATATTGTATTTTTGTATTAAATTATCTTTAAAAAAATGTTATTTGAATTTATATTAGTTCATTCTATAATTCTATATGCTGTTTATCATATCTTATTCTAGAGTGTAAAAATTATGTATATCTAGTTGCTTCTTTTCTTGTTAGAAGTACTAAAACATATTTTTCTCTACTGCAGTATAAAAATAAAATATTTCTATATAATGCATTTTGTAACGTCAAAATTACACTTCCTTACATTATATACAAAATACATATCTTCACTACATATTTTATTACATTGCGCACAAATTACATTATTTAAAAATTACTTTATTTATTCGTTTCAATGTTATCACACACATTCATAGATATATACTTTATACCCCCATTTTCTAAAAAGTAACACTAATGCCCTAAGATCTTCAAAATGTTTATTACTTGAATTTGCCAGCCGCAAGCGAGAATGCGTGATCTTTTGAGTTATTTAGACATATATTCATTGCACATCCTTATCACTTTTTTAACTGAAGTGATATAACATTGTTATTAAAATATAATTCAAAATTAAGTGCGTTTTAAGTAATAGCGCATTTTAACATGAAAAATGTACACAAAAAAGATATGAGCATTCAAAAGTTATAACTTATTCCCTCTAATAAGGTCTTCTGTATGCACATACTTATAGAAAAAAATTCTGATATCACTGTCATTCTACGAGCTTTTCATTTTAAAACATGGATATCCTATTCAAGCTCTATCTCTAAAATTTTATGATTTTCTCTCATCTAAACTATAGTCAGAAGAGAGAAGGGGAAGTGAGTATTTTACTTTCAAAGGGAAAAAAAAACCTCTTGCATAAAAATGAGCTTTAATGTTTGTGCATTTTAGTTGTGATTTTAACTGCTGTAGCTTAAGGTGAATTGGAATATTATTCAAATCAGGCTCAGAGCGCCTATTTCCTACTCATTTCCATCAGCTATTTACTGAAGTGATGCAACCTGTGCTCGTAAATATAGATATAGTCTAGAGTTGTGTCTCCTTGGGTTTTTCCCAAAGATGATAAACGAAAAAAATGAGTCAAAATCTCACAGAAAATAAATATGAAATGGCGATCGTGAAATAACCGTAACGATAAAAATTTTACGACCCTGTTTTTCGTAGGCACTTTAAGTAAAATATCGATTTCAAGTATATGGTGGCATAGATATATGTCTATTGACCGTTAGTAGATATGATCAGCAAAGGACATGCTACTTTTAAAGTTTTGTTATATACTTTACGTAAGCACTTCCGTGAAGGCATGTTTCAACCAAAGTTATAGTTCTCTCGAGTTGTATATAGCTGACGACGTTATTTTGGTTTTAGTGGAATTTTATAGGTTTCATTGATTTCTACTTTAACGATTTATTCTTGATTTTTGTACTTGCTTAAAATTTGTAAGTCTATAAAATTGTATCAATTTCTTCCAGTAACATTTCTTGTTATTACAAATTAAGATGGATACTACAGGGTTTCCAGGCTTAAAATATCCAAAAGTTATGGCTTATTATTACGAAACTACCCATCAGAATGTAATAAACTGTACATATGCGAATTGAAAAACCATCTGAGATTTTTAGGGTCTAGTTTGATCGGATGCATGTGCGTGCATTTTTTGACGATAAACCTTTTACTCTGACTTCATTAATAAAAATGTTGATGCCACCGCAAAGGGTACAGTGAGTAATTTGGTTAACGGAATTTAAATCACTCGCGCGTGTACAGCGACATGTTGGAACAGAATGGAATGTCGACCCTCCGACAACAAAATCTACCCACCAATGGGAAAGAACTTTAAAGGAGACGAAAACTTTGGTATCTAAAACTGGCAAGTACACAAGTTTTGATGTTAGAAGACAATGTTGATCGTGTGCGTGATTCATTTTATAGGAGTCCTGATAAGTCTATTAGGCAAGCCAGTAACGACATTCCATTCTGTTTGAATACGTCACTGTACACATGTGGCTGACTTAAATCCCGTGAACCAAAGAACTCATTACACATTTTGTTGTGGCGTTCACATCTTTACATATACGGTCGGTGTAAAAAGTTTATCGTCTACAATTGCCGAATGACGCGTGCACGTGAGGCCGATGGGACTAGACCCAAAAAATCTCAGAGAAGTTTCTAATCCACGGATGAACAGTCCATTGCATTCTGATGGGTAGTTCCGTAATAATAAGCCATTATTTTTGAATGCTTTAATCCCGGTCACCCTGCATATAAAGTTTTATTACTTCTTCTTGTGCTAACGCATTTTCGGAGCAAATTAAATGATTGCTGCAAATTGTCATATATGTTAAAGTTTAAAATCCTGACATTGGCATAGTGTGGAAATTAATAAAGTCTAACCAAATCTAATGTCCCCTCCATCACTTGATTATTGTTCATTATATGAGGTCTATCATCAACAGCTTTTATGATGCTTCTGTGAACTAAAATATCGATAAATCAATTATTTAAACATCAACAATGGTCTTGTATATTAATTCGATTAAAAACAAAAATCCTATTTTTAACCAATTCTTAAAAAATATAGGAAACTGATACCAGACAAAAATTATTATAAAGCGAAATTTATCACTAAACACTTAATTAAATTTAACTCCTTTAAACCACAGCAGCCCCATATGCATAGGCAACTATTGATATATTCCCTGTCTACTGGTGATATAAATATTCAATCAATTTTGTTATCAACTTACGACAGTTATATGAATAACCAAAATTGAGACTGCAATAACTCAGGCTGAAATTCACGTATCAAATTACTCTACGTCGCCGTCTTTGATCAAATGCCTCATAATTTTAAGAGTTCATATTTTAACTGCTTCAGCTGCAATGGATACGTGCGGAAACTGAAATTAATATTGTCATGTCTGGAGAAAACTATAGAAATTGTTACAGATTTATTTTGCCAAATTAAGCGAATTATTTTCAAACAAAGAAAAAAAATCAATTAACTACGTATTAACTATATAAAAGTAGTAAATCAAAATCACTAAGATAAACATTTTCTAATATATCAGCTACTACCTACCCGCTTCGCTAGGGCGCCTTGGTGTTGGGCGGATATATATACTGTTTACCTGTTGAAATGTATTGACAAGTATTCTTATAACTCTCATATCTTGATTTAAAAAGAATAGGGTTTGAATTTCCAAAATTGAAATAGAAGTATCTTTTATGCTCATCCTTGAAAGGAACGTGCTTACCAAATTTCAAATTTGTAGGTATAATAGATCAAAAACGAGATTATTTATATGTAACACCCATTCAGCCCCCGCGACGTCCCTTGGTTTTCAATTTTTGTAAAACCCCTTGTGTAACGAATTTCAACTTCTTAAGCGGAACAGGCCTATTAAATTTTAAGTTTGCTAGTCCAATAGTTCTAATTACGGGAATGTTTATCTATAACACTGCTTAAGTCCCGCAACCTCCTTAGGACTCATTTTTTGCCAACCCCCTTTTGTAAGGGATATCTAATCCTTGCAAAGAACATGCCCACCAAAATTCAAGACTGCAGGTTTAAGAGGACGAGGGACCATTAAAACTAATTTCTTAAATTGTTAGCTTAATTAGCTGAAAATGGAATCAGTATAGTAAAGGATTATTATATTTCAGAATATTAATTTTTTTTTTAAAAAAAACTACTATAAACTGATTTTTTTTTAAAAAATTAATTTTTTATACTATTTTTAAAAATGCTCCTTGAGCATTAGATTTTAAGTTATGTAGATAATTTATGTTTTGTGTATAGATGAATTACAACAAAATATATTTGTGCATGGATTTTAAATTCAGAATAAAATTTGATTAAAAAAACATAAATTTTCTATACTATGTGAAATATTTCACCACTTATCACCCATTCAAGGTATTCAAAACAACACAAAATAAGATCCATTAAATACTTTAGAAAACTAATGCACAAATTTGTGAATTATATCATCTTTTATATGTTGTGAAAATTTAAAAGAGTTATGACGTAATTTGAAAAGCAAGGAACATTTTACGTAGCAATAAAAAGGGTAAAAAAAAGGGCATTTTAAACATTTATTTGAGTAAAGTAAAAATAATAATTCAGTAATCATTAATCAAAATTAAAAAATTCTTTGGCAGAGGTATTCTATGAAATATAAGGAATATTATTAGTATTCAAAATCACAATCGCAGTTTTGACCTAAATTTGACATTGTGAAGGTCCACCATCCCCTTAATAGTTCAAAAATGGCAATATTTATGTATAACGCCCTTTTAAGCCTCCGCAACAAACTTTGGAGTTCGACTTTTTAAAATGCATTCTTAATGGTTCTCCACGCCATTAAAGGAATATGCCAATCAAATTTCAAGTCTGTAGGTTTGATAGTTCCGTAGATATCGTGATGAGAGAGTGTGATTTGCAAGCCATTTTCTTTGAAAGTGGTGTAAATCCATATTATTTATATGAAGATATTTAGCACGTTCAAAATAATTATACTTGTAATTTCATTAATTACGCACTTTTATATTGATAAAATGATCAAAATGTTGAATAGTTCTTGGGGGAACTGCCCGTAGAAGATTGAATTCAATGCTGAATTAACTAAATTTTTGTCAAAAAGGGATTTATACCAATTTCAAACAAAACGGCTCATACATAGATATTGGTAAAAATTGTCAAGTTAACAATATTTTATTTTTTTAAAGTTTTTCCTGAAAGTTAGTACACCTGTATGATATTTCATGGAAAAACTAAAATAGTGTTTATTCATATCAATAATCTAACAAAGATCTTTACTTGCATAAATGTCCGAAATAAATGTAGAATTCGTGAAGTAAAATTTTAGCGATGCAAACAAAGCTGATTTTTTTAAAATTTATTTCACTTAAATTTTCATTGATCAAATCTACCTTTTTAAAGCTTTAAATCCACTCACAAGCATGCATTTTACAGAGTATAATATGTGTTGCTTTTTCAAAATACCCCTATAATTTCAAGATATATTTACATTTGTATACAAAAGTTAAACATAATTTGTAAAATGCGGAAGAGAATGAGTAAATATTGATAAAATTATTCTAAATTACTTGTGTTTAGTTCCAGTTTGAAACTAAAATAGTTTGAATATGCAAAACATTTCAGTCGACTAGGTATATCCAAAAGGCTTAAGCACTTAAGAATGAGTATATAACTGATTTACATTCCTTACTGATGTCAGGTAAACTGTTTACAATATTCTTTGATAAAGAACGAATTGCACGATTAAAAAAGCAAAGAAAATAGTGCAAAGATGCCAAATGGATATGATTTTGAAAGGATGAATTACTAAAATGCTGGAATGTGGATGATCTCATACAGAAGTGTCTAAAGTTCTGAATATGACTCAGTGTTTAAATTTAAAACACTGAAATGTGTCAAATTATGAAAGATTTTACTCCACAGTCAACACAAAGTCAGCCAAGAATACCAACCATTCGTCCAGACGGATATTTAGCCATACCCACGTGACGTCAAATGACAGGTGTTTTAGAGAAATCGCTCCGGCTTTCACAGCCACCAAAGAAGTATAGGTTTCGAGACAAACTGTTTATAGTTGACTCAATCCTGCTAGTTTATATGCCAGACGATTCTAGTCATTTGAATTTCTCTCACGCACTCGCCTAAGCATAAACAGGTTCGGTTAAACAGGAGTTTACAACACGTAGGAATTAAAAGTTTGGAAATGAGTCCCGATTTAGGCTGAACACTGATTCTCGTTGAATAACGACATGGAGAGAACGTAGAACTAGTTTTCACAGTGAAAAATAATAGAAAGACATAATCTCTTTCAAAGGAAGTCATGGTGCGGAGAGGCATAATGCTAAATGAACTCAATGTCTTTGACACCGAATGCTTTGCTGCTAAAAGTTCCAGAAAAGAAGCGATTAAGGCTTATGTTCGCCTCTTTTGAAGTGCTGTCGGGATTGATATTCAGGGATAATAAAGCTTCTTATTTCCGGGCGATCCAGGTCTATGACTTCCATGAAAGTGAAAATATCCAGAGCATGTAGTGGCCCACTCGCCTCCTTCCTCAGCTCCACTCTTCTTATCTCATATACGTGAAATATGCTCGGAAAAAAAATTGCAATCCTTCCTTTATACCAAACTGCATTTCAGAACTAAACGAGTTATCTGTACAGCTTGGAACTCTTTGAAACTTCAAATTATCCACATTCTCATATTTCATACGGACAATCATTGTGCAGCATATTCAACTAGCAAATAAGAGCACATACCTTATTAAACTGCCAAATATTTTTTCTTGACTTTTTCACTAAAGTATAAGCTATAAGTTTGAGCTGCTTTCAAACTCTTTCTTTGGAAAATAAATAAGATCCATGCCCATTTCTTCAAGGATTTTCTTATGGTGCAACCATATTAAACTCTGATATCACATTTCCTGATATTATAAATTAGATTTCTTTAAGTATTCAGATACACATGGATTATTACCTCCTTTAAGACAAGTGTTGTTCTTTACTCATTTATTTGTGTTTGTATCAGCACAAAAAGTAGCAGTTCAGAAGATGCTGATAAAAATATTAAATAATCCAATATAATGCATAAACTTTTCACATATAAATAGCAAAATCTAAACTTTGAAGTAATATTTAAATTTAAGTAATTCTCTATAAAAAAATTAAGATTTTGCAGAGGTTAAAATTTACATCGTTTATATATTTCTTTATAGTAAACACGGAGTTTGCAAGAATTTCATTGTTTTGATATTACATATAACGCTAGAGATACATATAACAAATATGGCTTCTTGCGCAGATCGGCTTTTATTCACTTGTAATTTGTGGGAAATGCCCACAATATCTCTCTGGATCATCCAGCAGAAATCTACTGGCTTTTAAACTGATCACAGTTTCCTCCCTTTTACGTAACACCCTTGTGAAACATCAGTATGTGAATGCAAGAAGTTACCTTTAGTTGGATGATGCATCCAAATTTCTCATAGGGGAATGCACGTTCTTTATTCAGGTATTTGTAATATTCAGCTCACAAATTATCATAAAATTATTTACTAGTATTGTTCCAGGAACATTTCCTTAAATAACTATAGATGTGTTACTCATCAGAATTGAGATTTAACACAATTTTTTTGTTTCGCAAAAGTCTGAGTATTTGGAGATCTATAAGCCCATTCTGTTTTATTTACCTTGTTAATTATTCTTGATGCATTTGAAAATACTTTCGGAAGTCCCAATTTTAGATGCGAAGTTGACAAAGTAATACTGTTAAGGTTTGCTCCTATGAAACATTATTTATTTAAGAGAGTAAAACTGAGAGATTTTAGACCACATACTTCTGTTTATAATGAGAATATCTGATATTGCAACCTCATTGTCATATATGTAATAGTGATTTATGCACCCACCTTGTGTACGCGGAGCATAATTTATTTCGTTTTAAAATCACCATATGCCATCCTGATTTGCATTCATTAAAATTTATAAGAATCAAAAACGTTCTAGAACCGGATGGCAAGATTAGAAAACTTTATTTAACTAGGACTGTATGAGCAACAAAGAGTGATAAAAGTTTTTCGTTTTGTTTGTGCAATAGCACGAAATTGAGGCTTACCACCTTTGAGATATCTACGAAATGTTTAAAATAAAAAAAATTACTTTATATAAAATGTTCAGTAGCTTTTTATTTAATTTCACTCATTTTTTATTTCACGTATTGTACCTATGATGTCACATTACTTACTATATACACTGAAGTGCCATTGAATTAGGGATAGCAAGTGCAATGCAAATTGTGTAGCGCTGCGCATTCTTTATGCACAAGTGAGGGCGCTGTAGTAACTGTATATATAGTGCGTACTGTGCAGTTGTTATGAATTAATTGTTAGAATTGCAAGTGTGGATAAACTTCCTGATTTAGATGCCTTCGATCACAGACAAATCGTAGAGAATTCAATTTCCGAAATTTACAGACAGCTAGGTGGGCATTGTCAAGAGCATATTAAGAATGCATGGATGGTGTACAAGCAATTAGCGATCACACAAACTGCAAAGGACAATTAGCATTGACAGTACGTGGTGAGAGACGACTCAGGCGTGTTATACGTTACCAGAGAAGCCAGACATTAGCTCACATTTCTACCCAGTTGAATGATAGGTTTCGTCATACAGTCAGTAAACGGAATGTGCAACGCTCGCTTCACCGTATGGGTTTCAGGAGCTGTCGACCTACGGCATTACCATTGTTCAATGTTCGCCATAGGGCTGCATGTCTTACCTAGGCACTAGAGCACGGAGACTGGAATGTAGATGACTGGAAACGAGTAGCATAGAGTGATAAATCTCGATTGCGACTACTTAACGCCAAATGGAGGCTGAGAATATGACGTCAACGTCAGGCTCATGAAAACATTGATCCTGCATGCCAGGTTGCAACTGTACAAAGGCATTGTGGCTCAGTCATCGTCTGGGCGGTTTTTTGTGGCACTGTTTGGTATCTTTGGTGTATGTACCAACATCCCTAAATGCAATTCGGTACATAGAATTGTTAGGTGATCCCCTCTATCTGTTTAAATGTTTCTGTTATTCTCATGATAATGGAGTTTTCCAGCAAGACACAAGTCCCAGTTGGCTACTGTCTGGTTGGATGAGCATTCTTCTTACTTTTCTCTCATGAATTGGCCACCTAGAAACCCAGATGTAAGTCATATTCAGCATCTTTTGGATGTTTTGGAACAAGGCGTGAAAGGCCATCACACAGCACCAAAGAATCTTACTGAATTAAGGACTGCTTTAGCAAATATTTGGCTAGTCATTCCCGTGGAACGTTTCCAGAAACTTGTTAAATCTCTGCCTCGTCGTGTGTCAGCCGTTATCAAGGCCAGAGTAGACACAACTCATTACTAGGTAGGTATATACCTAATTCAGTGGCACTTTAGTGAATATAATGCGTATACACATTAAAAGTACTTAAACATTCTGGATGGGGTATAAATATCTGCGATGATGTTCATGTTTAGTGAACTGAAATTTGTAAAAGAAGAACAGTTACATTTTGGTAAAAAACAAAATACAAAATTAAAAGGCGCCGAACAGTTTTAACAATAAATAACTATCTAACACCGTATGGTCTAAATTTATTGCAATTATGGACTATACAACACTTACAAAAAATTTATTTGATCTCCAATATAAACTAAATGTGAGGTATGGGAATCCATGACCTGATTTGTTTACATGCCCTGTTGCTTGCAATTTGTACTTCATTAGTATTTACCGAATGACATTCATTTCTACTTAAAATCCAGTTAATTTCTAACCGCAATAAATATGCATCATATTGCCAAGCCCATTGATATAATAATAATTACCTATTATTAAATATAAAAAATAAGCCAATCAAATTTATGTAATTCTTCAAACTTGGTTAAAAAAGAGTTTTAAAATAATTAACACGAGTAAAGGTACCGAATCATCAACTGTTTTGAAGTTGGAAGTGTCTTAAAATTCACTGACAAAGATTGCACATATCTCTTATAAAAGAGTCTCACACAGAAATCTACGCAAACTAAAATGACGCATTTCCAGTAAAATAATATTAACTCATTTATTAATATGCTTAATCCCACCAGTTGTCAGGATTTTATTTTTTTTTTCTTTCCTTCACTGAATATTTCAGAGCTGACTTATTCCTAAGATGCATGCTGAAGAATCATTTGAATTATTTGGCACAACATTGTACATCATATTTCTTCGGTAGTAGCCTATAAAACAATGAACATTTGTTTTATGCTCCAATATTTCTTCTTATCCCTTGATACAAAGAATTTCTTATCAGTTTTCTATATTTACGTTAGGATATCAATTTCTTATATTGAACCTTTCATAAAGCTTGTAACATTTTTCAGGATTAAACATTATAAATAAAATTTCTGCTCTGGACAGTATTTTTTTTAATTATAAGATAAAATGGGGAGATCATCCATGTTAAGACTCTTAGTCTAATATTTCAATGAAATAGTTATCAACAAATAAATTAACTGATTACTAATTTTTGAACCATAAAAATTTTATTCTTGATAAAAAAATAACTTAAAATAATCTTAGCTTAATGAAAGGTACTGAAAATTTAAAAATAGACTTCCACAGAGGTAGAATTGGCTTTCCAACTAGTTGTGTATTCATATTGGTTTTAAAAAGACATAAAAAATGTTATATATATAAATTATGATTTATTTATTTAATTTTCAGTATTATAATCAATTTCCTTATCTTTTTTTAGTTGAAATTTTCAATAAAATTTACAGCCGTTTTGTTTTCATTTATATAGAATAAAGCTTTTAAATAATATCAGGAATCAGAGCTGTGTGTGTGCTTAAAAACCCATTTGATTTACAAATCATCTTCAGTAAAATGGTCTACAAACTCATGCTATTTCCATGAAAACGAAATCATTCTTACTTTTATATAGCACGTATATATTTATATACGTATATATTTATATACATATATATTCTCATATATATATATATTTATTTACGTATATGAATATATATGTATATAGCACGTATGACTCGCATAACATTTATGTAGAGAATCAAGAACATGCCACAGTTATTGTAAAATATTTTATCATGAATTGATAGAAAGCGTACGATATAATATGTCTTTTTGAAATAACAATGTGTCTTATCCATAATGATAATAATTTATGTCAGTATTCGGATAATACATAATATATTATATGAATAATTTAAAAATTCTTAAGGAACACATGATATATCAAAATACATGCAACCGCATCACATGATGATATGGTACATCTTGCTGCAATGACTGCATAGTAATTCAGGGATAACATATAAATATATTACAGAAATATACAATTTTAACTTCAATAATTTTGGAACTTTAGGTTTTCTGTGAGCTTTTAATTTTTTCATTAGGTTTTAAGTACCCATTTTGTCAATATTTTTTTTTCTAATTTTAATTTATAAAACATATAATTTTATTTTATTAACATTTTTTCTAAAAACAAAAAATGCTAATCCAGTTTAAGTCAGTTAAATACCACTGCTAGATTTCTTAATAACGTCAACATGTCAATAAAAGAGAATTATTCATTGCAAAGATTACTAATAGTAATTGTTGTGTTATCTATGAAAATTTTGCTTAATCCGCGATCACTCGCGCGGGGTGTTCTGTACACCCCAGCAACAAGAAAATCCCCTCCCAGGATTCTAAAAAGAATGCACAGAACCACAATTTTTTCTGTAGCTGCACAGTTTAGGTAATTGAACCTTCAGGCCTGGTACAATCCCTCTTTCTCGAACGATTGGAATATAATGACCTTTAAATGTTTATCTGGGGGGCTGAGAACTTCCGAGAGAAGTTGAGCATTTGTATACAGTCTGCTCTAAATGTTTGGAAAATGATTAAAATATTATTTTTCTATTTTCTGCTATCATTATCTCATTAATTATTAAGTATATTTATTACTGGTATATACGTTTTACTAGTTTATGAAAAAATATAAAATTGTGTGTTTTAAAATGAAAATTTTGTATGTTTAGTTTAAATTAATGTTAGACTCATTTGTATGCAATAAATTTAATAAATTTATTTGTAAAACACAAAAAACATCTTGTACTTTATAAATATGTATCAAAATGACTTAATTTCATTCTCATAATTAAATACACGTGTTAAAAGTTTGGGGTGTTTTCTACACCCCGCGACTAACGGCGGTAGCAAAAACAGGCGCGAGTGACCGCGGGTTAAAATAACTGCCAGCCTTTCATAACTATAAATTATTCTTTTAAATCCCAAATATCAGGGCTTCAGGGAATTATTATTTAAAAATAAATAATTGTGAGCTGTTTAATCAATAATAATTGTTGATATCTGTTTCATACAGATAATAAAAAGGCCGAAAACGGTTAACCGTCAATTATTTGACTCGGAGCAAAACTTGTTGATATTAAACTTGTTGGCAGATATTTAAAACTTGCGCTATGACATTAATTTTTTTATACTTATTTTTTTTAAATTATTCTACAATAGGAAAAATGATAACCACATCATTAAAATATTATCTTGATGACCATAGCGGAATAAAATTTTAAAAAAATATTACGTTACTCTATATTTTTCCGCTTTTTTTTGCTCGTCTTTTTATATTTTTAGTTAGTGGGAATACTTTTTTTGTATGTTATTATGACTTTATCAATATATAAGTAACAAGTATGAATGTAAAGTAATCATCCGTATCTTTTGTATCATAATATTTATTTTTACTATTTGGAGATAAGTTTACTCTTAGTTGAAAATACCCGTCAACATTGAAAAATATTTGACTATATATGTTTTTACTTTTTTTCACTTGCAATTAGGAATATTTAGTTTTAGAATTTTATTATTAGCAGTAACCATATTAATAACAGTATTTGTCAAAAAAAAATTTCATGTTACAGTATATTGAAAGCAAATTAAATTTTTTTCTTTTAAAGTTTTGTATTAATATTAAAAATGTTAATGGAAAACACTTTCCTCGAAAGTTTACTTATGTTTTTAAACGAAAGAGTAGAAAAATATTTGATTTCCTTTTCTCATTTTTTATAGTAATCCATGATTTTACTTTCATTTTCTTTATTTATCTGAAACAGTACATAGTATCTCAAAACACACAAATCTCCAACTCAAACACATTATTTTTTTTTTTTTTATTTTTAAGTCTGTCCTTAACTTTCAAAAAAAATTGAACATGGATTTTATTTTAAACACACTAATTTCTTTTTGTAACCAGATTTAGGAGTTTTATTATTCCTTATTTTAAGTCCCATCTCATCTTCATCCGAAACAAATTAGTATTTTTTCATTGTTTTATTTCTCCACTCTGATGCTCAAGTGAAAGACATTATCTTAATACAAAAGATAAGTGACAGATACAATGATGAATTGCTCAAAGCGGCGGATTAATAAAATAGAACAAAACCTTCCCAAAGATGAAAATTCTCTAGAGTAAAGAGTTAAGTGCTTCTAGTTTCACAAACTAGCTGAAATGCATGTGGTAAGAAGACAATAATTCTTGCAAAGCTCCTGAGGCAATTAGTTATTTCAAGCCATTTATTTTTCTGCGCCTCTTGTAAATAACTTACCGCTTCTGCGACAGATTCCCACTAAAGCATTTATATCAATATCTGTCATATTGAAAGGATTCGCCTTCAGTGCAGACACATAATCAATATATATTTGTATGCTATTGATATATGAATCCCTTGCTTATGTACCTTGAATCTATTTTTACGATTCTGAAATGTCTGATATTAATTACAAGGCATTGCATAGGTAATGCCGATATTTCTTTTAAATGGATAATAATGAATTGAGGAACAAATAGTCTAATAATACAAGATAAATATAAGTAGGGGAGAAATTATATGATAAATATATTTAAGACAGTACATCCATTCTGTTTTGAATTTCTAAAATATTAAAACATTTACTAAGCTATATTTCAATAAATAACAATAATAAATATTTATAAAAATTATTTACAAAAAAGTACCTATAATTCGCGTAGATTTAAATACATATATAAATTTCTAGATATAATTTTTTTTTTTTTTTTGCCTTTGATTATAAAAATATAAGTAAGTAAAATCGCAATAACTTCATTCAAGTAATTTTACTATATTCAAGTTATTTTGTTTTATATTTCATTGCATTAGAAAAAAAATCTGCTTTTTATAACTCAAAGATTACTATTAGTATTATATATATATATATATATATAGAGAGAGAGAGAGAGAGAGAGAGAGAAATAATTAATTTAAATTGAGAAGGAATTTAATTTGTCACATAAATAAATTTTAATAAATTTTAGGATGTCTTGCTTGATAGTTTTATTTGAAAAACGTAGTATATTATTTATATCGTTTTGTAACATTAATTAAATTTATAATTTTATAAAGCTAAAAAAATTTCATGCTTTTATTTGCAATATAAGCTCTTTTATCATTATTGTTTTTGTTAGCGAAAACCCGAAGTCATTTTTAAAAGTTACGTATTTTTAATTTAAATATCAGAAATTTTATTTTAAATTATTTTCTTTAAATATTCCTCCTTAACCATTTAAATGTTTTAAAAAGATAATAAATAAATCTTAATTCTTCTTTAATAACTAAAATCTTAATAATAAAAAATTGCAATTCAAACTTATTCCTGTACTTTAGAATATTTTAGTTTGACCAAGGGGGCGTTTCGCATTCAAAGTTTATAATGGGCATTGAAATTTGTTAAGGTTACCTTAAAAGCACTAAGCCAGGGCTTCTCATTTAACTGTTTGCGACCCAATATTTAATCATAATTTTCATCGCGCCCCCTTCCAGACGAAACAATGTATCGAATTCAATAACACTACTTTGACGCTAAATCTACAGCATGAATTTAATCTCTTAAGTGCCACCGACGTATATAAACGTCTCACTCAACTAAAACGATAATTGCCCCCGTCGTATATATACGTCTTTCCGAAGTACGATCCTTTCTGTGTACTGCTATCCATGAAATTATTCCAAAGGCCTTGGAAGGCAATTAAAATAGATTGACAGTGTTTGCTAAGGATTGACTAATTTCATAGGATTTGCTTATTTGTATTCCTTATCTCCCTCCCCCCAATGTGGCCGCGGTAGCCGAGTGGTATAGGTATCGGAGCGTGGCTTACCTTGTCACGAGTTCGAGCCCAATACCACTAGAGACCCGCCGTGTAGGGCAGCGATGCACGTTAAATCTGTCGAGAGGTGAAACGTCATCCCGTTGGTGTGGTAGTTAGGAGAGGGGGGTGCCAGCTCAGGTGTCGTCCACGTCACTTGACCATGATTCAAAATTACGTGGTCCGTCGCCAAAAGCCCTCGTGTAGCTAAACAATGCGACGTTAATAATCAATCAATCACCCCCCCCACACACACACACACTCAATACATCACATACGCTCGCCTAGGTAGAAAACGGAGGCATTGGGGAGTGATTTGCGTAGCTATTAACCGGCAGTTTTAAGATATTTATTATAAACCGTACAGATTATCATGATAAATGTTAATTTTTTGATATCATATTTATATGACAATCCCATGGGGTCACTGGTAATTATTAAACTTGTTCTTAATGTTAAATTAATTATAAAATACATTGTGTGCAATACTGATACATTTATAAGAGTATTATATCAGTGTAAATGTGTATTTAATTTTTTTATTATGTCAGAATATATTTTGTTTGTTCACTCTCCATAAATTAATAATTTTCTTAAATAATCTTTTGTTTTCGAATTTCCAATATGCTCACCCCCCGTAAGGTTATCACGCCCCTCCTAGGGGGCACGCCCCATAGTTTGAGAAACGCTGCACTAAGCATATCAATATCTCTTTTTCAAACAAATCTTATAAAATTTTATACGTAGATTACTTTTTTTGTTTTATAAAAAGTTAGTATATTTTAAAATATATTTTTGTAACCAAACCATTAATAAGCTTTTTCAATATTACTTTTAAAATTAAATTATATTACATTTTTTTTTAAATTTTACAAAACCACTTCTATCAATTTTTCCACAATTTATGAATTTATTATAATATTTATTTGAGAAACTTTTCTTTTTAATTCTTCAACAAAACTACTAATGCTAAATAAATTGAAACTGATATAAAAAATAAACTATTTAAAAAGATGTCCAGCAAGGTACCTTCCTCTCTTGCTCCAACTCATCCTTTCTTTGTCTCTTAAAAATAACTTCAGTACTTGAAAAAGAGGATAGAAGTCGTTAAAAGCTATAAAAATCTTGATACTGTGCTTTTTTTCCCTTCAAGCACATTTATATTGCACTTTTTTTCCTTTCTGAGAAAAATGATATTTTTTTTTTACTTATCATCTAAGTATACTTCTGTTTTTCTAAGAATTACATCGTCCTTTTTTTTCCTCTTTGTCTAGTTTTACTGTAGTTGAACCTCTTCTTTTCTCACAGAGTGAATAAACTCCATTTGGTGAAAAATGTAATGGTAAATATAAAAGAAAGAACTATACATACTAGTTACAAACTATGCAACATAAAAATAAAGCTGAATAGCATTGTCATTACAAGAAGTAGCTTGGGTTCTCTGTATCTATAGCTACATATGTCAATCCTAAATTATATTTATTTAAATAGTTTTCTTTTTAAATAGCTTTGAATTATTTTTATTCATTATAGTTTTTTCGGTATAAAAATTTGTTAGGAAAAAATTTTAAAAAAAGTTACTCTCGTAAAAACTAGTTTCGTTTCTCTGTTTCAGAAGATCAAAAATATTTTTTTAAGAGATCAGAGCAAATAAAACTCCCAACATAAGAATAAGAGAAGAAAGATAATATCTACAAATTTTGATCCCTCCACAAAATCTTCGCAAATATTTGTATCTTTTGTTAATTACATGTTTTTATGTGATACTGTTTTAATATCCTGCATATATTAACTTTTCTCCAATAAAAATTATATGACCGAGTAATCATGATAACGAACTCTCATGAACGGAGTTGTTTCTGTTGAGTCGTGGTTTCAAATTTTCATGCCGCTGAACATATAGAATTATTGATGTAAGTTAAATCTTTCGAAATGTATGGTTAAATCTATGGTGTGGAAGTTTGGAAAAAGATATTCCAATACCGGTGTCGTCTTCGACACTTATCCTCGTTTGAAAGCACGAGGTCCATCATCAACAGATCTTTTATAGATACAAATCTCTGCTTGGATAAACAACAAATTGGTAAAAATTGTGTGTGTGTGTGTGTGTGTGTGTGGCGAAACATTATTCTCAATTGCGGATCGCGCCAAATCCACGGATTATTCATCCAAAGGTAACCCGCCGATTTCGGAGGGTAACTCGCAGATTTCGATCACGCGAATCTGTTTGTAAGCAAAGATGGACGTAACAAAGAATATGTCACGTGATTATCAGTGTCCAATCACAACGACTGTAACATCTTGCCCACGCGTAACTCACGAATTCGGTAATCGTCAGTTCGAGAATAAGAAAGGAGAATTATCCGCGAGTTATTGGCGAGCGAGGGTTACCCAATCCGTGAGTTTTCTTTTCAATAACTCGCGATTGAGAATACCACCGATAGTGAGTTTTCATTTAACAAATGTTTCACTTCCTTTAATTATATCGTGTGTATCAAGATATAAAGAAGTCAATTTAGTTACATCATCATTAATATCAACATAGTTTTAACTACTCAAATGATTTGCTAACTATAGTGAAAAATATATTTCTGAAATAATAGCTTCTATTAAAATATTGAATTTTTCTAACAATGAAACTAGGCAAAATTACCTAACTTCATAAAAATAATTATGGTAATAATCTATTTTTATAGAACTTAATATTTAATTTTATTTTAAGAAGTTATTAAGCTGTTTTAAAAAAAAATATTTTGACTAGATTCTGCGTGTAATATCAATGAAAGAAAAATGTTTTTTTAATATATTGTCAAATGTATAAATAGATGCATTGTTATTCACCAAAATTTAAAAAATCCTGTTAGGACATTTTTAAAATAAATGCAGACACGTACATTTAGGTACATTTCTTGAATTACTGCGTTCTTGAAACTGCGAATTGAAAAATTAAACAATACAGATTGAAGGATAAAAAAGTTTTCAACGAGTTAATTTTACATGAATTTCAAATTGAACAAAAAAAAAAAGCTTTTTGCATATCTCAGCTGAACAAAAAAAATATCTTGTTTGTTAAATTTTAAGTCTGTAGATCTAATAGTTGATAAAAAGGATTTTTTTAAATCTATATAACTCTCCATAACACTCTTGTGGGTCGATTTTTGAGAACAACTTCCTAAGCTGATCTCTGCTCAGCAAAAGTAGCACATTGTTACAAATTTTGTGTAAATAACGCTTAAAATAGTATAAATAATTTAAATAAGAAGTGTAATACGTTAATATTACTTTTTATTGTATTTAATTTATGTTAAAATTGTAATCAGCCTCACACTCCGCCTGTTCAAGCTTTCGCAGTTCCTGTTGCCTGGCATAGACAAAACAAAATGCAAAGTTTTACTTCACACGTAAAAGAAAGATATATGCTGTTCCGGGCTTTTTGCAGATGGCCGAATTTTTTCTTTCCTACTTTCTTGACAATTATCGTTATGTTTTGGACACTACACACAATATCTTTATTAATACTAGCCTGTGTGTTGTTCTGATGTATAAGCTATATTATTGTAAAATTTCATTAAAATCCATTCAGTTGTTTTTGTTTGAAAAAGTAACAAACATCCATACAAACTTCCACGTTTATAATATTAGTAAGGAAGTAAAATGTGTGTAGAAAAACCAGCAAAGCATTTCGAACAACAAATTATAAAACGTTCAGCAATTTAAATGAAAAAAAGTGAGGTGTTTTTCCCATCTTATCTCTCTCTCATTCATTATCTCAAAATCACCTTAAAGTTTTATTCATTATCAGGACATGAATAAAATTAACGTAGAAATATTCCTAGCACTTATTTTGGTTGTTGTTTTAGAATTTTGAAGTTTTATGAAAAAATAAAGAATAAAAAGTAATTTAGGTTAAAAATATTTTGATCGATTTTATTCAACTTAATTCCTTTAAATATGTCAAACACATATGTTTTTACTAAAAAAAAAAGTCTTGCTCATTGATGCATTTTTATTCAAAAAAATTCAAAATAGGATATATTATAATATTTAGATAAATCAGATTTCCACTGATGAGTTAGCAAGAAAGAAATTTCCAAAATCTTAATTTATTGTAAATGCAACAAATATTTAATTCGAATCGGTATTTTGTTCTATCGGTATTTCAATAAATTATGTAAGGTAGTTCTCCAATTTATATAGATAATGCCATAAAATTAATGAGTAATATAAAATAAAATCAGTTCTAATTTTTTTTTTAAATATATCCCAGGTTATTTTAAAAACAAGCAAAAGTAATTAAATTGGTTTTGAAATTAATGTTATAAGCAAATCAATTTTTATTGACATCTTAATACTATGGTAATTAAATAGCACTACTTCTACTGAATTTAAATTAGGTTGAAATTTAATCGTATACATCGCCAAGAAAGGAAAATAAAACAAAACTGTCGACTTATTGCAATTCAACTTTCAGCCGATTAGAAAACTGGTTTATGTCAGCATTTGATACTGAAGTTTCTAATGAGATCTTGATATAATTTCTGATAAGCCAAAATACCTTAAAAAAAATCTCTGTGCCATTTCTTTTTTTTTTCTAGTTTTCGTTAAGAAAAAGAGCAAAACAAATTCTCTTCATTTGTCAAGAAATCTTATTAAGCAATTATTTATCTGTTTTTGAAACATAGTTCATGTGTGAAGAAACTAAATTTAATGTATAGTTAATGGGGTAACTTAATATCTCAATGAAAAAAGGACTAAAGTGTTAGATTTTAGCACTAAATAAAAGTTTAGATCTAAAACATTACAGTTTTTTAAAGGTGAAAAAATATTTTTAATGTGAACTTAAATTTTAATAGATATTAACGTCACACTTCGAAACAACGAACGATGAACCTCGTAATTTTAAACATGATCAATAGAGATATCATCCGCCAACTTTAATCCTCACTTTAACGCAAGGTTTAGATTAAAAGTATGCTAGGGATGGTGATCTGAGATCAATTAATCGAAAAATCGATTTCTCGGGCCAAAAGAATTGATTTTTTAATTCGATATGTAGCATTGAATCGATTCAGTAATTCAATATTTCATCCTAGAAAATTGACATTCCATTTTTTTCTGTTTTGCTAAAAACCATAAAATTATTTACAATTAGTTGAATGTACTATCATTAAAACCCGTAATATTACGGTGTTGGTAGTTAAAGGGTTAATTTACTGGCAAGAACAAAAAAAAAAAAAAAAAAAAAAAAAA
>BMAV01002201.1:73812-83907 GCA_019973955.1 Trichonephila inaurata madagascariensis | reverse complement strand
TACAGCATTGCTATAAAAGCATTGCCTACCATAATTCGCTGGCCTAATTCATCGACAGCCTTTGAAATCATAATGGATCTCCAGTTTGGTCCGATGACTTTTTTATATCTACATTTGTTGTGTCTGGTGAATCCCAGTTTCTTCCTGCTTTGGCACTGGTGCTTCTGGTGCTTCTTCCCTTTTATTTTTTATATATATATACTACACTAAATTACGAAACTTCAACCTTAATGCTGAACAACAGACGAGCAAACAACAAGGAACTTCAATAGAAAGTACGTGTGTGTGGACGTTGGTATAATTACAATAATTCGATGTCTTTTGTGCCATGCATGGACATTTTAAAAAAATAATCCTTTTATGTTTGCATCAGATGTTCTTCCCTTAAAAGTAAAAGACAAGCGGTTTTTTTCCCCTTTTCATTTACAGGTCTTAAGAGAATTACTAATTTTAAAAATAGAAAGAGAGAGAAGAGATCACAAAGTCACGTATGATTAACGTACTGCCCTACAATGTCTTTAAATTTGAGAAAAGTGTGTTTTCTTAATTTTTTTACAATAACTTTTTATATATATCAATATAACTTTGCCAACTTAGAACAAAAGATTCTGCAATATTTATGACTTAGTTTTTTAAGAAGAGTGCACTAAATTTGTTTGTACTTAAACCTGGCTGATCCATTTCAAAAGGAATGGATTTCATATAATTTTATTTCGTTGTTAAATTTAACTCAAATCTCTCATTTTTTTAAAGTCTTCCTATGATGCGTTCTATCATTTTACTTAAGGTATCCGACGACGTTCGGAACCGAGATTTTCCAAAAGCGCGTATAAATGGATAATATTCATGAAATTAGTGTTACTTAGATTAGAAAATGTATATAAAATTGTTTTAAGAATAGTATTACAATAAAAAATTATTTTACAACATTTTGACAAAAAATGAACATAGAATGACCCATTTTACAAATATTCTCCTTTTGTAAAAAATGCTTCGATTATACTAATATTTTACCTGTATATGGCTCAGATCTCTGTACAGAGACTGAACTAGAATTTTTGAAATATAAACTTAGAAGTGGGTTTATCCATGTTTTACGACAACAGAGGGGAGAAATTTTAAGAAAAAAAACGCTGATAATTATTTCAAATGGTTGTAACTCTGAAAATAATGTGAACTTTTCAAAGATTCTTGTTGAGCCTCTGCAAAGAGGTCTGAGCTATGTACGGGCAAAACATTATTATAATAGACGCATTTTTCACAAAAGGAGAGTGTTTTGAAAAAAAGATTATTCTAAGTTAATTTATTGACAAAATATTGTATTTAAATAATTTTTTGTCAAAATGTCCTTAAGACAATTTTATGCATGTATTCTAATCGAGTGACACTAAATATCATGGAAATTATCCATTTATGCGCTTTTTTAAAATCACGGTTCCGAACGTAGTCGGATACCTTAACCTATTTCGTCCTAGTCTTGAAAATACATTAACAATTTCAGTAATTTTCATTAATTTTCGAAAAAGGCTGAAAATATTCTTTATTCTTGACGTTCCTATATATCATAGATTATATCACAAACAAAAAAAATTCCCTTTATTTCAATTATCTTAATTATTTCGAAAGGAAAAGCATTAATGAAAATCACAATGTATATTCCAAGTATCATAGATAATACTTTTAAAAATCTGGAAATAAATATTTCTCGTAATTTGTGGAAAATTAAAGATGCGTACTTTTCGTTACTTTAGAAATAAAACAAACCAAACATCTAATTTTTTAGTGTATTCTGAGAACATATTTCTATCATATATTTCTATAAATAAAATTATCAAAATCAGTTCCTTGTCCCCCCCCCCGGCGAGTAGTATAAATAGGATACTAGGTATTTTGGGGCCACTAACTGGAGTTATATTAAGACAGACAAGTTTTTACACCTAATTAAACGTTTTTCATGTTTTGAAATCTAGTTAAATTTTCTATTAAAGTACAAAAAATAATCCTTTTAATGAATAACCTTTTTTTTTTGAGAGTCTGAATTCATAAAGATTTAATGAAAATGAAATTTTAACAAGATACCTTTTCAGACGGTGTCTGGCTGATTTACAATTAATATAAAATTTATTACTGACTTAATACACCAGATATTTTGATTTTTTTTAAAGAAATATTTTGCTCTAATTAAATAATGTAATCCACTGCATTAATTATGTTTTCTTCCATTTTCAATGCATCTTAATTTAATTCTCTCAATGCTAATTTATTAATAAGAATAATAAAGTAAAAATGCACATTAGCAATTGAATTTTAGCATGGAGCAACATTTCTTGTATATTTTCTTGATGTTAAGGAACCTAAAGTGCCTTTTCTCAACTAATTAATGTGTGAACAAAATATTTTTTCAAGTATAAAAATAAACCAAAATAAGCAGAATTATCCTTTTTTAAAAGGTTTAGGACCATTATTTAGTTATTCCTTCTTAATCTTATTCATTTAATTGAGTGAAATCTAATACATAGTATTCACAATGTACCACATAATGCTCAAAATAGATATCTTTTTTCTTTTTACTTAGGTACTAGTAATTTTCACAAATTTCTTATTTATTCTGTGCGCAAACGTTTTACAATGCTAAATCAATTAACATTTTAATAATATGAAATAATGAATTATTTTCTATTATGAATCATGTTCTCTTGGGGATAAAAGTATTTTACTCTATTGTTAAAAATCATTTCAGTGCACAATTCATTATTCTGTTTATGATTCTATTCGAAACCATTTTATCAACAAATTTAAAACAAAATATACCGAAGGATTAATATTAAAATATATTGTTATAAATTATAACAACAATGAGGGATTTATTTTCTATTGTATAAATATTTGAAAATCAATTTTAATATAGTTCATTACAAATGTCATTTTTCTTAATCCCTGTAACAGTATAATTCAATTTTCCTTTCCAGGATCAATTTATTTTCAAAACCTTTCTTTAAATTAGTGTTTTATTCATATTTTGGTTTATTTTACTTCCTTTTTGACTTATGATTTGATTTGAATTTTCAATACCGAATCTTATCCTTGAAAATCCGGAATGTTTACAAATGTGTGTGTTCATTAATAGTACCGATATTGTGTTTAAATTCACAAGCTAATATAAATTACATGGCTATCTTTTCTCTAACGATATCTGATATTTAATTTCTAGGAAGTAAAATTTGCTCACAAATATAATGGATGTTTTTTTTTTATTTCGGTAATATATTTTTTTAATTTTCTATAATGTTTTATTTTATAAATTCTTAAAATTTTCTTGTTTCATAATAATCTTATGTACTTTCCTTTAGAACACACACACACATTATTAATTGCCTTCCCAGGAAAAAAAGTAATCCTCATCATCTCCCTACATCAATTTCAATACTATTTCTCAAAATTTTTGAAAACATATCTTCCAGGTAAATTTCAATAAAATAGATTATGCTTATTCTTTTACTTAAAACAATATATTTAATCATGGAAAACATATTTCACGTATGGAATAATTAAGTTTTATTATTTATTTTCAAATATATAATATATGTCTTTCACTCTTTAAAAAAGGGACGATAAGAACAAATGCTTTTTTCAATGGTTTTTTTCAACTCTTAGGATACATATTGCATTTTCTTATTGAATTCTAGTCGGTGTTTTTGTCGTGATTTGGCATTTTGAAATATTTTTGAAGGTCTAATATACTGTGCTGGAAATATTAGAATATTTATATTGATTATATAAGGAATTCTGGTCGCAGTATGAGTGGAAATACACTGCTGATTCTAAAAAATACTACACCATGAAGAAATCATCAGGATTAAATGAACTTTGCAGCAAATATCAAATATAGTATGTCACGTAAAATAGTAGTTTCAGAGTCATCGGGCATGCGTGGCGTGCGCAGTGCCATCTGAATTAATGCTGAATGCGCATAAATAGAGGGCTGTAGCGGGACATTGAAAACAGTTAATGAGTATTTGTTAGTAGCGAAAGTTTAATGAGACCTAAGTATGCCTCCACGATGAAATAAGGAGAAATTCCAACAACTTACGGAGTTTGAACGGGGGAGCATTACCGGCCTTCGAGAAGGTGTATTTTCCTACCACGCAATAGGAGTTCGTGTTCAGCGGAACAGTTTTACAGTGATGTGAGTTTAGAAGCAGTGGACCGACGAGCACCGAACAACACGAAAAACTGGTTGTGGGCAACGGAAGGTGATGTCAACATGTGACAATCGACACCTGCTCCGCATGGAGTTGAATGACCGTGCAGAATCCTCCAAGCAGTTGGCAGCAGGTTGGTCTATTACTACAGGTGTACTAATGTCATCTTCGTCATTTAGTCGATGTTTGCTGCACCGTGGATTGCGTGAAAGGGTGCCTTTATACAGGATCACCTCACGGCAAACCATCAATGGCTGTGTCTGCAATGAGCTCATGAGTACAGAGCCTGGCGCACTGATTGTTCCCAAGGTGTCTTTTCAAATTTGATGGACAATGATGGCCACATTCGTGTTAGACGCTATACCGGTGAACGCTGCCTTCCAGAGTGCGTTATCGAGCAACATAGAGGCCTAACACCAGGGGTTATGGTTTGGGGTATAATTTCCTATCACAGACGACCCAATTTGCTATGAATTGATGGTAATCTCAATAGCAACAGGTACGTTCGTGAAGTGCTACAGCTCGAAGTCGTTCCCTTCCTTCAAGGCATCCCTGGAGCTATCTTTTAGCAGGATAATGCACGCCCACATGTTGCAAAGACTTTTCGAGACTTCTGTTTAGCCCAACACATGCAACTTCTTCCTTGGCCTGCTTATTCGCCGAATATGTCGTCTACTGAAAACGTGTGGGCTTTCTTTGGTCGGCATCTTGCATGTGATCATCATCCTGCATCTTCAAAAGTCGAACTTTTGCTGCGCATACAAACAATATGGAATTCTCTTCCACAAGCAAACATTCGAAATCTGTTTTACTTCATGCCACGTTGTATAGCAACACTTATTGCAGCGCATGGTGGTTACACCAAATACTCATTTTAGACACTTAATATTGTTTTTTTACTTTGAAAACTTCATTATTTGTTTGTACTAATACAAGTCGTTTGTACATTAATTTTCATTTAATTCTGATGATTTCTTAATGGTGTTGCATCGTTTACAAACATCAGTTTATCTTATATTTTATTTTTATTCAATTATTGTAATTTTTTGTTTCATGTAACAAGTTATATCAACGAAAATTTCATTCAGATTGAAACAAAATTTGTATATCACTGAAAGTGTTTAGTAAACCACTGAAATACAAAGTATAACAGTTAAATTTGCAATTGCTGCCATATGGCCCGGATGAAAAGAAATTAACTCATAGAAAATTTTGTTATTTAAGCTAGAGCTTCCCTTGTTTACCTAGGAAGGTAGCTTTTTGAAATCCATGAATTTCATTCTTTTCTGAAAAATGCACATATTTCAATGCTATCATCTTTTTCATCCAACTTAGTTTACGTGAGTTAAAGTAATATTTTCTAAATTGCACGGAAGGTCATTCGCACTTTATGTGTGGACACGATTTTGATAGTTAATTTTTATCAATACATACTGTATTTTTTGTGGAAATTTTCTGTTATCTGATAGGCATGATTCTTCACAATAGCTCTAGCTCTTCTGAGTAATGTCATTCAAATTTTACTAGATTCCTTTTGAGAAGTTTTCATAAGTCCGTCCAGAGTTCTTGAATGCCGTTTTTCTAAGGCTCGTTTTAATAAACCGAGAGCAAAATATTCCATTTCAGACGCGTAGGGTAATTTTACACGTATTTCATCAAATGGGATACACTTTATTTCCTGTGTATTTCTGCTTCTTCCTTAACAAAATAAGTGGCTGTTGACTTAGACGTGTGACTATAGGTTTGTCCACATATGAAGCTTAACTTTATCAATGTCCTTCCTATATGAAGTTGAAATGCCTTCTTCAAAAATTGATTCTAAAGTATTTTGCTACTAGTAGAGTGAATTAAATTTGGCTTTACTTGAGACTTTTCTATTTTTAATTTGCCGTTGTTAGAAAATCCTGCAGCTTTTTCGAAACTTAACTGTTCACTGACGAAGCCATTTCGTACAAACATTTCATTCGTCAGTTGGCAATAGAAAATTGATATTTTTTTACTACAGACTTCTCTTAAGTGTTACCACAAATTTCCATTTTTAAGCCATTAGGTGTTTGTTTTTTTTTGCATAATTTTCCAAAATGTGCCTTTCTTTCAGCAATAAGTTTTAAAAAAGGTGACAAACTTTAAACATCTGTTGTAACTTTAAATACTTATAAATGATTTTAATTACATTTCCAGAGGACAATTGTAGTTTCGATGCAATGAATCTTTGAGTCAGTGGATTTTCATTTATAATCAGAGACTTACTTCATTTTCTTGAAAGTTGCCTGCGTTTGAACAGTCTTATGATGAAATTGTGGGTTCATTTTTTTTTCATTTTTACTTTCTGCTAGACGCTTTTTCCCTTTCAAATTTAAAAAAAAAATATTATAAACACCTTTGATTGAAATCAAATATCCGATAGTTTTACACCGCTTTTTAATTTGCTGATTCGAATATTTCTCCATGGAAAGTGTAATTACGTAACCTTCTAGCCATATATCACTTTTAAAAGCCATTTTAAAGCTAAATCTTTTATTTTACATTCCAAACAAAATAAACATTAGCAGACGATTAGTCTGAAGTTGCCAAAGTTTTGTTTCAAAATTCAAACGAAAAAATGAATTACAAAATTGCTTCCATTAAGTACGAACGACCTTCTGTAAATATTATATCTTATTATCAGACTTGTACTTTCATTCATTATCACGATGGATACAAAAAAGGCAATCTAATAATTTGATTCAATTTTTTGTTCTAATTTCAAAACTGCTGGATTTATTCAATAAGTCATGGACTTTTCTTTTGCAAAGCTTTATTTTTAATGTATATACTTCATTATTTACTGCACAGTTAAATTCAAATAATTTTCTTAGAAACTGTGCATCTAAATTATTTGCACATATATGAATATTTTCAATGTTTTGGAGAAAATGTGATATAAAGTTTCGGCTGCTAACGAGGTTATTGTTTATATATTAATATTTTATTCATAAATCTAAGATATGTAGGTCAATTGTCTCACACTTGTCTAGCCATGTACCCTTGTTTTGAAACACTTGTGTAGAGCCAGAATCATGAAAACCACACTCGTGCAATACATATTAGATTTAATAGTAATAACATTCCAATTATATTCGAATCCTCAGAAAGAGAGAAAAGACGATTGTAAGACTAATCTTGAGAGAAAGAGAATAATTGAATTTAGATACAAAATAAAACACGCATGCCGGCTGGAAGTAAATAATATATGCAATAGAAATTTTAACCCAAGGTCGCATTCCAAGATAAATACACTCAATAACTACAATAGATGTTGGCTGCAATCTTTAGAAAACAATGCATTTCAGAACATACTGCTATCATAAAGACAACGTAAATATGTCCAACAACGCAGTATGAAATAAATTCTTGCATAAGAAAGTTGGTAAATATTCTGGTGTGTTGGAAAAATAAGAATTAGTAATGAATGTATCTAGGATTTAAATCATATTCGTACCGAGATAATTAACTAATAATATAAGAGTGTTAACACCCAGGATAAACAGAAATTGACTTACACGGGATTTCTACATGCGCTTTGTACTTATAGATAGCCCCCCCCCTCCGGTATAGTGGTTGGTGATCCTTAGCTGCTGTGACGTGGGGCCGGAGTTCGAATACCGAGGAAGACGAAGATGCTTGTAAATGTGTAATGCGTGTGCGGCATGAAGGCGCTCTAAACGCGCAAGCCGCAAGTCCTATCATGTAGTTTGTGGAAAAGAGGCAGGAGGTTCCTTGATTACTCTCTCTGGTGTCTCCTTAAAAACTGGTGAGAAAGAAGGGCCGAGCCAAGTCGTACAATCATCTGCATGGTGGTCAAAGCTACGACTAACAGGAGTAAAAAAAAACAGCCTTTTTTCTCGATGGATTTCGTGGACCACGATCTAGAACTTCTGATCAGGTGGCATTAGCCAAAACTTCCTTTATTAGTTTAGGAATATCTGCATTCATTTAAATAATTCGTAGAAATGACATCTAAACCATTTCTTCAATTAATGAATTTAAAGTTTAAGGGTCACCCATCCGGTGTAGTAATTAGCGACGCTGATTACTGTGCCGTAGGGATTGGGTGTGAATCCCGGAGAAGGCATGGATGTTTGTAAGTGTATAGTGCCTTTTGCGGCATAGTACTCTAAATAGCGGTCGAGCCGCAAGCTCTATCGTGAGGTTGGTGGAAGGGGAATAGAAGAGAGGGGCCCCTGATCACCCGTAGGATGTTCTCCCTCAAAATTGGGGTGGAACCGAACCAACACGAACTGTCAGCTATATAGTGCTCAAAGCTACGGATAACGACAAGTGTAAATCTTGCCATTTGCCGCTATGAATTTCGAGTGTCTCAGCCTAACATCGTCAAATAGGTGGCCTTAATAAAAACAACAAAGTATAAGACTTTATATCTGAATGAGAGAAATATTTTATGCAAACTAGTTAACAAAATACATGAATAATTTATAAAAATGTATAGTAATGTTCTGCGAAAATAATTGTTTTGCTCTAAATAATTTGAATAAAATCTGTGGTAGGTATCGAAGAGTATCTAAATATAATGCTCATTAACATATTATGTTATTTTTATGCACAAATGCAATTTTAATAAAGATACGGATAATATTGAAAAACTAAATATACGGTTTGACGCTAAGATATACTTCCGGGAAGTTAACTCCTGTGATAGCCAAGCTATCATAGTCATCATAGTAATAATAAAGCCACTTTAAATCTCAAGATTAATTTTCTTTTTACAACTAAGGTGTTGTTAAGCCAAACCTTGATACAACTAGAGTTAGAAAGATACAATTAGATCAGGGGTGGCCAACCCAAATGACCTCGCGAACCACTTCAGAAGAGCTTTACAACCCCGCATACCGCATATAAAAAAATATATATTTGTATTAGATTTGGATCCATTACAAACATTTGTTGGAGTAAAAATTTTAAACAGACTGATATATTAGTATTGTTTTCATTGTTTTTCATGTATAGAAACATAGATAGTATAACAATAATAATGCAATGATTAAATAATGTTTGATTTATTTAATTAGTGAAATATTTGTTTCTCAACTATTTCACTTAGTTTTTGCAATTCGATCGCAATGCATGTGTATTTATTTCCGTATCGTAATTGGTGTTGCAGATTTTGGCGCGTTAAGTTTCAGCACGATTTATGTTTGATAAATTTCAATTTAGAGGAAAAAGAGATTAACAGTAACAGAGAGAGAGAGAGAGAGAAGCAACTTGATAGAATAATACCAGTTATGAAATTTATTTTTTACAAAAAAAAATCCCTCTTTAAGAAAAAAAATATTTCACAAAATAGTCGAATTTTGTACAATTGTAAAAAATCTCGCGGGCCGCAAAATTATTCAAGGTTGGCCACATACGGCCCGCGGGCCGCGGGTTGAACAGCCCTGAATTCAAGGAATCTAAGCAGATATTTTTCTGAAAATTGCGTTTATTTTGAACGAAAAAGTTAATTTTTAATTACTATTTATTTGCATACAAACTTTTTCTAATTTTGTAACTTAAAAAATTATTTCTTAAAATAAATCGTAGAAATTTAAGTAAGAGGTTCATTTATCTCATATATATATATATATATATCCTCAATTCCTAGAATATAGTTTTCTTAATTGAGTATGTAAACTTCACTTTTTGTCCATCCTGTTCTAGCTGACTTAATGTCAAATACGTATTTGTCTTTGTTAAGATATCCGACTGCGTTCGGAACCGTGGTTTTAAAAAAGCGCATAAATGGATAAGTTTCATGATATTTAGTGTCACTTAGATTAGAATACATGTATAAATTTGTTTTAAGGAGACATTATGACAAAAAAAAAACTATTTAAATACAATATTTTGGCAGAAA
>BMAV01002201.1:11630-61762 GCA_019973955.1 Trichonephila inaurata madagascariensis | reverse complement strand
TTTTTTAAAATTTATATATATATATATATATATTACTTGTTTTAAGTTACGTGCACTAATTGCGACTAAACGAGAAGGAAATTGTTTTTATTTTTCACGAGAAAATTACTCTAAAATACTTTCTGAAGTAATTTCTGCTAAAATTAAGTGCAGTTCACCCTTAGATTACAGACGATTAAAACATTTTGACGTTTTAAAAATTAATGATAAAGAAAAATTAATTAGGCCATTAAAACCAAGGGAAGCAAATGTACAATATTATGTTACTCATGTGTGTGTGATGAGTTTTTCACTATACTATCTGAAATTCATACCAAAATAGGCATGTTTCAAGTGAAACACAGTGCTCCTGAAGAAGGCATTGCTGTGAAGACAATGGTCAGTATGGAGTTAAACGCAAGATGTCAAGTCGCTCTGATAGTTATGAAGTCACTCAGGGATGTTGAATATAAACTCTTAATGGTGTATCAAGATTATTTAACGAAGTTTGTCCAGCTACGGCCTTTGAAAACCAAGACAGCTGAAGGAGTAACACATTACATTCTTCAAATACTTTTAACATTCGGTGTCCTATCTATATTACATTCAGATAATGGTAGGGAATTCCGTAATGAAGTCATATCCGAACTACGAGCTATGGGGAAAGATGTTAAGATAGTTCATGGAAAGTCTCTTCACAGACAAACACAAGGCTCAGTTGTAAGAGTCAATCAGGATATACTGAATATGTTGACTGCATGGATGAATGATAACGATACAAATAATTGGTCGGATGGTTTGCCTTTTGTTCCATTTCCTCCTCCTTCTTTCCTGTGTGTGTGTGTGTGTTATTTAAATGGCTAGAGTTTCAAAATCACCGTGCATGAGTGGTCTTAGGAGTACTATCTTAACAGCTAATCTAACTGCATAATAAATTAGATGTAAGGGAAAATAGTTTATTTTTTGTGTAAATGGTAATATCCTGAAAATTTACAATGCTTTGTCGACGAGTTCTGTGCCATATATATATATAGCATTTCGTATGGAGCATAAATGCAGTTATACGAGTACATAAGCAACTTTTTCAGGAAACCCAGAAACATTTAAATACATCAAGGGACTTTAAAAGGTTAAATGAGATTGGATAACTAATTGTGATACTAGAAATACAACTTCTTCTAGATATTTGGAAGATCAGTGGAACATTTTAATTGCACTTAATTACGTTTTTCAGAAACTCATTGACGCGTCAAAGTTATTTGCCCTGAGGTCCGCTTAAGCAAATGAATCTGTACTTGTAGGCTAATTGATTTTTCGTTTCAAAGAGTGACAATCCAATTCCATATTATTTCTTATTACTATCATCTTAATTAGTAATCCAGTCATTTAGGCATTAGCGTTAGATGCTATATTGATGAACATTATTTTCCTGAACTATCCAAAGTCATACTCATGTATGTGAGTAATTTCACCAGCATGTGTATATGTTACCATTAAAGTGTATAATTCAGTTACTTCATAGAATAACTAGGTATTTATAAAATAACTAGTCAAAGCAGTTAAAGTATATAATAAATAAATAATTTCATACTTTACCTAGTTATTCTATGAAATAACTAGGTATTCCATGAAATAACTAAGGATAGACCGTTGAAGTGAAAAATAAACAATTTCAAATATGTTTTATAAATTAATTGTTCAAAAATAGCTAACATTTCTCGAAAAATACGTTTTATCATCTTTGCGGATGAATAATTGATAAATAATAAGGGAAATCACAGATATGATATAACATTACATTGCTCATACTGCTATTAGTTAAACAGAAAAGAGGAAAAAAGAATATGTTGCAAAAATATATTATATTTAAATATTATCAACAAAAGTACATGCTGGGAAGAAAAACTTTTGCTTCATATAAACATTATGTAAACTTTTTAAAACAAAAGTATGAGAGAATATTACTTAAAATTTTATAAGATCCTTTATTTTACTTTTCATTATTTATTAGAGCTTGGATTGCTGTGATGACACTTTCGAATTGAACTGCTTATTCTTATTGAAACAAGCACATTGTATAGATATTTTTTTTACACTAGCACTTTTTAAATTCTTGTCCAGTACCGCAACTTTGTTCTTTTGCAACAGATTGACGAGTTGTGTCAATATTTAGTACTTCTTCAATGAAAATTAATTCTCGCTGACATATACTGAACTGATATCTAGAGTACAATTATTTCATTTCGCCTAATTGAAAAAATTCTTCCCAAAACAGCTAGAACCGGTTCAAAGAACTTTCGAGAGTCGTATTTCATACTTTAAAGATGAAGTAATCGTTATTCTATAGATTACCTAGTTAAATAGTATATTTCAATAATTTTATATGCTTTAAATGAATGATATAGTTATTTCATGAATAAACTAGTTATTCTATGGAATAACGGATTTCATGCTTTATCGATAACGTATACATCACCAAAGTTCTGAAAACCAAAATCGTTCCCCTTCTCTTCTCAATCCATTAGTTTATTTAAACTTCTACAAGGTAATACTTGACCATATGTTTCTAGTAATATTAAAATATTTTTTTCAACACAACCAATGTAGTTCCCTTGGTCTGAGTATTCGTTGAATATCCTACCGACTAACAATCTGTCGGACTTCATTACTTCGCATTTTTCTTTTAATTCAGTGCTTCTCAAACTTTCAATACTGGTGACCCACTTTTCAATCATAATTTTTATGGCGCCCCCCTTATACAATAATAATGTATTGGATGCAATAATAATGCACTTTGACGCTAAAGCTACAAAACGATCTTAATTATAAACCGTACAAATTAATAAAATATGTATATTTTATATTTTATATGTTAATCTAAAATATATATATATATATATATTTTCTCGAATTTTTAAGTAGGAACAGATTGCAAAATGCGGTGGCTGCTTTCAAGACAAAATATAGATCTCTGCCAAATATAGAAAATGTACTCAGAGTGTCAATTTCTAATCGTAAACCTTCCTTTGAAAAACTTTCCCTGCAAGACAAGCCCATGGAAGTCGCTAAAACTTATTAAACTTGCTCTTAATTTAGTATTTATAAATTAGTTATAAAATACCTTGTGCAGCACTGATACATTAAAATTATACTGTCTGCAGTACCCGCTCTTCGAACGAGTTCATTTTTTAAAAAACTAAAACATCCTTGATAAATAGTTGAATTGTCAGGAGAGTAAACCCAAATTTGCGACAATGTTTACGAAAATATAAAATGATATTTTAAAATGAATGCTCATATTATAATTAGTTTTAAGCGAACTGTGTAATTTTAAGCCTCACAGAATTAGTATTTAGAATTAATATTAAACAATGAAAAATAATATAAAATTCCAATGAAGAATAATAGAGTTATTTTTAATATTTAAAGCGAGAAGACTTCAAAATGTTTTATCCCGGGGGCAGACACACACTCGATACTAGCGTTAATGGTCACGCGGGGTGATTAAGTCACCCCGATCCTTTTTTTTTATAATTAGTTTATTGTACACGATACAAATCGGGATTCCAGTGAATAATTTAATTAAGAGAAAGTAAACTTACCTACTTTCCAGAACTTTTCAATTTTTTTCTTTGGTAACAAATAAACAGTTTTGCCAGAATTAACGGTTTTGTGATCTGTGTGTCCCGCGCGACTACTTCCGGGTTAAAAGTCTTGGTCAAGTAATCCTTCAAAGTGCTGCTCTCCGTGATTTTCCAAATATCATAAAACTCTTTTGCATGGAAAAAAGCGCAACACATAAATAAATACAGTACTTACAACTTCCCTAAATGAGAAACAAACACATAAGAGAGGGGTCATAACTAACTACCAATAACTTAGAAGGTCAAACAGATTAGCAGCAAAAACAAATTACAGCTATAATGTGCAGTATTTAAAAAATAATCACAGTGATGAATTTTTTATGTTCCTAAATTTTTTCTATTCTGGATCTGGGATTTGTTTTTTCTCTGTGAAAGAGTAGTAAAAATCACTTATCATGAGATTACAGCAAATAAAATAAAAGTTTTTTTATTTGGTTTTTTGGATCAAAGATAGCCAATTAGGTATTGAAGAAGTTTTTATTTTTGAGATGACTTATATCGCCTATAAATGTAAAGTAAAAGTAAAAGAGTAAAAGTGCATTTTTTACTATGTCTGAAAGTATTTTGTTTTAATTCATTCCAGTAAATTAATTATTTTTTAAATCTTTTATTTTCGATATGCTCGCGCCCCCCTCGTAAGAATATCGTGCCCCCCCAGGGGGGCGCGCCCCACAGTTTGAGAAACACTGTTTTAATTGTATTGCTGTTCTAAAGGTTCAAATTTAAACTCTATTATATTCACGTCAAATAGGTTCCCTAATTGTAGCTCGTGTTACTTCCATCAAATCCGTATTTTGATATTAATATTATCTTTTTAGTAAATTTAATATACTTGTTTATATCAATGAGAATCGTTTTTTAACTAAATATTCAAATCTAATTAATTCTTTATGATGGTATTATTTTTTACAAATACCGATTTATATGAGTTTATAAAATTATATATATTTATGAATATGTATTTCATATATGGCAAAGGTTATATATATAATTTATAAATATATCCACAAAGTGGTAAAATTGTATTTTGTCAACGGAGAAATACAAATTCATTGAAGAAGTTATTTTACGAATTTTTGAAATGAATAATTTCAGATAAAGTTAGGAACTCTTATAAAGATAAAATAATGCTTTGATAATTCAAGATTTAGAGCTGATACCTAGAAACTATTTTATCATTACTTAATAATGATGACATTGGTATGTAATTTTGATTAGGTATTTTAGTATATTTCTCTTTTAAAAATTTTATAAAATAGACTACATTTTATAAATATATTTGAATCAAGGTTCAATACATTGTTTAAAATTAAGCAGCTAAAATCTTACATTTTCAATATCTCAGAACTTTAAAACAATATAGTAGGTTAATTTTATATCAAATCCTCATTACACTAAACACCTATTAAAAGTACAATTTGTATATTTTTTTTTATATAAAAATAGTTATTTGCTTAGTAAACTCAATTTTATCAAACATCAAACCGATAAATTCTAGCTTAGTATGACTGAAATGATTTGAATTTTATCTGCTTTAAATTTCTTATTAGTATTCCATCATGCATTTTTACATTTCTAAACAAGAAATCTTTAAGGAATTCAGCTGTTTGCAATTTCTCATTCAATATGTAGCCCTAATATAAATTCAAGTGCTCAGACTAGATTTTAAAATCACTGAAATTCTTACTACATATACTTTAGTGCAATATCTCGGGGAAAAAACTGAACTGTGACCCATCTGTTCCGTGATGTTGAATCGCAGCTGCAATCCGGAGCTTAGGAAATTGAAATTCTCCAGCGGAAGCTACTTCTACGAATTTGCCACGTATCGTACTTTATATTCCATGTGAACTTTCTTCCAAAATTAAACCAACAAAAACAAGAATACGTGTAGAATTAATGCAACCAAGAATTTTTTTTAAAAAACAAAAACGCTCTTGTTGAGATGAGAAATAGAACTAAGTATGAGAAAGACAGGACATCTTTAATATTTTCAATTTTTTTCGTACGCATTGAAAATTTGCGTAATTTTTTTATAATAATATTTGTGAAAAATATGTTTATTCCAATGATCATATGTTTTGAAATCTCAACTTTATATTTTTATATTATTAGTTAAACGATAAATAAACAAAATGTGATTAACATACTACACGTATAATAATTTTAATAGTTTATCAAATATTCATTTAGGTCAATGCTTCTAAAATTTTCAATATTTGCGACCCAATATTCTATCATAATTTTCTTTGCGCTTCCCCTCCCTTCATATAATATAAATGCATGAATTCAATAATACTATATTTTGACACTAAGCCTACAATACTTGAACCTCTTAAGAGCCATCGACATATATAAAGGTCTTCCTCAGCCAAAGCGTTAATTGTCTCTGACGTATATATATATATATATGTGTGTGTGTGTGTTTCTGAAGTACGATCTTTTCTGTGTTCTGCTATCCATAAAATTATTCTGAAATTCCGAAGACTTTGAAATACAGTAAAAGGGCCTTCACAGTGTTTGCGAAGGATTTACTTATTTATTTCTCCCTCCCCCAATACTTGACATACGGTGCCTACGTAGAAAACAATGGCATTGGGAAGAGAATAGCGTACTTTTTCATCGGAAGTTAAGGAATTAATTAAATTATTCACTAAAAATAAAAGGAAATGTTACAAAACTATGTGCTATAACTTGGTGAAAAGAATCTAATACTACTTTTTTGGTAGCCTCTCCAAACAAATACTCCAGATAAATTTCTGAGTAATGAATTGAAATATTTCGAAACGGAGAATCTATCTTCTTAAATTTCTTTTAAAGAAGAATTATAATCAAATATGGAAATATTTAATCCAAAGACCTTTAATAATTTATCTGCTTACTTAAATTTATCATTCAGAAACTAATGTAATAGTTCTTTCAACTTCAAAATAAAATCTTTTATTTCAAATATGAATTTATTTCGAAAGAATATTAATAGCAATTATATATTCAGTTCATGGAAGTAATACCCATTATTTTATAATGATTGAAAAACATGTAAAAGAAAAATTCAGAGACGTAATTTCTTTTGTTCATTTATGTTGTCACTTTACAGTGAGTGCAATCTGAGCCGGTTGGGCCATTTTTTTTAAATAAAACATGTACGCTCGCTAAGGTTATAACAACTTGAACTCAAAATGAATTTATTTGTTAATAGATTAGAAGCCTTAGGATTTCATCATTTTTTTGGAATATAATACCTAAAGTTACATAAAGGTTGAACCTTAAGAGTGGTAAGACAGAATGAACTTTTCGTCCTTCACATCCTTTTCATCATATCTTAAACATCGAGAAGTGGTTTGCCCGCTTTACTGTTTACTTTGAACTTAAGAATCTCATCAACTTTCGAGCATTCATTTGCAAAAGAAAAATTTTAAAAAAAATCTACGCTTTCTTTAACTCAAGGTAATCAGCAAAAAATACAATGAAAAAGAAAATGTGGGAACCTACAGTAAAAGCTCATGGTGACCTAAAAGTTATGTTAATAATAATAAATGTACATTATACAAAGTAAATATATTTTAATATAAAAATAATACAAATATAAATATATTGTGACGACATATGCATAATAATTGTTAAAATGGAAGAAATATTTTTTGCCTAATTAATCTATTGAAAAAAATTTTTAAAAATAATAAACAGCTTAATAAGTGAGGTAGTTAATTATTTTTTTCATACAAAATACAGAACTCTTGTTGAATTGCATTATTTATTCAAGATTTCATTTTCATTGGATTTTCATATCATTAAGCATTTAAAAAAATTCATAAAAAAACATTGCATTATAAAATATTTGTATCACTATAATAATCTTTTCTTAACATTGTCCCTACTGAGATATTTAAAGTAAAGAATTTTTCAGTTATTTCGTCGGAAAAAAAGGTTCATTAACTCCAAGTATTTTTTTACCCTTATAATTGATTTTTAATGAAGTCCATAGCAATTAATTTCATTAAAGTGGAGAACCTTATCCATACAATTTTATTTAGTCTTATAGAGATTGTCTGCTTCAAGTTATAACGCAGCGTATAGCTAATATATATATATTTACAGATGATAAATGATCATACCACAAACAACAGCAAAAAAAATACATCAAAGCATAATTAATTGCAAAATTCCTACCAGAAGAAATTTATTTAGAATTGCGAGCCTGCTATCAAATTTTAATTCATCTTGGTTCTTGCTCGCAATTCCTTTCTTTTGGTAACTTTAACTTGTTGTGTGAAGGAATAATCTCTTCACACCTCCTGAAAATTAAATAGATATTACTTTTCTTAAGTTCTCATCAATTTTTTCGTTGCAATATCTTCAACATTTATTCTTGTTCATTTAATAATGCTTTATGAATATCTGTATGCAAAAAATCGTTTTGATGAATTATAAATTTAATATTTATATGTATGCGAAAAAATATTTTGATAAATTATTGAATTTATATTTACCTTTTTACAATAACTTTTTCAAACTTTGGTCCGTCATACAATATTCATCCTTTTTAGTTTAACTGTGTAATATATTAACGTAAAATTTCAATTAATTTCAATTAAATTCAATTTTAATTTGGTTTACTTTCTACTAGTTTCCATGCACTCTTATGGAGAAGTTTTCTCCTTAATCGAAAGGGGGTTAGCATAAAGTAAGCTTAAAAGTATTAATTATCTGTATTGATGCATTTTCAGAATTGAAATTAACGGTTAAAGTAAAATTGAACAACAATTCATATAGCTTAATGAATGCTTGTAAAATATGAGATTGTCTTTTGTTCATGTTTTGTAACGTTTAAAATATGTGGTTTAGCTTTTATTTTATAATTTTAAACCACAGTTTCTGTTGGTGAACTTTGACAACATTATCCTAGGTGTCATTGTAACCATTTCCTGAACAACGTTAAAGATATATGTTGTCTGGCTCGGCTTCTATATCAAATCATGTTCATCGAACCCACCAGCGTGTTATGCCTAAAATCACAACACCAGACAACTTAGTTATTGTAAGATATGCATTAAGAGTATCATTTGCATATCGAATGCATATAATTTGCTACAAATCTGTTCATTTAGACAAGTGGTTCCCAAACTTAATGTACGCATGGACTCCCTTTTATACCAAAAACTTTGCCATGAACTCGTAAGTGAAATGACACTATTTCAAAGCATAATAGAAAAATAATAAATTTAACATTGATGTTCGGATTAGTAAATGTTGAAATAAAAATAAAATAAAACATTGTGGTATAGGAAGTAGATTTTATTCCTATCATAATTTTTGCATTAAAATATAGAACAGACTTTTTTTAATAAATATTATATGGCTATCTTCCTTCAATTCAAAAAATAATACTGCTTTCCTCATAAAACCAAGAAAAATTTGTTGCATTCACTTCACAAATCAGAAGCTTGCACAAAACCAAATTAAACTGTTGTTTAGATGTACGCCACTTTCATACTGCCATATTTTAGACAAAGTTACTGCATGCAGCGGCGACATTCTGTTCCTATATAAAACTGCACGGACAGTGTGTATGTGTCAAAATCTTTTTAATTTCTAAGTTGTTAATATCTGCACCTATCGTAAAAACTAGTGTTTCACCATCTAAAATCAGAGAAAACTGTTAATATTTCTGAGGTAATTGTTGTATCACTCAGTCAATAATATCTGAAATTTTAAAGTAAGCAAATCTATATGATCATATTTTTGCAAGGAGTAAAACTGATGTAAGTATTATTAATGTGCTAGCTCCACGTTTTGAAAGGATTTCTGTTCCAACTGTTTCATTTTGGGCAAATATAACACCTGCTGCAGAAAAATTGGAAATTAAAAGAAAACAAACTGATAAGTTATTGTAAGCCGGCATAATTTGACAAAGTAAGTTTTTTTTTTTTTATTCAACCCCCAAAATTTAAAAAAAAAAAAATCATGTTTGTGTATTGATTTTCAAAGTTTAAATGCATTATGTAAAACTGACGTGGGGCAGTTACCATGAATTGATAGTTTATTGGATAAATTAAATAATGCTAAAGCTTCTCAACCCTTGTTTTGCTTTTAATGCATTTGCATATTCCAATCATCAATGCGGATAAAGAAAAATTAGTTTTTATTACAACGTTTGGTCTTTTTGAACTATCAAAGCTTACCTTTCAAATTTAAAAATTCCTCTGTAATATTTAATAAAATAATTTGAAAAATTCTGGATGAGTACAAAATAGATTTTATTTGCTATTTATCCTGTATACTTGATACTTTTCTCCATCTTTTGAGGGAAAATATGCAAATCCTTTTAAAAAAATTAGGCCATTGTCAAGAAAGAAACAAGTTAAAAATACATATTGTATTTTTTTTTTAAATAAAAGTAATTTTATGAGATAGAGGCATAAGGTAGTCATATTAGTCCAAATAATTATAATGTAAAAAGTATTGGCAATTAAACTCCCAGAACATGTAATAATTACAGCAATTTTTGGGTTTAATTTCGGTATACTAGAAATGTTTTAATTACTTAGCTAAATTTTTAGAAATTCTTAAACGATTTGAAAGATAAGGATATTTCTTCCCTGCAAACTAAAACGTATGAAAAATCTTAAATTTCTTTTTTGTTTAAAGTTTCAACTATTAAACCTGTAATGCAATCATTTCCACCTAATGCAACTATTCCTCTACTATTCAGCAACTTTGTTCTTAAATTGGCATTGAGTATGTTTCGAAACAGCCAGATTCCTTTTATAACTCACATTCAGTTGTATATTATTCTAAAAGCTAAAGATATGAAAAAATATGCAGTAACAGAGCTAGAAAGTTTAGAGTTTGTTTATATATTAGATATATCATTTCTCTAAAAATCTGCAAATGCAACTGTAAGATAAATCCTTTCATTATGCCTATCAGCAAAAATCTATAATACATACGGATCTTTCTATACATATTTGGGTTTAAAACAGTGCTTCTCAGTCTTTCAATATTTATGACCCCAATTTCAGTCACAATTTTCACCGCGCCTCCCTTATACAACAACTACGTATTGAATGCAATAATATATTTCAGTGCTAAATCTCTACAATGCTACATTAATTATAAACCGCACAAAAGATTAAAATAAGCATTACTTTTTATATATATTTTTGCATTAGACAAGCCCATGGGAGTTACTAGTAATTACTAAACTTGATTTTAATTTAATATTGATAAATTAATTATCAAATACTTTTTGCTATACTGATACATTTATATTAGTGTGAATATGTATTTTATTTGTTATTATGCCGAAATGTATTTTGTTTTGCTTCCTTTCAGTAAACTGATAATTATTTAAATCTTTTATATTCAACTTTTCAATATGCTCGAGCCTTCCATAGGGTTATCAAGCCTCCCTTGGGGGCACGCCCCCATAGTTTGAGAAACGCTGGTTTTAAGTATTAAAACTTTGAGAGATTAATTTACTTAGATGGTCTGTAAAATTAAGAATATTTGATTGTGAAATAAATATCAAAAATCGGTCAATAATTCTAAATCAGAAATACTGTCAAGGCACCATGTTTTCACTATATCCAACATGTTATGCATTTATTAGAAACTGAAGACATGAAAAGGAACCAAACACGAAAAATTTAATAATACAAAACATATAAGAAGTAAATGATACTATTGATTTTTAAACAGAATTATACAAAATTTCTGTATGTAATTCATTAAAATTAAAATTATTCGAAATAACATGTTGTATATGTGGACATTTTGAAATATAGCAAATGATTGACTTACTCGAACCTACATATTATTGGCCGGTGTATTGCTCACAAAGTTTCATTTTCTTATGACACTATAAAGTATGCGAATTAATATCAAGAAGAAAACTAAATACGTTGAATTTTGCTGATTCCTCTGACTGATAAGCCATTATAATGTTTATCGACTGACACATATAGTTGGTAGGTTTACCTATTACAATTTGTCAAAAAAGAGTTCTTATATGATAACTGACCGCAATGCAAAATACCTTTGGCCTTTTTTTGAGATTTAAACAGGTTGCTTACAACAAGTCTACCGAATTCAGACTTCGCAAAAACTGTTAACAGACAAACATCATTATCTCCTTGTATGAAACTTTTTTTTTAATTTCTTAGAAATTATGACACAAAACCTTTAGTAACTACTCTTCATCTTCCCCTAGCAAATAGGAAAATATAAAGAATAAATCCATCAACAGTCAGTATGTTAATAAAAATTTTTTTAAATTATATTTCCTCTAAAAACATAGTTGATTAAAACATTCAATGGTCCTAGGGATGAATACAGTTAATTACACTTTACAATGAAGTCTAATTATATAACTGAGCTTCATCCTGCATTCTTAGAAAGCCCTCATGTAGCTGAACAGTGCGACGTTAATATTCAATCAATCAAACCTGCATTCTTAGTGCTTGGTATTGCACTTTTTATTATCCTAATCAAACTTCTTACTATCGTTAAATTGAAGAAGCTCGTAAATTTACATCGGGAAATATCAATAAGAAAAAATAACATTTATACCATGTGCTGGACCTGTGAGTATCGCAGCTCTGTTTTCCAGACTATCCTCACCCAAAGGAAAAAGCTTTCTTGTTGGTTAACTTGTTGCAAGTTTATACTAAGTTGTGTTATCGGCTGTAGCGTCCTTTTAACAATAATTTCTTTTGTTCTTAATTTTTATACTTTATTGATAGTAACATGAAGGAAATGGAAAGAGACGTTCTTTTTTTCTTTTTATGTATTTTCGGTATTTACTCTAAATAGTACGTTTTCTTCTTTTAAATTTCTATGTATTTTTTCGATTGCCTTTCAATGGTTCATAACATATTTGCATGGCAAACACCACAATTGTAATGTCAAGTTTGCGCACATATTTACAAGTTTTATATATTTTAATGTCCTATAAACTTACATAAGAATATATAATTTCAAGTCGTATATATGATTCACACACACTGCAATTTCACTTTTACAAGGTTTTTGTAATACTTACCTATGTTATTCTTTAAAAAATGATCTTATCTTTAAAAAATGCTATGCTTCAAGTATTAATACTCTAAACTCAGAACACTAGTTCTTATTTATCTTTTATATTTATATACATTCTTCCAAAGTAAAATTGCAACACCAAGAAATAATACACGTAGAGTCAAGCAAAGTTCAGGAGTGATTCTAGTGAGGTGAATATGCAAATAATCAAAAAATATACAAATAAAATTAAAATCATTGCAAACCAATTTATTCAGTACATATGGTGCCCATTACGGACAGCTATATCTGCCTCAATCCGATCCAGCCAGGTTGTTAAGAAATTGATGTGCAACATGCTACTTGGCATTGTCTTGTTGAAACACAGTCTTGCTTAAACCCTGCAACAAGGGTAAAACAGCAGGTTCCGTATTTTGTGTGATTTATTGGTTCGCTATCAAATGGCCACCAAGCTGTACCAGAGGCATCTAGTGATCAAACATTATGCCAACCCAAACAATGATGCCTAGTATAGGACTGAATTGAAGCTCGGTGGAATAGTTTTGTATGTAACTTTATCCGGGTCACCGGCATACCCGTCAAAGACCTTCATTTCTCCACAAACAGAAATGAGATTCCTCCATGAACAATATCTGATGCCTTTCTGTGGTCTAGGTAAGATGATGATGAAATCATACCAGGCTTTTAGTCCTGTGTTGAGTAGCCAACGATACAACTGTAGCTGGTACCAATGCACGTAACTGTACTTCTCATTCAAACTATTGCGTAAGGATTCGGTGGACGAAGATCCCCCTAATCTTGCAGACAATCGGCTTCGTATGTCCCACGCCGTGGAGAAAGGGTCTCGAAAAGTCAACTGACGAATACGCGCTGTTCTGTGTGCTCCATTTCCTCTTTGATGTGCACGTAGACCTTCTATAATACATCATTTGATACAACTATGGACGGTACTCCCCTTGTGCCCAACAGGAGTTGCTATTGTTTTTTCTTTCTAGTGGGGCATAATTTTTGGTATTTTAAACTTTGCAAACCTAGTACATTTCCCAGGAGCTGGTATCACATTTTAGTGCGGTACCATATAGGCAATACCAAGTACTGCAAATAATTTCGACGCTCAGTTTCCTCACCAGAGGGAGGCACCTTAACTCTTGATGATGAGAACCTGTACTAGGATTTAATTTTCCTAAGAGCACCCAAGCCAAACAGACACTCTAGAGATCTTTTATATAATGCATAATCATACGCCATGACCGCTGTCAGACAAACCCAGTTAATGGATTTCGCTATTGCGGTCGCGTTCTCCGTTTGTTAACTGTACAACTCCATTGTATTGAGCTCGCTGACGTCTAAGATGTATTTCCTATGCTTCTCCGAAAGTCGAAAATGCTACGCAAAACCCCAGGTACTGTTTTTGAGGAGGGAAAGTTGCTGGACTCTTAAGCCCAAATATGAGTACTGTGAGATTAGATGCGAGCACAGATTTAATAATTTGCATCACCACTATTGCTCCAAAAATTTGCATATCACTACATGCATTATTTCTTGAGTTCGCAATTTCACTTTTGAGGAGTGTGTGTGTCTCTGTGCCCAATTTCATTAAAATAGCATCATATTGCTGAAATAAATAATTATATTAATATATAGGTACAAGCTTACAAGTAACTACTTTATTATATTAAAATTAGTACGCATAAATACTTCTTACCATTAGGAAAAATCTATTTTAAGGCCTTAGAATAAAGTTGTTGTTTTTTTTTTTTTCAATATTTAAAGTTGAGTCAAATGTAATAAAATATTTGAAATTTTTAGTTTTACCATACCTTTGTTAATATTCTCTTCTTTGTAGATCCCAGCATTGATGCATTCTTGTAGGGCAGGTAAAAATATATCAAGGTTATCTTAATCAAATTACCCTTAGATGGCTTGTCAACACCCTCTAAAACATTGTACTTACCTAATTATTTTTAGTTAATATATCCGTGCAACTGCTTTTCCAAGCCCTTTCCTTAGGTACTTTATCTTATTTAGATCAAGAGTTCCGGTAATCATAGGTAATTGATAATCTGTTTTATTTTAAACGAAATCACCAAAATAGGTTCATTTTATGGTTACGGATATTAATCTATATAAATAAAACAAAGATATATATATCAGATCCATGTACATATCTGTGAAAATACTTATATAAAGTTCTAAGATAATACGTGGATAACTATAGAAGGTTAAGGATCAGTTGCTGATGCCGTGTTTGCTTTCACGTCCATTGATCATTATCACACCTGCATTAGCAAACTTTGCTCCCCACAGTGTCTAAAGGAAGATTTCAGATTTCTGATGTTAATTCACTTAGAATCAGATGCAAAACTAAACCTCGACACATAAAAAAAAACTCACATGGATCCTTTGGTATTCATCCCTTTGTTGATGTTCCATGCATCGAACTAACTGGAGTGTTTTGTTATGAAATTGGTGCCACAGAGCATACTTTGATTTCTGTTCTGGCATTAAGTTCGTTTCTTGTAAGAGACTTATGTAACAGCTTCAGCGACGGCTGTAAACATATAAATTTATCTACTAAGCAGCAGACTTTTAGTCACTATTGATTGTTATTGCCATTTATCTATCTTGAAGAGCAGTTATTATAATTTCACGATCTTGTCCAGGCCTCCTTACATTAGATCCAGAATTCCGAAATTGCTTTCATAAAGTAGAGATCTTCCCTTTTAAAATTTTGATTAATCTCTGTTTCCATGATTACCTGCCCTGCTTCTCAGTGACCGATAGTTCCCCATATTACAGAACCATTCGAATGATGTTTCTGACCTATATCAAATCTCGTTTTGAATCCTCACACTCTGAAATCAAAGGTTGTATTCACACAGATAAACACTTTGCTAAAAAAATTGTATTTACCCTCAGATCAGAAATATTTGGTCACTTTCAATTACATAATACTAATCAAGGTTGTTCCCCGCTCATTCCTGACAAAAATGGATTACATTTGTCAAGAGTTTCCTCGAATATCATTATATTTTTCACCCAAAGCAAGTCATTGCCACGTATCTTCCATTCCCGTTTCTCCTAAAAGTATTGCGATTACGACGTGTTGAATTTTATAGTCTTTTGATTTTCCCCATTTAGCATTAAACGAACTCCAGATGGTTTCAATTAACAGTTTTGATAAAGATTTTAGTAAAATACGAATTAAATATACTCCAAATATTCAAGATGTTTATTAATTACTTCAAAATATACTATTAATGAAGTTGACAAAATTTTTATTGTTTCAGAAGAAATTCTTCCTTTTTTACATAAGCTGGTTAAAATATCATGATACATTAGCCTATAATTAACTCATTTTCCTTTTAATTAGTGTTTCTTATAATGTTTAAGAGTGAAGTGCATAAATAGCTCACAGAGCTCTAAAATGATTATAATGTTCATTTGCATTTTAAATACATTTACAAAATAAATAATCAAATATAAATAATTCTAAATATGAAGCTAAGTCTCTCCATACCACAGCATCTCTTTGAATAATGAATGCTGCATTCATTATCCGAATACATTACAGGACGTAATTTAAAGGACTAGACAGACACAGTAGATAAACTTTATAAATCATTGATAAGTGAGATTTTATGATTTCTCTCTTCTAAAGTGTACTGGCGATTTCAGGAAGCGAATATCTTGATACATGTTTAGCAAACATCTGTGCTTCGGTCAGATTAATCGATCATCCTTCATTAGACAGAAGCTCCACATGGGTGCTGTTGTGCTCCGGTACACTTTGACATTGATGATTTGTAGAAGAATCCTTTCATCTCATCACTTTCTAAGTGCTTTTGGACTACGCACACGTATAATATAACAGAGATAAATATTCTTCTGGATTACAGAGTGACGTTATAAATATATATATATGCATCAGTAAAGATAATACATTTTAAAATAAATTATAATCAGCAATTATTTAAAATCGTCAGAAATTTAGTATCATTTCTGATTTTCAACAATAGAAACCATTATTCAACATTCGATATATATAAATAGAGTATTACTAGAAGGTATTATTAAATACTACAAAGATTTTTAAAAAATGTTAGAAAGTTTCATTCAAAGCAACTGTTACAGGAAATGAAAAAAAAAAAAATCATTCCCATAAATTATCAGATACGTTACATTACTTTTAAGGAATTTTGAAAAATATGTTTTTGATTACAAGTAAATATCCAAAACTGTTAGTGTATATTACTATAAATATTTACCTTTCCAACTAATTTTAAATAAAAAAACTGTTTTATGTTAGCTGAAATAAAATGTATTAAGCTCCATTGTACCAACTATACTGTTCATGAGAAAAGTGAAACATACAAGTTATATTTATTTTCATTCCACCAACAGTTCATAAATTTAAATTATATGTTCCCATGTTATTTTTCTTGAAATGCGTTATAAAAAGTGTAAACAAGACATAAACATTTACTCGAATTGCATATTGTTATTATGCATAAAAAGGCAATTTTATAGTACAATCCATTGTATTACACCTACAATGAATTAAATACAACTTGAAATTACGTGGTGCATAAAATAAGTAAATATTGAATTCTATCAATGTAACTATTTTCCGTTATTTACTGCTTTTATTTATTTTATATATTTATTTTATTTTTATTTATTTATTTATTTATATATTTATTTATTTATTTTATTTTTATTTATTTATTTATTTATATATTTATTTATTTATTTTAATTTTTTATTTTGGATTTATTTATTTTATTTCTTATTTATATTTTTTGATTTATTTATTTATGTATTTATTGATATTGTAAATGAAAGTGGTCATATATTCTTAGGTTGTAAGTCAACAATAAGGAATACCTTCATGTCAAAATGCTGCTTGATTAAATTGACTGAATTCACGCAAATTCCAGCATAATAAAGCTAATTTCAAAAAATATTTATTCATTTATCGAACGCCCGTGGTTGGAGTCTTGACCATTTGACGCCGAGCCTCCCAGTGCCGACTGACGATGTCATCAGCCGTGTATTCATCGAGTCCAATGCATTGGAGCAGGTAGTCGTCAACCATTCTGGCACGGCCGCAAAGTGGGCAGGCCTCGTTAGCAACCACGCCAAGCCAGTGGAGGTATATTCCCAAAAAGACATGTCCGGTACATACGCAAAAGTGGGCAACAGCCTCGGCTCTCTCCAGGTGGATCGGGATTGGAACCACAGTGGCCAGATTTCCCTTGGCTTTCCAAAACTCTTCGTTTTTGTGTCATGGCAGTATACTTGTCAATGTATGTGGAGATTATGCTTTCCCTTCTGACGGTCAATTGGGCTTCCGTTTGAGCCGAATCGGCTCCCTTCTTGGCTTTTTGGTCGACTTTTTCATTGCCGGGGAAAACAATTTCAGCTGAAACTATACCTGTCATTACCTAATATACTAATGTTTCTTAATTTCAAATGTTCAGTTATCGCAGTGCTTCTCAAACTTTCAATACTTTCAACCCAATATTCAATCATAATTTTCATTACGCCCCCCTCCATGCAATGATTTATTGAATTCGATAATCTTGGATTCTTTGACGCTAAAGCTACAATACGACTTAAACTTCTTAAGTGCCCCTGGCGTATATGAACGTCTCACTAAACCTGTGCATAAATTGTCCTGGACGTATATATACGTATTTCTGAAATATGATCTGTTCTGTTCACTGCTATCCATAAAATTATTCTGAAGATTTTGGAATGCAATTCATTGATCTTGACAGTATTTGCGAAGGATTTACTTATTTCAGAGGATTTGACTCTCTATTTATTGTCCCCCCTCGTCCAAAATACCATATACGTATGCATACAAGCAAAATGGTGGCGTTCGGGAGCGAATAGCGTAACTTTTGATCTGCATTGAAGGGATTAGTTATAAACCTACAAAATATCAAGGTAAGTGTTAATTTTTACATATAATTTTATAAATCACAAGCCCGTGGGGTCACTGGTAATTGTTAAACTTGTTCTTAACTTAGTATTGTTAAATTAATTATGAAATACTTTGTGCAGTACTGATGCATTTATAAGTGTATTATATCAGTGTACATGTTGTTGTTTTTTTCTTCATCATTATTATTGTTATGCCAGAATATGTTTTGTTTGTAAACATTGTAAAAATTAGTAATTTTTTTAAAAAAATTATCTTTTGTTTTCGACTTTTCAATATGCTGGCGCGCCCCACAGTTTGAGAAGCGCTGACTTATCGTTCTATAAAAAAATAAAAAAAAACTTATTTTTAAAAGATTTTATTCGCGCGATTACTTAATACTAAAATATTACGATAATGAAAAATGAAAAAAATAAAAATAAAGGGATGATTCCATTTATTTAAATACAAAAAGATAATAATAATATAAAAAAAAAAACTGCCAGTATTCAAATTCCAGAGAAAGGTTTTCAAAGTACATTATGTTCAATCAGCTGTGCAAGAATTTAATTTCATTGCTTAGACTTCAAATTGCATAATAAATATTCAACTTTCATACCATGATAGAACCAAGTCTAAAAAATCACAAAATGCATGTTTTTTTTTTTTTTTTTTTAAAATTTTAAAAAAAAATTTTAATTTTAATACCATTTTTAAAAAAATTTTAAAAAATAAAAAAATTTTTTTTTTTTTTTTTTTTTTTTTGAAATTTCATTAGACCTTATCATTGAATATATTCATTTGACCCCTAATGCAGCTAAGTGTTTAATAAATAAGTATACACTTAAGAGTAAATTATATAACAAATGTTTACAGGTAATAACTTCTAATGACAGTAAAATATATTCACAGAGTTTTCATGTTCATAATTTTAAAAAAAAAATACGCTCTATTGCTGAATTTTGAGCAAAGTCTTAAAATAATCTTGTATTAAGTATATATTTCAGCAAGTTTATAAAACTTAAATGACATAAATTTTGAGGACTCATTATAGTTTATCAAACCAAAAAAAAATATTGCTTTAAATGCATTTCTTTTTATTTGAGCCACTTCTTATATTACACACTGAAAAGTAGCGCCATGTTTTGAGTCACATTAGGTAAGAGTTAAATTGAGAAAAAACGCATGCCAAAATTCCAAGGTCATAAAGCCAATGTGCTTTAAAAAGAATTTAGTCCATTTAAATAATTAAAAATTAGCTACTTAGATGCAAATTTCACTTCATCGAAATAGCGATAAGTATACCATGGTAGGAAATAATTAGATAAGCTTACATATCGATAAGAATCTTATTTTCTAAGAGCAAATCAAGCAAAGAGATAGAGACTCACAAACTTCAAACTAGTAGCTAGTAAATCAAATAACAAATTAAAATAACTCTTTGGTATAGCTTACCTGTTCAGTTTTCAGAAGGAATATATTTTCTCTTCTATGATTACGAAATTAAACATCAAAAGGAACGTATGCTTCGCAAGCAAATCTAGTTACATGTTTAATGAGATACCTGTCTGCGTAATTGAGTATTCTCACATTTTACGCTTAGAGTAAAGATGAAAGTTCTAAAATTTTCTTTTATCATACTGTAATCTATTAATCTCTAATTATGTGTACGTATCTGGCAAAGGGAATTACTAATTAGAGTTATCCGTACTTATATTTTCAATATTTAATATTTTCGATTTTCAAATTGTAATTTTCTTAATAGGATAATGCTGGTTTGTTCCGAAAATCTTCAAGAAGCATTTCTCATTATGTTACAGTTTCAGGCTTTGAAGACATATCTGTTATTTGATGTATTAAGCACAAAGTCGCTCTTTAATTTTGTGACTATTTAAATATCGTTTTGCGGTCATTTAAGGTATCCGACTACAGTCGGAACCGTGATTTTAAAAAGGCGCATAAGTGGATAATTTGCATGATATTTAGTGTCACTTAGATTAGAATACATGTATAAAATTGTTTTAAGGACATTTTGACAAAAAATATTTATATACAATATTTCGGTAAAAAATTAACTTAGAATAACCTTTTTTCAAAATGTCCTCATTTTGTGAAAAATGCTTCTATTATAATAATATTTTGCCTGTATATAGATCAGACCCCTGTACAGAGGCTCAACTACGACTTTTGAAAAATTCACATTATTTTCAGAGTTACAACCATTTGAAATAATTATCGGTGTTTTTTTTTCTTAAAATTTCTCCACTCTGTTGTCATAAAACAGGGATAAGCCCACTTCTAAATTATATATTTCAAAGACTCTAGTTGAGCCACTGTACGGAGGTCTGAGCTATATACCTGCAAAATATTATTATAATAGAAGAATTTTTAACAAAAGGAGAATACTTTGAAAATGGGTCATTCTATGTTCATTTTTTGTTAAAATATTGTACTTAAATAATATTTTATTGTAATACTACTCTTAGAACAATTTTATTTACATTTTCTAATCTAAGTGAAACTAAATATCATAAATATTATCCATTTATACGCTTTTGCAAAATCACGGTTCTGAAAGTAGTCGGATACCTTAACATATTTTTTCTTGTGTAATAATTTATTTGATTTCATGTTTTTTTCCTTAAATTAAATATTGTTTTGAAATTTTCCTATACTATTTTACTTAATTCTGGGCCACTTTTTAGTCATTTAAATTTTATTTTTAAAAATAGTCATTAAAAACACAACTTGATCTAAACTGGAATAGTTTTAACAAAAAAGAACTTAATATAAATTTTTAAAAAAATTATCACAAAAAGGAAAATAAATCTTTAGCACATGGCTTCAAAAATATTCAATAGAAAGTTTCATTGTTCCAAAAAAATTGGAATTTTTAATTATTCCAAATTACTTTCATCGCGTCATATAAAATAATCCATTATCAAACAATTTGCTTAAGCATCCAGCAAAAGGTAATTTTTTCATGTAATAGATTCCTAGTTTATGCGAAGAAAAATTGATAGAAAACATATTTGTAAGACTTGACATCAGAAAATTGATGACGAATGTAAATTTTGAGTTCAAAATGAAAATTAATGAGCGAGAAGTACGTAAGTGTCTGAAATTAGTCTTAACAAGTTTTCTTGGAAACCAAACACATCTTAACTGTAAATCTATTGTAGAAGAGTTAGTAGAAAATTCCAAGATACTCAGGAGTAATATGAGCTTAAAAGTTCATTTTCTCCTTCCGCACCTGGACTATTTCCCTGGAAATTTAGGAGCAGTCATCTAGGGGGAAGATGAAATATTTCTCATAGACATAAAGGAAATGAGAAAGCGATATCAAGGAAGCAGATCAGCACGATAGCCAACTACTTCTAGATGATAATAAGGGACGTAACACAACAGGTTTACATAAAAGTGAAGCAGTAGATCTAGAGTAAAAGAGAAAATGTGTGACTATACTAACCTTTTATATACCGCATTATGATTTACTGCAAATTTTTTTCATGCAATATTTTTTTTCGATCACTGCATTGAAAATTTAGGGATATATATAAATAAAATACTCAACTTTTGGAAATTTAATTCGTTAGAGCTAATGAATTAAATTGGTACTTTAAAGAACCGTCAGCACACAAAGGTCTCAAATATTCTGACAATACGAAAAGAACGAATGACTTTTTTAACCCAGTTTAATTCTTAAAAATGATAAATATCCACTGAGAATACTAATATTATACACAACAGAAATATTTATTTTTAAAGATTATTGAATTTTTAAAATTTATGTACTTTTTTTACACATAAACTTAATTTGATGATATTCAAAGAAACAGTTTTTTTTCATTAATACACAGAAATTCATTACACGATGTGCATTTTGAGTGAAGTTTCGATAGAATGTTTTTTAAAACACTACATCCTGGGGTAAGAAATACAGTATTTTCTTAACATGAACTACTACACTTTGAGTTCAATCCCTTGAACGTCATCCTAAGAATATAACGAAAATTTTAGCAGGTAATTTGCTGAGACTTCTTCATCAGAAAAATCATTTGTTAGTACATCACTGATTTTAGATGTTCACACTTAAAATAAATAGTCAAATCTCTTTTTCTAAGGTCTTCCTTATAACATGTACAAAAATGAGACACTTACCTTTTGATATTAAGTACTTTTTTTCGGAACAAAAATGACAATCTTCGCAATCCGATCAAAAAGTCAGCTGAAAACACAACTTCTGCTGTAAAACTACTTGCTTTCCTCGCTAAAATACTCATTATAGAACCCATGCTGCCATATATCTTGAAAGAATGGATAGTTCTGCTAAGTATCGTCAGAGTATTCGTAAAAATGGTTGTTCTATGTAATTTCAAAGAGAGAGAGAGTGGTACTTATAACTACCGTTGGTACATAAAGGGTTAAGATTGGTAATTTTCCGTAACATACATAAACCATGAATGTAAACTAAGTATTTCTGAAGTAAAATAAATGAATAAATAAATAAACAAACTGTCAAAATATATTTTTTTCTAGAATATGAACTGGTTTTGCGAAAACAAAGTATGTGTGATAGAAAAAAATTTATTTTTCAAATCAGTCTAGAAAATAATATAAAAACCAGTTATTATACCTGGAAAAATTTTCAAATAGAATTTTTATAGACCTTGCAGAGGTTTTCACCGTGTTTCCAACTAACTCTAGACAAATCTATTTTATGGACTGTTTGGTTTAAAAACTTTGCCTCGTAGCCGTGAAGTGTGTAGAGATTGTGCTATTAAAAGATATGTGCGCAGTAGAAAATACTTTTAACATTGCTTTTGTAAGGAATTTAATTGATTTTATTTTATAATTTACCTCGCACTCTGAAGCTACACTAGAGCTATTGACGAGAGTCCTCGAAATTTTGAAACCAGATCAAGTGACGAGGATTAAACCTAAGCTGGAATTCCTTTCTCCCAACTTCCACACCATACCAATGGAAGGATTTATGCCCTGGTGATTTAATGTGCTTCAGTGTTTCTACCCGACGAATCATCAGTGTTACTAGGTTTCGAATCCATGTTCCAACAACGCTGGTACCGAGCTTACGACCATAACCACTCAGCTACCATTGTAAAGATATATGCTAGATTGTAGATGTGTAAATATTGATTTTAATATATTTTACAATTCACAAATCTACGAATGTGCTTGAAACACTTGAATATTCGTGTGGCAAGTGTTAAATATAATACAGTTATTGCAACGTGTGTGGCTGTAGTTTGAATCATCTTATACAAGTTTAAAATAATCTTCATTATCATTAGTGTGGTTCGGATTTTCGAGATTTATTTAATCATTAGTAAATATTTACTAAGAAGTTCTTTTTTTAGAATAAACAAAAATTGTTCAGTTTTAAAATTTAAACTGATTACTTATCTCCAAACACTAATGAGAGCTCCTGTTCGTTTCCACCTGTGAGATCATTTTTTGAAATAAGAACAGAAAATAATATAAAAATCAATTATTAAATAAAGGAATTTTAAAAAAAGTTATTTTTACAAAACTGTACTGTCTGATACAAAATAAAGAAAAAAATATAAACATTATTATTTATGAAAAATCCATGCTAGAAAATTATTTTAATTGCATTTAAATAAGAGCTGTACGTAAGCATTGCACATTCACTATGCATCATTTGCTCCTCAATAATTTTAAGTATTCTTGAATTCAACATGATGAATTTTCACAGAGAAAAAAAAAACTAATTTTTAATGCCATAGGGGACGACTAGAGAATTTGAATTTAAAAAGAAAAAAAAACCCTAATTTTCTACAACGAAAATTTGATGAAGTTCTGTAAAATAATACATTTTCTAGTCCTATACATTATCCTTCTTTTTTTACTCGTAACAGGGGCGTAGCGTACACCCACGCAAAACTCCCGCATTGTAAGGGCCCAGGGGCTCTAGGGAGCCGGAAACCTGTTTGCAGGGAGCCCTAATATTCTCCGTTATACCACTAACTCGCATCAATATTTGAGTATATCTGTCGTATAAGGAAAGAAAATTGGAGTAAATGAAAATATTTGCTCATAAATATTCTTTTAGTTATGCGCCTAAAATTCTGCCATGTTTAAAATTATATTTCTCTAACCAGTAAAACATTTTTTCATAGCCCGTTCATTCCAATTAATTCAATCGTCCAGGAAGTTAAATAACATAAAATGAAAATGCTGTAATCTAAAATTACGAAGTACACTCACTTCCAAAAGATAATCACGGAGAGGAAAATGCTAATTTCCGGAAGCCAATCAGAATTGAAGAGGTTGAAATTCGCTGCAGAGGTAGATGGAAGTATGCAAATATGTTAGGTAACAGCCAATTGTGCTATCATGTTAAGAAATATGCAAAAAGGGCAGTCTTAAAAGAAGCCAGGTTTACGAAGGGTTACAGAAATTGATTGTAAGTGCTGATAAAAGTTGTTTAAAACTTTCGTACAATTTGTTTTCAAGACATACGTGTTTCTATGACTTCTAGAAAACGAATGGAAGATTCTAAACGCTGGCATGTTGTGGGGCGCATTGAAGCAGGACAGTCGATCAAACATGCTGCTCATTTCTTTGGCGTTCATCATTCTGTAATTTCACGTTTATGGAAACAATTCCAATTCACACAGACAGCTGTCCGAAGGCACGTAGGCGGTCGCCCAAAGGTTACAGCCCCCGCGGAAGATCGATATATCGCTATTATAGCCAAGCGGAATCGCAGAGCGACCTCCACACGTGTGAAATCTATGGTTACAGCGTCCATTGGTAAGGCTATATCTGCAGCTACTCTACGCCGAAGATTACCTATAAATGGACTGTATGCCCGGGTACCTCGAGTTTGTGTTCCTCTATCCGTCCAATCAAGAGGGGCACGATTAAATTGGTGCCGGGAACATGACAATTGGACTGTGTCTGACTGGGGCAATGTCATATTTACTGATGAGTCAAGATTTGCTTTGGAGCCAGATGACAAGCATATAAGGATATGTCGTAAACAAAGAACACACAATCAGCCCCAAAATATCATCGAAGATCAAGCATTTCGAGGCGGAAGCATTATGGTGTGGGCAGGGATTTCATTAGGATACCGCACCGACCTGCACTTCTTTAAACGGGGTTCTGTGACGGCTATCCGGTATCGAGATGTAGTCCTAGAACCCATTTTGAGATTGTACGCTGCAGCAATTGGCCCTACTTTTGTTTTAATGGACGATAACGCACGTCCTCATAGAGCTGACATCGTCGATGACTACCTGGAGAGTGAAGGGATTGCGCGTATGGCATGGCCAGCATATTCGCGTGAACTTAATCCCATTGAAAATTTTTGGGATGCTCTCGGCCGTGCTGTATCTTCACGTTTCCCACCTCCAGCCACTCTTATTGAGCTGGAAATTGCTCTACAAGAAGAATGACAATTGCTTAATTCTGCGGTGGTTGACCACCTAATTGAAAACAAGGTTGAGGGGGGATCACAACCCTATTAATGTCTTTTTTTCATTTTATGCTGCTCATTTTCACTTTATACATAATTCTGTTTAAGTCTCCAGTATGACATTATCTGATAACTTACAAACATTTAATATTATTTTCATTTCTGTATATAATTATGGATTTTGTTTTATATAAAATAAATTTTTTAAATATATATGCTACTTTACTACCAAGTTTTGTGTCAATCAAAGCAGTATTTGTTGATTTTTTTGCCTTTTACATCCTCGTGCTTAACTTTTGGAAGTGAGTGTATTTTAATACAATATTGACTGACAGAAATTTAAAACATGTTATTATATTCAGAAGAAATTGAAATGAAATTTAAGTGGTTGATTAATGTTAACTTCGGGATATTTATCAAATCACTTTTGTTTATTTTAATACGCTTGGTTTTGCACTTAAAACGAAAACTGTTTTATATATCACAAAAATACCTATTTGTTTTACTTGAAATCTGAAGAAGTTAACAAGTTATCGGATAAAGTTTTTGATAGGGCCTCTTATCCTTGTATACAAAACAACTAAATATATTTTAAATACAATAATTATTTTTCAATAGAAATAACATAAAATGCATCGTATTTTATTCTACCAATCTTTCTTTTAATGAGTTTAACTGAGTTCAAGCAAAATCATAAGACATTTATCAAATTTTAAGTAACAACATGAAAAACACAAAAGTTGTAAGAGCTGTTATTAACGAGTATTTAAGAAATACTTAAATTAAACATGAAATATTTTATATGTAGTATAATGAAGTAGCATCATTTATACTATACTGTTCGAATTAATTGGGACAAACACATTTTTCTTGTCTGAATAAGTATGTGATTACCAGTGATGTCTCGAATTGCCACAGATTGGTTATATTTGCCTAGAGGTAGTGTGATGGATCGACTTTGACTATAATTAGTCATTTGATTGGTTTTAGTGTATCAGTAGTTCAGTTGTGGATATTTCAGTGCGGCAGCTGGAAGTTATAATTTTGAGTTCCGTGTAACACGTACTACATTTGCTTGTTCAAAGATGGATATTATTCCGAGGAAATAATTGATCTTTGTCAGCACACTTCTATGACTGGGTGAGATACAGCTACAACAGTTGGTTTGAGCAAATTAAGTGTTTCAAGAATTTTAAGAATGTTTCAAGAATCCGCAACATCCTCTTTAAAAGGAAAATGTGAGTGCAAGCGGAAAACTTCTCCAAAAACTGATAAAATTCTAATAAGAAATTGCAAAATAAATCTCATGAAAAAAGTACAGACCTTCGATAGGGTGTATTGGAGTACAGAGTTGAAGTGAATGCATCAATTGTTTGCAAAAGCTTCTGGAAGTTGGTCATAAGGCAACAAGCTCATGGATAAAACAATTTCTAAATCAGAAAATGGTGGGGAAAGGTTTAGCATGGACCAAAAAAAATACCGATCTTTGACTGTTAAGGACTGGAAGAAGGTAGGTTTCATTGATGAAACGCATTTTTTTATGTAGGGATACAAATCATGAGCAGTAAGACAAAGGGAACTTGAAACTTTTACCAGATCATATCCACCACACTGTAAAATATCCTTCTAAAGAGATGTTTTGATGTTTTTTTACAACAAATGGCTCTTGAAATTTAGTTCATCTTAACCCTCCAAGCGGGCTGCACGTAAAATTCCGCCATTCCAGAGATGCTTTTTCTGCCTTCAAGCAAGATTCCCAAAAGCGGCCGAGCCGCATTCTTAAAAATACGGCTCAACGGCTTTTGAGAACCCCACCTGAAAGCAAAAAAATACGTGCGGTGCATTTTTGAAGCATCTCCAGAATGGCAAGGCTTTAAGTGCAGACCGCTTAAAGGGTTAAAAGTATGATGAATTCTGTCACATACATAGAAATATTACGTAGTAGGATTGTTCAATTCATATTAACAGTAGACGGAAGATTTCAACAGTACTTGGGTCATTGTGACAATGCGATATCACTCCAGACTTTTATGCGAGAAAATAAAATACAAATGCTTGTTTCACCTGGTAATTCACCAGACCAAATCATTTAAAGAATTTAAGGCTTATTCTCACGAATAGTTTAGCTAAGAAAAATTGCACAACACATCAAATGAAAAATACTGCTGTACAAGTACATTTCATCGATGATAAAGTCAAGAACATGTGCGATGCACTAGCGGAGTTAATGCCAAAACGTGTTATAGAGGTAATTTCTGCTAAAAAAGAGGATATACTTCGTACCAATAAAGATATTTTTTCAGTTTACATAAGATTTATAATGATTAAAAGCAAAGGATTTAGGAAAAATCTCTTTTTTTATCGTTTGTCCCAATTAATTCGAACAGGATAGTATTTAATAAAAGGTGCCCTCACACACAGAGAGAGATATAACTAAGTATCCGTTGTTCAAAATCCATTTGCTTGCCTTTGATATATCTGTATAAAATCCGTCACATTTTTAAAATTAATCATAATTAAAACACTAAAATATTTGTCTGCAGCAAAATTAAAATATATACATTTCAAATTCATTCACACGCATTCATCTTTTGTTTTTTTCTTAAATAAATCAATGCAGTAAAAGAGAAAAGTATTTACTTCAAAATTAAGTTAATAAGCATTATTTCAATTGAACTAAATACAGATAAAAATTTGTGGTTGGGACATTTTCTCTGCAAAATTTTATTTTGAATTATATGTTTGTGAAAGAAATCACCCATATCCTGCAATATCATTTTCCCCATCAATCTTTGGGAGTCTATTCTTTTTTTCTAATTTCCCTTTTCTACCGTTACGCTCTTTTGAAGCTCTCTGGATTGGAAGAGGAAATTGGGCAACGAATATCCAATTTTGACCGGAACTCCACTCCACTGTACATCTTATATCGATAACCCGTCAAACATAATCACGTCACTACTTCTAAGGGGGAAAGAAAACTTCACACACGCCTAGCATTATTCAAAACATAAAGGAGAAATTCAATCGCAGAATTCCCATGAATGAATTCAACATAATGCTGTATGGTCACTTCAAATTCAAAAGGATGCAGGTACAATTGTTCGCAGTAGAGGAATTTAAGCTACTCCTTTAAAAATAAGATTTCAAGTATAGTATATAATTGTTTTTGAGAAATACAAACAAAAATTAGTATTTAACGATCCTATATTCATTATGCGAAGAAAATTTCAACGAGCATTACAAAGTGGCTTATAAATTATAATTGGTTGTATATAAAAACATATTGTTTTTTTTTTTTTGTTTTTTTTTTCAGTATTCGATCCGTATTATTTATTATCATATTTTGAATGCATTTAACAACAGTTATTAAGTATTGCTTAAAGTAATTTAAAAGTTTCGTGCATAATAATCTTTATTTGTCGCTTTCTGAGTTCAAATTTGAAACTTTAATAAAACATTAAGAATCACGCATACGCTTATTTTATAAAGTGTATAATCCAACTTAAAATACATTAAGTTCAGAATTTCATCATTTTACATGATATTATTTTCATTTAACTGTATGAATCGCTTTGTAAAGATATTTCATCAGGAAATATATTTTTGAAAACGTTAATGAGTAGCAAAATAAAAATAATAAATAAAAAATAAATACCGTAAAATCCGGCGTATAACGCGCACTTTGAACATAAAAAATGAGGTCGAAATATAAGGGTGCGCATTATACGCCGGGTATAAAAACGATAGCTTTAAAAATAACAAAAGAGATTAGCATAAAAAGTATGCTTACTTTTTTACATATCGAAATACTGTTTATTTAAAAGAAATGATATACCTTATGAACTAAAAGATTTCTAGCTGTAGAAATACACTTTTATTTCAAAAGTCTGGCATAATATCACGAATAAATGACTTCAAAACATAAGAACGTTGTATGCTAAAATTTCAGATTTCTTCTTAAAAAGCGGGGTGCGCGTTATACGGCGAACATACCTGAAAATTAAAAAATGCAGCTTGAAAGTATGGGTGCGCGTTATACGCCGGATTCTACGGTAAATAAATTTAATTATTTTTCTTAATGAAAAAAAAAATTATCGATGTGTGGAAATACCTTATGTACAGCATTCATAATATATTACGTATTTAGAAATTTTGTACAAACACTACCTTGAAAAAAAAGGTTACTAATGATTTTTCAATACAAAAAAATACTGCCCGATAAATTCAATTGAAGGAAGCATATGAATGAGTTCCTCATCATACTTTACAGTTACAACTTTAAGAGTTTCATCCTTTGCACCTAAAATTTGTTTTTCCATGAATCTATGATAAATTAGTATATTTAAATTAATAAGTTTTCTTCGGAAATACAAGGTATGTTTATTAAATAACGAGACTGACACTACTACAGGAAAAGTAAGAATATGCCAAACGCCAGTCAATAGCTATTTAACGTGAAGTCTTCTCTTTTCAAATTCAGTGCCTCTAGTTTTAACAAACAGACGTATAACCGTAGTCTTTGAACGCAATAGAGTTAAGTTTTAGCTTCGCGGAAAAATGATATGTGTAACAAACAGAACTACGATCTGTAACGAAATTTCACATAAAATTTGAAAAAATCACTGCACAAACTTATAATTTATTAAAATAAGTATGTCTGTGAAGGTGTATTGCTTGCACGTGTTTTCCAGTGGTTTAAGCGTTTTCAAAACGACCGAGGTAACGTTGAAGATGATTCGTGCCCGAACCACCGTTTCACGTCAAACATGGATGACAGCATCAAAAACTCGTAATCTGTGTCGTTGTTGTTTTTAATCCCACTTGATCGACAGAAACATTTAGATAAAGTCCATGAACACAAACAAATTTAAACATTTAAGAACTGTAGCAGGACTTGAGAGCCGCTGGCTCTTAAGACAACCAATACAAGCTAAGATTTGGTAATCTGTTAGTGTTACTTATGCCACCTGATCGACAGTATTATCAGATACAGGCCCACGAAATGCATCGCTGCAAGGGGCTGGATTTTTACGCCTGCCGTTAGCCGTAGCTTTGTTAGCACCGTACAGGTGACAGTACGATTTTGGTTTGTTGTTCCACCCAAATTTTGAAGCATAACATCTTGTGGGAGGTCAGAGGCCTCCCATCTCTATTCTCCTCCCAACAACCTCACGAGAGAACTTGCCACTCGACTGCTATTTAGAGTACTCTCATGCCGCAAAGGCACTAAACATTTGCAAACATACGTGGATTCTCCGGGATTCAAACCCAGACCCTGCAAAACAGCAGTTAGCGTCACTAACCACTATACCGGAAATGGCGGCAAAAATATCGGTAATCTGGTTCTATCTGACAGTCTGTGTTAAGTATTGGTATGGTTTCAGAGACTGTAGGAATTGACAAATAATCCGTACAGAAAACCTTACAAAATAATTTTGGCATGCAAAAGGTTTTACTAAAATGATGTTAAAGCTTTCCCGTTTGAACAACAAGAAGCTCGTAAATATGTTTGCACTAACACTTTGATAGCCATTGAAAATTACCCAAACTTATTGAAAAGGATAATCATGACTGTTTTTCCCGATATTCATTTGAAACTTTCATTGAAACTTGGTATTTCAATGGTTTTCTGAAGGTCAAACTATTAATAAACATTACCACCTTCACCTGAACTCTATGAAAGAATAATAAAGAAACGACACGAATTGTGGAAGAATGTCATGGGTTCTTCATTAACACAAGAAATACTGAAATTTTATACGTACCTAAATTGCCCAAAAGCAGTCATTTTGACTGCATTGTGAAAAAATGATTGATGTGTAAAAAAATGTGTTTAAAATTATTTTTTAATATTTATTATAATACTTACAGTTACATAACAAGTTATTAGTAAATATTAACAGTAAAAAAAAAATCTTCACTTGGAAAATATATATATATATATATTCTAAAAAATTCTAAGAAGTTTTTCATTATATATGTAATTTTTTTTCTAATTAGGGGGGATTCAAAAGCAGTCAGTATGAATTTCTTTGGGCCATCTAGTGTTAAGAAAATGAGTCAGCTCATTCCGCTTTGTCTGTCATGAGGTTTTCTTGCCAAGTACAGCATCCTAGTGTTAGACCATCCGTTTTATTCACCGGATTGGGGATCTTGTGCCTTGCGACTTTTATTTGTTTCTTAAGGTGAAATCTGCATTAAAAAGAACAAGGTTTGAGTCCGTTGAAACAGTGAAAGAGCAAGTGACATACGTCCTATAGGAACTGACGCAAGGCTTCCAGCACTGTTTCAAACAGCGGGAGATTCACATGGAACGTTCTAGGAATAAAGAAGGGCATATATTGAATGTCATAATAAGTACATATGTATGAAATCAAAATAAAACGTTTTATAGCATCAGTCTCTTTATTTAATAGTCACACATTGCATATTGGAAATTATACAGCAAGCTACAATTATCTGGGCAAGATTTACAAACCCAGTGTCCATGACGTGATTCTGAATACACTATTGTCCAGTCTAATTAAAATAACAAATATATGAATACCAATATACAGCGTATAAACAAAACTTATTTGTTTCGCATTAATATTAACTGTTAAAGAAATAGCCTGCTAGTTAAGGAAATGGGTACGACTCAGGAATGAGAATTAGTCGTACTTCGAACAGTAACGAGAAAATAAGGCAAAGAATTCTGGCTCATAGTCCTTTAAACAGGAGTTTGCTATATCATCTAGGAATGATAATCAAAATAGTCGCAAATTCAATAAAATCTTAAAAACCCGTTGAAGTATATAAGTATTTTTCTATTTATATATTTACTGCATTAAACTCCTAGGAAAAAATCCTTACTTTCTTAGAGTGTTAAACAGCTTCTGACAATTTTATTTGCGCTTTCATTATAGATCTTTTGAATTTTCTAGGAAGCATGACCAAGAAATTTCAACACTGTTTTGTTAAATTATATATATGTATTAATTTTTGAATGCATTTATATGCATTTATTTTAATGTTTGCTTTAAAAATTACAACGAATTATGTTGGTGCTATCATTTATTTCTGAAATGATTTTTGTTGAAAAAAATATTTGAAGTTAGAAATCTATTTTTTTGTTCTTAACATCAAATTATTAATTAAAATAATCATTGCAAAGCACCTATTTAAAAAGTGTTTTCATTAGTTTTCTCAATGGCACTAAAAATAGATTAATCTAAATTCTTTTAAAAATAAGATAAGCATAAAATTGCATAACATTTTTGAAAATTATTTATTTGATACAGCCATGGAGGTTAATCGAAGAAACTGGTAGATTCAATTGAATGATAAATATTTATTCAGTATTTATCAAAGAGTCATGAATTATACAGGCAAGAATTGTTTTATTTAATGTTTACTTCTTTGTCACTGTAATATTGAATGATTAACTTCTTGTTTCTTCAAATAGAAGGAAAAAGTGCATTTCAGCATTTCTCTTCGGAGTCTTTTCAAAATTAAAAAAAGAAGTATTTGTATTCAACAACATTAATTAGCAGAAAACTGCCTTACCCTTTCCTGCTTATTTGAGAATTTTTATTTGTTTGTTGAAAACGATACAAGAGGGATATACTTTTAATATGAGCTATTTGATAGATAGTCGCATCTTGAAGCCGATTTAAAATATATTTTTTTTAAATAACTGTTCCTATTTCATTATTTTATTTCTATATATTTAGAAAAATTTCCTATTTGCTTTAATTAAAAATGACTTTACCAGACATAAATATGATTAACCTTAAATAAATACACATCAAACTTTCAAATTATGAGGGAAATTTGTTAGATTAACATGTATGAATGGAGAAATTGCTTCAGTTTTAATCTACAACACACACACACATTTACATATATATATATATATATATATATATATATATATATATATACTTATATATTTCAAAAAGCATAGCAAACTTTAATGTAGAAATTTACTACATTTTTCATTATAATTTCTCTCAATTTTCAAATGTTGTGCAGGGAAAATATTTTTATTGGAGAAAAGGGAACAAAAATATTTACAAATTTAAGTATATTGAAAAGAGTAAAAATTTAAATGGAAATACATTTCTATAAAATGAAATGGGTAAAAAAAGAATTTTTTTTTATGGATTGACAATTTTGATCCAAAAAAATGTCTTCTACCATAAACTAGTTGTTTTTTTTTCAAAGTCATGTTTAAAAAAATAGGGAGAATATGGGCTAAATAGTTATTTAAAAATCTGTACCTATATATACTTATGTATATCAATATCAGAACTGAATTTTTTTCCTTGAAAAACTTTCTGACCATTATAAAAATTTATTTATTATACTTCCTTTACAGCAACTACTTTTTATTAGAACATTGAAATTAACTCTTTTTTTAATTAAAAGATTAAATGAATAGCTGTAAATTTATTTTTTTCTTTGCTTGAAGAAATTTTGTTTTTCGAACTAGTGCTATAAAAACACAAAACATTTTAATTTAAAATACCGTATTTATTCGAATCTAAGCCGCACTATTTTTCCAGTGTTAATGCTACTGATAATTGAGTATGGCTTAGAATCGAAGGCAAAAGATGGAGAAAATTGAGTTCTCAGCATCAGGGAGGTAAAAAGGAAAAGTTTAACCATCCATTTTAGACACTTGAAACAGTGACTCATCACATTCCGCTGTTTATCCTAAACATTATTGTAAATAGAATTTTTTTTTTTTTTTGTACACGCTTTCTTTTAATCACTTAAACATGAAGGGCATCGGTAATAGCATCAAGACGATTTTATTGTAATTCAAGTATGAAATGGGAGACAATTTTATGTGGAGAAAAAAATAAGGAGAACAAGCACAACAGCGGCAACAGAATATCTCACACGAATAAATCAAATATACATTGGTAGTGAAAATAAAATGATATAATTTTGGCTTATAAATGTTCAACAATATAATTCCTTTACATTCTTCTAAAAAATACTTTTTTCAAAAGAAAAAAAATGTTGCATGGCAAATGTATTGGATGACACGGAAGACGACACATGTGGAAAAATGGCAACGCCGGCACCAAATCCGAAATTAGCTTTGCCAAAAGTGAGTGACGAATCAATTTGGAAACACGATACGTAGGATTAAAGTAATAGGCTCATATATATATATATTTGAAATTTTTTAATATTGGTAAAATAAATAATTATTAACTTCTTATTATATCTCATGAATTGATTTTAAAAACTCTCTCAAGTACCGGGTGTCAATGAAACTTTTACTCAACTTTTTTTTAAATATTTTTTTCTCAAAAACCTTTAGAGAATTGGGAAAGCTGCTTAATATCGATGGCAACCTTTTATTTAAAAACATTTTGACAATTTGTGGTGCGCCTTAGAATCCATGGCGGCTTAGATTCAGGAAAATACGGAAGCATTACCACAAGTAATATAAATATGAAAAATTCTGAATTTTTTAAGGTATCCAATTACGTTCGGAACGGTGATTTTGCAAAAGCGTATAAATGGATAATATTTATGATATTTAGTGTCACTTAGATTAGAAAATGTATATAAAATTGTTTTAAAAATATTATTGTAATAAAAAAATATTTAAGCACAATATTTTGACAAAAAAATAACATAGAATGACCAATTTTCAAAAATACTCTTTTTGTGAAAAATGCTCAACGGAGGCTCAACTAGAATTTTTGAAATGTATAATTTCGAAGTGGGTTTATCCATATTTTACAACACAAGAAGGGAGCAATTTTCAGAAAAAAATGCCGATGATTATATATTTCAATTGGTGATAAATCTGAAAATAATGAGAATTTTTCAAAAATTCCAGTTCTGACTCTCTGGAGAAGTCGTTACTTTATATAAGCGAAATACAATTATTTTAGAAGAAGTTTTTTATAAAAGGAGAACATTTTGAAAAAAAGATTATTCTAAGTTAATTTTTTGCCAAGATATTGTATTTAAATATTTTTTTTGTCTAAATATCCTTAAAACAATTTTATACATGTATTCTAATCTAAGTGACACTAAATATCATGAAAATTATCCATTTATGCTCTTTTTTAAAATCACGGTTCCGAACGTAGTCGGATACATAAAAGCCACAATTAATTTACTTCTGCACTTAAAACACAACAAATTAATAATTCTATAACTTTATACACAAATAAACTGCATCTAAAACGCCCATATTTTTAATATTAAAGTTTCTGAAGCTATTTTTTTCTCTTTCATATAATTTAAGATCTCTCTCTACTTCAAAAAAGTTTTTTTTTTTTACTCCGAATAATTATTTATCTTTAAATAATTGTTTATTTTTTGTTTCATCATATTTTTATCTTTTCTCAACAACTTTTCTTTTTGCCACTCATTTTCCCTTCTAATTCCTCGACCGTGCACTCATTTTTGAATCAGTGTGTCCTAAAGTAAAATTTTAGAAATAAATTTTTAAAAACTCATTAGATCTTAATACCTTTTTAATAATAGCTGAGAAATTTTCCAATAAATATACCAAAATTTCAAAACACTGATAGAAATATCTTAAGGAATTGAAAGCTGATTAATAAAAATAAAGCTTTAATCTGCGCTAAAATATTAAATGTTCATGTACTAGTTAGATTTCTGAAAATAATTGCATCATGAAGTTTTTAATGAAAATTAATTACTGTTATGAATATGCATGGAGGAAACGTGAAAAAAATGGATGTAACTTGAAATCTCTCGGTATAATAAAATAAGCTAATATTTATATCGGATTTCAAAAATTTAGTTTGAAAATTGTTCTAGATTCATAAATTATTCATTTTGTAAATTTAGTTATGTTTAGATCACCACTCAAGGCATCCATATTCCCATCAATAAATGGATCATTAAAATACCCTGGTATTAGATTACCTCTTCAATTGGAGTTTAATGGTTAATTAATTCGCATTTCGAGCATCAAATGGACAGCAATGAATGCAGCGGAAGCTACAGAGAAATGTTGGGAAAATGACAGGAGAGTGGAAGTTGAAAAGCCTTTAAAAGGCAAAATGTACAAGGATCTCATTATGGGATTTCAATAGAAATCCAGGGAATTTTTTTTTTCATTCGCCAATTTTGAATCATGATCTTTTCATTAAAATGTAAAATGAAAAGGGGTTTTTTTATAAAGTAACATTAACAGAACATTTTAATCAATTCTATTTCAAATGAAGGAAACATTTTGAGGAAAACGGTGAAGGTTTACATTATAAAATATTTCAGTCCAAAATGGGATTTTTTTAAACTACATCAATAATTTTTGCATGGTATATGCCAGAATTGAAAAAGAATATTTACTTTGTAAATTATATATTTGTTTTTAATTTTGTAATATTCTATATGTATAGCAATGATGTTATTTTTATTTGAGTTTTTAATAGCATATATATATTTATATATATATGTTGGGTTGGTCAGTTATGACTTGAATATTACGTCTTTAATTAATTTTAAGCTTAATGGTTCATAATTATTCACATAATATTTACAGATTAGTTCGTCATTTATAGAAAAGGATTTGTCTTCAATGTCCAAATCGTCTTCAAACAGTTCTTAGTAGTTTATTGTTATATTCGTCGTTCGCGTCAATTCGTGTGTCATGGCGTCGTACTACGTGCGTCTATCAACTGACAGGCTCTCAAAACACTGAGAGCGCTCCTAGGCATACGCAGGATGGTTGGTGAAGTGGTTTGGAAATAGCGACCGGAACCACACAAACACATACACACACACATATATATATGCTATTAAATAACTCAAAGAAACTACAATTTTTTTTTCTTTGGGTTGGCTTAGTTGGCATCAAACTTATCATCCTCAGTATCGGTATGACAAAGATTAGTCGAAATCAAGTCTCAAATCATGACTCAACTTGAATACTACCAAGAAAAAGCAACATGCAATTCAGACTATTTAATTGCTATGGCTGATATATAATATACAGTTTTACCATCAGGACCATAATTAAAAAGTAGAAACTCCTTTGACTTTTTCTGAGAATGTTTAGAGTGATTTTAATGTTAAAACCTATAAGTTAACCTAATGTATAAACCTATATCTTAGTTTACATTTTAAACTAAAATGGCGTAATCCCCGAAAGTCAAGAAATATTTGATAACATGTAAAAAAATATAGAAAAATAATAATGTCTTGTTAACGATCAATAAAATTTACAGAAAAAAGTAGGGGGAGAAAACGATTAACTTTAAAAATAAGACAAATGTGAAATGTACTTTTCCAATAGGGAGATTTATGTTGATTAATTATGTATATAAGAAGAGAGAAACTAAAATTCTATATTTTACTAAAAAGAACAATTGATACTGAAAAAGCAGTTTTTTCATTTAATTTCCAACTAATGATATGAAACGTGTAATTTTTGCACATTGCAAGACCTATTTCTGAGTTCCTATAACGTAAAAACCTGTCGTCTGCGATTAGAAGCCTGCATTTAAAGTCTTCTTCACTGATAAAATGGAATCCGTTGGGATATAGTTCAGAATTATAAGCCTGATATAAACACATCCAATTCCAACTTCAGAAATTTTATGTTCTCAAGCGTCCTCCACCATTCGTGGTCAGAGTTGTCCTGGCCAATATAACTGCAGCATATGTCTATTGTTCTGAATGACGTCACAATTTTTGTAGCATTTCAAAACAACGGTTGGAAAACTTTATCAAGGCCAATGTGCAATACTGTTTCTAAAGACGGAATGTCAGCCAATAAATTCAGCTTGCACAAAATTAGTGCAAGATACTGGAAAATGTCAAATGGCCCTTACGATACAGACGCTACACAAAATACGTCCACGCCAATTTCAATGAAAGTCCTAACCCCTTTGACAGTATAAGATGGTCTTCTCGAAAACCCTTGTATACATATATTTAAAAATATGGGACCTGATTTAAGAATTTTGCTATAAAAAGATGATTTATGGAGACGGTTGTGGCAAAATTGAAGAGGAAAGAATTTGTGAATTAGAAATCCACATTTATTTAGTTAGGTAAAAAACACTAACATAAAACAAGCAGCAACAAGGAGAACGTAACATGTGTAGTTTAAAAGACGTTCCCAAAAGCATTCATTGTTCATTTTCGAGATCTCGTCTATTTAGAATTCTGGTCAACCGGAAGTGGTTAGAATCATATAATATCCGGTAAAGGATTTTCTGATTGGTCAGAATACAAGGGTGATGTAAGATTGTCTCATCCTGTTTTAAAAACTGTTTAGTTATAGTTTTGGGGAGACAAGGTTTTGATTATATATTTCCCTTTAGGTGTGCCAAATAAAAGGCTGAGTGAGTGAGTGAATGTAGGGTTTTATACGGCGCAAGAGCCAATTTTGGCTAAGCTGCGCCAAACAACTTTTTTAAGTATTAAAAGTATAAAATTAGTAAAACATTTCATGATTAAAATAGTGAAATCTCATATTAAAAAGTTTTAAAAGCAAAAGTTAATAAATTTTGGTGGGAGTTTCCCCACCAAGTCACACAGAAAAGCGTGTTTTTCATGGCTAAATTATTTAAAAAGGTAAAAAAAAAAAAATAATAAATAACCTCTTGCCTTTTCTAACACGGTTTTCTAATTGGATTTTCAAAGTCGTAGCTAATAAACGTACGGTTAGGTTTATTAACTACTCTCCCTTGTAGGTGTAACCACCCATATTTAAGGCAGATTTTGGACTCGGCTTAGGCTCATCTTCCAAGTCATATACTATCATATCTTCCTCATTCGTTGTGTACTCGGTAGGTGCTGATTTTCTAGGTTTATGAGGAGCCATCTTAATTTCTATTTCTATTAGATGTGTTTTTAGGCGGACGTTTTTTTCTATGGGGTTTTGAAGTATGGTATTGGATGTAGTGGTGGTAGTTTCACGAACAGGACATGCTGTGGATGAAGAAGAGGCAGCAGAAATAGATAAATTATTAGAAGTGGTGGGAGCAGTATCTATTACAGAAATAGGTGGTTGAGATTCTGATGACAATGTAACTGTGACAGAAGATGTGGATGGTAAGAGTTGTGTGTACCTGAGTTGATGTAGAGGATTTAGTTACTGCAGGGACTGAGGAAGATATAGATGGCTTCGGAACAGATATATTAATGGTTGCAGTAATTTTAAAGGTAGAGATACTATTTCCGTGATGGTTTCATCAGTTTGGGTTGTTGATGCTATAGTTGAGGGTTTGGCAGCTTGTGCATAAGTTTGGGATAAATTGTGGGGTTAATAATTTTCTTGCTTCTAAATATGATGTATTTTTATTTATTTTCATTTCTTGGATTTGTTTTTCTGTCCTCCATTTCGGACATAATTTTGAATTGGCAGAATAAGGCTGTGAACAATTAATGCATTTCTGCTCCATATTACAATCCGTGGAAGAATTTCCAATAGTTGCGCATCTAGAGCACGTTAATTGTCCACGGCAGGCAGTCTGTGAGTGTTCAAACCTCTGGCATTTAAAGCAGCGCAGAGGATTCGGAATGTATGGACGGATTTTGCAATGTAAATAACCAGCTTTTATAGTTTTAGGTAGTGTAGGGCTATTGAATGTTAATATCAAATGTTTAGTTGGTACGGTACTCGCATCCTTTTTAATTATTATTCTCCGAACCTGAATAAAACCCTGATCAGAAAATCCATTAAGGATTTCTGTTTCAGTGGTGTACAACAAGTCAGGTTCAGAAATGACGCCACGAGACGAATTTAGTGATTTATGAGGAGTTATATTTACAGGAGAGTCGAGGAAAGATTTGGCAAGTAGGAAAGATTTAGTCTGAACTGCAGAACTAGTTTCAATAAGATCACCAGATCGTAGCTTTTTAACTGATTTTGGTTCACCACCTATGTCCATGAGACCTTTATGAATAGCAAAAGGTTTTTTAGTGGACATTTCATTGTTATTTAATGATATCAATAAAAATCTTGTATTAGTCGCAATTTTGTCAATATTTAGGTTGGGTAAAACAAGGCCTTAACCCGGGCACAGCAGCATTGGATCCATAAGAACGCGTACACAACTTCGTTCTGGCGTGCCTCCACCCACCACGGAGTCCAAAAAGGGAGGCAGTGTGCCGGTCATCTGGCAAAAACCAGGCATGGCGCTTACATAGATTACACCCAGAATACAATGCTACAGCATCAGTGAGGATCCAATGGGTAAACACCACACCTCTTATCTCTCTGCAACACTAACCCTACAGCAGTGTCTTTTCGGGGACACCGAAGAGAGGTACCACCAGCCCATTGACAGGAGCGGGCTCACTCCTGCCACCCGTCTACAGTGATGCGTGGGCCAAAGGGAACGCAGAGGTATCCCCAAACCACCAATATCCTCCATACGGGAGAAGCGTTGGCCAAAGGGAACGCAAAGGATCCCCAGAACACCACTTTCCTCCTTACGGGACGCCGCACACGGCAAACATGCGGGTTGGAAAATCAACGGTGTTAATGAAAAATAAATATGTAATAATACAAATGCCAAAATAAATCGTTGAAAAAAATTAAGAAGAGATTAAACTGATTTAACGCAATACAAAAATGTTATTAATAAAGAGAATAAGGAGACGTCTAATTGAAACAAATCAATTAGTAATTGTACACGTGTACCTTTCGAAATAGTTGTCTGTGGTCTTGACTTGAGTATAAGAAAAGGGAAATATATATTTGAATGGCAAGAAGGAGGGCCGAAAATAGAGAAGGATCACTAGGGTACCCCGGGGTTGTGACACCCGTGTTTACCAAAGATAGTAAGCCCCTTCGGAAAAGGAAAAGATTACTACGGTACCTCGGGATTGTGACACCCGTACTCACTTAAAGAAGGTGAGCCCCCTGAGGGGTCTAGAGGGCTGAAGACCATTTTGAATTTAAATTCCTCGAGAGAAAATTTAAGTTAATTATTACATGCATGAAACCCAGTGGCTGCGTGGTAGTGCATCGCGATTCTACAACACAGGTTCGAGGTTCAAATCTCGGGCTGGGCAAGGTCGACTCACTCTTTTATCCCTCAGTGGGTCGATAAATGAGTACCAATCTTACTTGAGAACTAAAACACTGAGGGTTTCGTGCCAAGCTAACCACCTTATCGGAACATCTCTTCAGGCACCTCTTTATCCAAGATCACGTAAACTGAGATGGGCACAGTAGGCCTTGGGCTATTACGCCACTGTTAAGTTAAGCTTGCATGCATACATAGAGTATGTGCATGTGAATGCATGCTATGAACTAAATTTTCGGCTTTACTTACATGTATTCCAAATTATTTAGAAAATAAAAATAGATAATGTTTGTTAATAACAAATATTTATACATTTGGTGATTCTGAATCGCAATAACTTATAAAAGAGGTCATACTGAAACAAAAATGCTTAACCTATATAATGAATTTTATTTGTCAAATAACAGTAATTTTATTTTAAATAAAATAAAATAAATAAAATATTGTTCATATTTATAAAAAGTTATAAATAATTATAGTTTTTACACGTTTTAAAAATATTTCTGTACATTACATAATAACTCGAAAAACTGACTTGATGATGCCATATCACCAAATCTATGAAAAGTCATCTCAAAATGAAATTTAAAACAAAATAATTTCTAAGGCGAAATTTGAAAAAAAATGAATATTTTCAAATGGCGGCCTTAATCGCAAATAGCTTCCTTGTGCCAAATTTATTACATTTCTGGGTCTTTTCGCTTTTGTTCTGTATCGCATATACTCCAAAAAACAATGAGACACATGAAATCTTTTTTTTCATGAGTACAGATCATTGGGATAAATGCAATAAATTTAAGTACTATAACATTCAAAGATGTATTAGCTTAATTTGTATTGATAAGGTTTTATAAGGTTATTGATAGGGGTAGAACAATTTAAAACTTTGTAGTATCCCTATCAATAATTTTAAACGGTAAAATGCACATATTTTATATATTGATATATATAAATAAACTTAAGTAATTGATTAAACACAAAATATTTGCTGTTTGATATTGTCTCAATAATATATTCATTTTATTTATACATAAATAGAATATATATAAATAGCATTTCTCATAAATAAAATATAATAGCATTTCTCATGAGTATAAATAGCTTTACTTCTAAATGAGAGCATTTTTATTTAAATAACAATGTCAAAACTTTTGTGAAATATAAATGTATTTTAAGCATTTAGGCAGTCAAACAGGTAAAGCGTTTTATTCTAAGAGAAAAGTAATTATATTAATCACTGAATGTGTAACTATATAAAAACAGCTTTTTCATTTTCATTCATTTAAGAGTAGTAGCTTTAAAGTTTTCAGGAATAAGAAAGAACTTTTAGGTTTTTTTTTCTTTCGAAAGACAATACTTTCAGACAATATGAGAAATCCATCTAAATGTCTTACTGAAGTTCTCAGAAAGTAATTGTAGTTGGAGAAATATGAGATTCAATACTATACAGACAAATGTTTTTTTTTTTTTTTTTTTTTTTTTTGTGTTAAATTTACTTTTATAAAATCTTATAAACGTGATTGAAATCCAGAACATATTGTTCTCATCTAATGTTTACTCATGCAGGGGCATCTAAAAGTTTCTACTGTGTTCTATGTATAAAATAAGCATGTATTAACATTAACTAACATACTGAAAACTATTTCAGGCATATAATTTGAATTATATTTACTAAATTGCTTGTGAATATTTGCATAATTATTTCATTGCAGTTTTAGAATAATGCTTGAATGCATTATAATTAACAAGATGTTCGTTTATTGAGTTAACTTCGTTCAAATTTAAGACGAATTATTTTAGACTTTTTTAAATATTTGTTCTATCAAGCTCTTAAACGATACAGTGAATCATAAGAATATCGAATCACACAAATAAGTATAAAATGTATATACTTTTGTAAACGTATTCTAAACAATTTTTCACATGATATATCACACATTTATAATTAAAATCAATGACTTTATTAAAACCATTACTCTTAAGATGTTATCTGTCAAATATAAAATTTTTTCGTAACTTAGAACAACAAATTAATGGTTGATATATATAAATTATGAAACCCAGTGGGGCTGAGTGGTAGTGTTTCGTGCTCCCACTCGACATGTTTTGATTTTAAATCTCGGACTGGTCATTGTTGACTCAGCCTTTCATCCCTTCAGTGGATTGATAAATGTACCATGCATGCTTTGGAACTGAACACTGGGGGTTTCGCGTCAGACTGACTACTTGACCGAAACATCTGCACAAGCACCCCAGTGCCTAAGGTGACGTAAATTGAGATAGGCACTGTAGGCCTTAGCCATCATGAGCTGTCGCGCCACTAAATTCAGTATATATAAATTATGGAGAATAATAGATACACAAAGAACTTCATGAGATTTAGTGAACATATTTGTAAAGAATTTTTATACATTTTTTTTAAAAAATAAGTATTTATACTAAAATGAATCAATTTTGACATTTCCCCTTAATTTTTACTTTTGAACTGAAGATTATTTGACGAAACATTATTTAATTATTATTACCCTTTAATATGTTAAACACATCAAAAACAATTTAAGCACATAAACTTTTCAAAATCTTCATAGATCAGGATTAGTTCGTTGATTTAAATTAAATTTACACTATAATCTGTGACCATGGTAGCCGGATGATCCTGATCACAAAATCATAGGGGGCCTTATTTTAGAAACCAGATATAGACCTGAACCTGAATAGTGATCGAAACCTGATCCACTGAAGTTCGACCACGTAGAGGGATAGATGTATGTTAAATCTATCGTGGCTGTAAAACCTCGCACATAGAGGGGAAGTTTGGAGGTAAGGCTCAGGTGTCGTCCTCGCCATTTGTTCGGGCTTAAAATCACGAGGAAGTAGTTTTTAAGCACAATTCCCAGCTAAATCTTTTTCGTTTATTTCTTTTATTTGCATTATTTTAAATTAAAAACAACTAGCAATTATGTTGGATACTTTGTTCGAGACCCCAACCACCAGGTGTTCATCTGTCTACTAAGTAAGGAATTTCATTTAGGCTCCGGATCGAAAAATACCGGAGGAATTTGATTTCACTCTTGTCATTTAAATTCTTTTCCATTTTTCTAAATTAAAATGACCGAATCCCTCAGATAAGATTGGGTCATTTTCTTTGTATTGGGGATATATTTTTTCAGGAAAACAGAAGAGCGGGGTTCAAAAACGAATGCCTATACTCCCAGTGTTGTGATTCATTTTCATGAAATAAAAGGTGAGAGAAGAAATGACAAAAAAGCAGGATGAAAGATAAAATCATAAAAGACGTCAAGGCGTCATTCAAATAAATTTAAAATCTTATTTTCCTGCGAAAAAAAATCTGTTTTATTTGTTGATTTATAGTATATTTTCCTTTTTGTTTCTATCTGTGTGATCGTATTCTAATTGTACATTTGTATTACATGCTGTACTTGTAAGCAAAAAAAATATTTTTATATATATTTTGTATAATAAATGAATACGTATTTTTTTCTCATGAAAGACAGATAAAAGAAATCTCGTGCACTACAAGTGTACTCGTATTGGAAATAATAAATTGGAATGAGATTTTTTTTCACATAGTTATCTCGTTTTGCAACATCAGTTTTTTTTTTTTTCTTTTTTACTTTGTGAATTTTGTGACCTTGTAAGTCCTGAACTATGCTTTTAATGTGAAGAAATTCAGTAACTCCTTTTTAATAAACTTTGATGGAATTTGTAAGCTTCCCCTTGTATGAAAAAGAAGATTGAAAGAAAGAGGAGGGGAAATATTGTACCCAATAATAACTGGGGATAATTGTTTCCCAGGGGTCAACTTGGTAGCACTTAGCCCCCTCTTGGGACAGTTCGGTTCCCTAGAATATTCTTCAAATACCCTAGTGTAACATTAATAGGCAATCAATCAATCACACTACAAGCTATGGGTAACGGAATTCGTATTTGTGAGATGCTTTTAAGGTATGAGAATACATCTAAGTTGATATATTTTTCCCTTAACTTTGACACCAATTTTAATATCAGTTCTATTTAATGAGCAATAATATCAATTATTGTTCTCATACCTGTTTTCAGTGAAAAATCTAGACTAATTTATGGTTTGACTTTATTATAATCGACCCTTATTTCTTATGGAAGGCAGGCATTCATTGGAAATAAAATAGCAATATAACTTTCATTCTCCTGGGAATTCATTTTTCCTTTTAGCATGAAGTTTCTTGTAAAGTTCATTTTCGGAAAAAGCTTAAAAAAAAAATTCAAATGAATCTAAAAAAATGTTACAAATAGAAAGAAATGTAAGCAGCCCATTCATTAGATTTTCTAAAAAATGTAAAAGGTATTTAACTTTTTATCTAAAAAAAATTGTATTATGTGTGCGAATATTTTTGAATATGACAAAAGTGTAACAAAACGTTAACCTTAAAGAGCCCAAAGTGTTCACAAATATTACTTTATACTAAATAATAAAGCACTGTGAAATGCATGTTTCATATGAAAATGATTAAAAATACAGTTCAATTCAATAATAATTTCAAGAGAAAATCATCTTTATTTCCTCTACATTGGTGAGTTCTCCTAAAATAATATTTTTGAATCAAATTTTATTTTATTATCCTTTGGAAAAAGTTTATTTTTAATCTGTGGATCTGAGATTAGTTTTTCTCCATTCTTATTAATACTTATATTGTCAAAATAAATATTTTCTGACATATATCATATACCAGTGCCATTTAATAAGTATTATTATTATTATTATTATTATTGCGTAATGCAACATATTTATATTTTGTGGAATTATATAAATTTCTGGTTTTCGTTTACTCATAAATATTCACTACACAAAACTGTGCGCAATTTTGTGTAATACTTTATTCATAAAAGAGAACTAATGTTGTATTTGATCAAGCTTTTTTTGTCACTCATTTAGATATTTTGTAATATATTACTTTAAATAATTAATACCTACTCATGAACATTTTTTAAATAAGGGAGGTGCATGTTTTCGTAATATTTTTTTAAATTTATTAATGCTACAATAGTAATAAAAATAACTGTATTTTAATAATAATTCATATCATCATCTATCACATAGAGTACATTTGAACTTTGGGAATCGGTTTAAAGAGTGAGTGACAACTCAAGCTGTCATGGACTCTCGCCCATTGAAGTATGAGGGTTCACCAGACGAGATATCTTATAAAATATTCAATATATTATGGTTATCTATTGATTCTTTAAATTCGACCTAAGCAATGGGAGTAAGTCAGATTAAAGACTAATTTAAATATCTAGAACGCAAATATTATAATCGTGAATATAACAGACATTTAGCAATAATACGAGTCCTAGAAGAGCCCATCCAATACTTTCATCTTGAACCACGGCAATTCCTAATATTAACTTCTTTAACTTCGTAGTTCTCCCTATGATAACTATCACCATTACCTTCGCTTTCCTGTTACAGTTATATTCTTTCTGTGGTATATGAAGCAACAAAGGCTTTGTCTTGACATTATCCTGACATTAAATAGCCTTCAAACACTTCACTTGCCCTCATTAGCATAGATAGCTGATTCTTTACAGAGAAGATGCTTTACAATTATATAACGTCATCGTTATAAAGTGTTCTAGAGGATTAGCAAGAATCGCGAATCTATACATAGAACCCGTTACAGGGCAATCTCGTAACTTTGTCCGTGACTTAAAACTACGGCTGTGGAGGTCCGTCGCCTTGTCTAACTTTGAATTGCAACTTTGATAGACATTCAATCACTTTCGTAGGATCCGCTTACCATGATGGAGAACTTGGAAAATAAGATCCCAAGTCAAATATAATCCTCATTATTTGATCATTGTTCAAAATGCAGCCATTGCCAATAGCTCTCATGTTACATAGGATGCCGATGTTAATAAAAAATCAATCAATCGATCACTTGAAAAATTTTCGATTGAGTGAGTGAAGTGAATAGTAATTTCTCCTTATTCAGCTACAAGAGGGCTTTTGGCGACGGATACCACGATTCTGAATCATTATCAAGTGACGAGGACGACACGTAATCTGCCCCCCTCTCTTAATCACCATACCAACAGGAGGATTTTAAACCTCGACAGGTATAACGTGCATCAGCGTCCAGCGACGCTAGGACAGATCTCATGACACGCTGGACATGTGAGTTCGTTACCTTGATCACTAAGTTACCGTTGTCAAGCTTCGATTGAAGATAGTCATATGAAACAGTACGAATTTTATGTGCATGCTTTTTGTTTCCAAAAATGCCGTTTCTCTCTGGAAAATAAAATCCTACTTAATGCCACGAAATAACTAAAACTAACAATGATCTTCATAATAGTTGACAAGATTTAATCAGTGATTAAAAACTTTTGTATATTCCATTCATTTGAATGAACCCTTCAGGGGCTCACCTTCTTTAAGTGATTACAGGTGTCACAATCCCGAGGTGCCTTAGTAATATTTTCCTTTTTTCAAGGGATTTACTGTATCTGGTAAACATGGGTATCACGACCCCAGGGTACTCTAGTGATCCTTCTCTATTTTCGACCCTCTTCCTTGTCATTAAATTTCATCTTTTCTTCCTTTCCGTTCTAAACCACAGACAAATATTTGTAAATATACATGATTAGATTAATTTTTTTTTAAACAATTTTTGATTGTATTATATTTATCTTTACAGTAGCGCACACATAAATTTTTCGAGGGGGGTGTCCAAGGTCGCAAGTCCACCATTCTTGTATCATGCTCCTTTTGATTTTGTCGATTTTCAGAAACAAAAACAATAAAAACTAATTATTGAGTAAATAATTAGCATTAATTTATAAAAAAATTAATAATTAATAACAAATAATTAAAAATTTTACGTACTATATACATACTTAGAATTATAATCTATCGGAAAAATAATGAGGTGCTTTGGGAGGGGTCCGGACCCCTAGGACACATCCATTGTGTGCACCTCTATATCTTTATTATAACACAATTTAATTTTCATTTTGTGGTGCGTTAATTTGGCTTTATTTTTTTATTCACAATAATTTCTATACTACTATTGTGTTTTACTAATAATTAGTTTGCCACATGTTTGCTTTTATTTGTTTTTACCTTGTACTTTTGAAACAGTGTTTTGTCACGAGTTCGAGCCCAGTACCACTAAAGACCCGACGTGTAGGGCAGCGATGCACGTTAAATCTGGCGAGAGCTGAAACGTCCTCCCCCTGGTGTGGTGTGGTAGTTAGGAGAGGTGGTGCCGCTCAGGTGTCGTCCACGTCACTTGACCATGGTTCAAAATTACGTGGTCCGTCGCCAAAAGCCCTCGTGTAGCTGAACAGAGCGCGATGTTAATATTCAATCAATATATGAAACAGTGTTCTTGTCGGTGTTTATTTATTTTATAATGGTTTTAATATTTTAACGAATGTTTGGCGCAGTACATCTGAAATCGGCTTTTACGCGCCAATAAACTCTAAAATCACTCACTCATTTGAATGTATAAAGCTGATTTCAATCTGATGTGAAGCTGAGTGAAAAAGATAATATCATAAAATTCATTTTAAGAAAAAAGAAGACAACGCTGAAAAATTAATGTTTTTTTAATCAGTTAAAAGAAAACATTTCTAAGCCCGTGTTTAAGCACATTAATGACTTAAAAATAAGCAAACAGAAAAAAAGCAAATTATTAATATGATTTTTAAGTTATGACAGTGGAAATAATATTTAATCACCTTTTTGACTTAACGTAATAATGTCATTTTTTAGAATACTTTAATAACAAATTATTTCCTTACTGAAATAATCCAAGTAATAAATTTTAATCTGTGATAAAAAAATAATATTTAGATTTTACATATTTCTCATTTCTGATTATTTATTTATTACTTTGTACAATTTATCTGGAAATATTTCCAACAATTCTGTAAACATTTTTGGGTAAATATTGATACAAGTGTATATTAAATAGAATATTCTTCAAGCAATTTGTTGCTATGCGACAGAAGATTATATTCTGATAATATTCTTTATACCCCTG
>BMAV01002200.1:81704-95134 GCA_019973955.1 Trichonephila inaurata madagascariensis | reverse complement strand
TTTGTGAAGGCGTCTGGCCACAGTAACCCGCTACACTTGTCGACCTGTTGCTGTACAGAGTTTCTGAGCAATGGCGCTTGCTGACTGCTGTCGAACTTTTTTCGCCTGCAGGATGATATATCGGTCATCCCCTGCAGTTGTCGTCCTCGGGCGGCCACACCAACCTTTCTAACAGCTGTACCTGTGGTTTGGAACGCTTTCCAAGCGCGCGAAACGACACTTTTGTTGATTCCGAACTCTGCAGCTACACTGGTGACAGTACGCCCCTCCTCCAGCTTTCCGATCATTCTTCCACGTGTGAAGTCATCCAGATGATTTCTTCTAGCCATATTTCACGAACTGACTCACTGGCACTTGCAGAGAATATGGTGAATTACGTCTCCGTCCTTCATTTCATTCTCCTGTTGAGCAGCGCTCCGACATCACGCGTTTTGCGTACTCTCACATCGCTTCTGACTTTTTGTTCCTGATATTTGCATACGCATGACGTTTCTACTGACTTACGTGTTCCCTCTACTGATCTCCAGACCTCCTTTTCTGCAATTTCATGGCTATCTGCTAAATTTTTACATTGTTGCTTAAGTTTTGCACACCAGTGTATTATCCGTTTACACGCTTTTGCAAAATCACGGTTCCGAACGTTGTCGGATAAGATAAATAAATGCGAGAATCCCTCAGGATATTCCTTGTAGACTTGTCATGACCTTACAGTCTCAGATGAAGTTTGAGACTTTGAAAGAAAAGATAGTTATAAAAATAAATCAATTTTATTTGGTTCGATCAATTTACTATTAATCAAGATTATAAACCGAGGAAGCAATCAATTTAGTTGCCTATCTTTGATTCGTAAGATAAATAATTAAACACTTAACTGAGTGTGATCCAATGGAAGATCACTTGTAAAATCTCCTCCGGGTCGACTATATTCTAGTCAAAATAATTGTCTCCCTTCATTAAAGCTTCATACAGTTATTATGTTATTTTCTAGGTTTAAACAGAACAGCACTCAAATTAGCATTAAATCAAGTTCTCTCTACGGAAGGTGGTTTTAAACTCAAACAACAGTTAAAGAAGAATTTCTTTAATATGATTAGTGAAGGGACATGAATGGGACCCGTAACAGCCTCTGATGACAAGAAATATTCATCTATTGCGGCAAGACATTTATTGCCTATTTTTCTTTCTGATTCTTTGATTGTTTTTCCTTTATATTGAAAACATATTAAAGAATCGATTAAATAATTTATTTTTCCAAGGGATTTTCAACGTCTTAACTAATCAGAAGGAAAAAATCGAAATAAGTTTTAATTGTGACTTTAGTCTTTAAAACTAGAGTCTGGAGCTGTGACTGAAATTTAAATAACTTGCAACAAGCAAATTTAAGCGTAACTAGAATCGTACATAAAAGGCTTGCAAATCTGGATTGGTTAATTGCCGAGAAACGAATAATTTTTACTATCTAATAGCCAGTAATTATTTATGAAGCTTTTCGGTACATGTTCATCGTATAAGTACTTCCTTAAAAATATACACTACGAGTCATAGATTTCATATACTAATACTTGTCACAAGTGGAATAGAATGATATGATGTAAATGAAGGGGTAAAGAAAGTTTTGAATTTACGGTAAATAAACAAAGATATGAAGATATTTTTTTTATTTTTTACTTCCCATTATTTATGTAAATTTTTAACTTAAGAACTAAATTTTTAGTTAAATGTTGTTTAGAAAAACACAAGAAAGATGATGTTATATACAGGGTGATTTGCTACCAGACCAACCAACTTAGAGGGTGAGTACAGAAAGATAACTCGAAATCGCATAGAAACGCAGGGGAGTAAATGCCGCAGTGGCGAGTTATGGTGCAAAGCAGAGAAAATGAATAGAAACATCAACACTTTAATGAGACAAAAAGCATTTTATTGAAAGGTTGTACAACAACAGGTGTTCGAAATTATGCCCAGATATCGTCTGGAAGGCCTGACAGCGGCGCGCTGCAAGGAATTCCTTCCGTTCTGGAAGATCCCGTCAGCACCCTCCCGTCAGCAACACATATTCGAGCAACAAGGTCGTCAACTGAAGGAATAGGTGTCTCGTATACCAAACGTTTCATGCAACCCCCGGAGAAGAAGTCTATGTATGGTAGATCCGGTAATCTGGAAGACCGAGTGGTTTTCCCTATAAAAACCGCAGCTACACACACAATCAGCACATCGACCAGTTCTTCTTTTGAATGCGAGTTCATCTTACTATCTGGGAAAACGAATAGCAAAAGATAACTTCCAGCAGGATCAGTGTTCTCGAAACCTTTCGGTTAGCGCTATCTACCATACAACTGCCGGGAGGAATCTTCCTGAACGTAGAAAGTTCCTGCGGCACCACTGTCAGGCCTTGTTATAATTTAGAACACCTGTTGTGGTACAACCTTTCAATAAAACGCATACTGTCCCATTAATGTGTTGCTGTTTTTATTCTTTTTCTCTGCTTCCTCACACCATAGCTCTCAACTACAGCATTTGCGATCCTGCATTCCTATGTGGTTCCGAGTCGCTTGTGTACCTTTTACACACCCTACAACTTTATCGGTCTGGTAGCGAATCATCCTGAATATATATTCATTTCCTTTAAAAATTTAATACCAACCATGTATTGGTGTTTTACTCATTTAGAACCAATACTCTTCATTAACCATATTGCAGCGTTATATCTAGTGATTTTCTATTTTAACGGTATCAATTATAGTTTTAAATTCAAGGTAATATAATTAATTAACAGAAGGAAATAATATTTAAATACACGATATATGTTCTAAAATTTATCATATGATTAGCAAACAAATTAAGTGACAAAAAATTAATAATAATGCTTATTTTTGTATTGGAGTCGTGAATATATTCATAAGAGCTAGAATAATAAATTATATTCATAAAATCGACGCTAAATAAGAGTGCTGACTATAATAAAATCCAACCATAAATTATAATTTTAGAAACTTCGTTTAAATTGCACCTCAGTGCAACTCAGTTAAATAATTTATTCTTATATTATTAAATAAATGGCATAGATAATTAGAAATAAAAATCGTGAAAAAATTTGCTTATTACCTTTTTTTCTGTGTAGAATTAAGCGGTTTCTTTATATTTGGCCAACTGTTGTAGATTTTCTTAAAACATCTAAAATAAGATGTTTCAAACTTGAAATAATATACTGTTAGAAAACATTTTTACGAAGCCTTTCTGTATGAATAGAATAACTGTGACAGTCATAAACATTAAACATAAAAAGAATGGTATTTTTGCCAAACGGTAAATCATAATTAATATTAATGCGGATTGACATGACGTAATTAATTGACACGATATTAACGTGATAATCAAACGAGCTAGCCTCGTTCTCATATTTAAAAGAAAATGTCGGTATTTTTTTAAATGTTCGCAACGATTGGCTGGCAGATTTTGTTCAATAATTTGTAGCAAATGAGGTCAGTAAATAAAATTATGATGAATGTACCTATTAAATCAGAAATTCGATGATTATAATTTAAACTATATAAGTATCCAGTGTAATTTGTATTATAATACTTAACAAATTTCCTCTTAATATATATTATCCAAAATATAGTTGAGTAATACGATATTATTGAATATCCGTGAATAAATGGGAATCTGTAATGGAATGTGTTACGAGATGTAAAGGAGGATTAGGAATATGGGGAGTGATTAATTCAAAGTAAACATAGGAGTCAATTCTATTAAAAGGGTTATGTTAACATATTAATGACCTAAACATATGAATTAACCCTTAAATTAACATGTAGAATTGTCAGCTTTTTTAACCAGATATATTTCACAAATAAAAATGTCCTCATCAAATGTCTTTCATTATTAAACTACTGTTGTGTATATATATATATATATATATATATATATATTCTGTCGGATCTAAGCCCTCCTTTTTTCGAATGCTAATGAAATTTGGGTGAAGTTTAGAATCGAAGGTGGAATAATTCGTAGGGTGGGAAAATTGAACATGAAATGAACGGTTAGAGCAATTACAGGTTCATGTATGTGTTTAAAAATTTCTAATAAAATAAATAAAATATTCATTTTTATTAGTTTCCTTTAAAAATTTTTTTATATTTTGGTATAAATATTGAATATCAATAAACCATTTCACACTATTTTTTCTCTACTAAAATGTGCTGAGAATTTGGAGTGCTCTTTAGAATCGATGGTGGCCTAGGTTCGAAAAATAAGGTATATGAAATATCATTTCATAAGCCTGAAAAATAATATATCTTTCGAGACTATTAGATGTTCCTATGAAAAAATGTTTCTTTAATATACAGCGTTTCTTAAACTATGGGGCACACCCCCCTAAGGGGGCGTAATAATCTTATTAGGGGGGACGAGCATATCGAGAAGTCAAAAATAAAAGATTTAAAAATATTATTAATTTACTGAAAGGAATAAAAACAAAATACACTTGAAATAATAAAAAAATACAAATTACGATGATATAAATTAAATGTATTATACTTCACATTGTATTTGGTCATTAATTCATAAATATTAAGTTAAGAACAAATTTAATAATTACTAGTCATCCCATGGGCTTGTGGCATACAAAATTACATGCAAAATTTAATACTTATCTTGATAATCTGTACAGTTTATAATTAAAGTCGTATTGCAGTTTTAGCGTCAAAATATTATTGAATTCAAACATTAGTGAATTCAAAACATTGTTATTGAATGGAGGGGTGGGCCATGAAAATTGGGTCGCAACCATTGAAAATTTGAGCCGAGCTGCCTTAATCACACAATGTATTAAATGTTTTATTAGATTTTTTTATTTCACTGAATGCTTGTTATAAAAGAACTGGGAAGCTAAATATGTAATATATAACAGCATTAATTGACACTGTTAAGTAGTTCTGTGAGTAGTTGGCGCACCTGATATATACAATACAATATCCCTATTTGGGTAAAAACAACTTGACATTCTAGCTACACGCATAGCATGAGGAAAAAAAGAGTTCTCTCTCTATCTCTCTCACACACATACACACACATGCACGCTCGCACACACATACGCGCGCACAGACGCACAAGTGCACAGACACACACGGACACGCGCAAAAATGCACACGCACACATACACACACGCACACACAGACACGCACACACACACACGCACAGAAGCACACACACGCGCGTGCGTGTATATACACGCGCACACGCGCACACACACACGCGCGCGCGCACACATACACACAAGAAAAGTAGTGTTATTGATGAATTTAAGTGCAGGAACTGTTTCTTTACTTCTATTGTTGTCTTTCCATTCCCACCCACACACACACACAACGTAACATATATTCACCATTTAAATTAAACTATTAACTCTCAGTTAGCCGCTAAATACCTTAATATCTAATTAAACAGTTATTTTATAAAATTTCAGACTTAGCTAGAGTCCATTTTACAAAATACAGGTTGAAATATTACGAGTTTGCTATCAACCATTGCCTGCAGAAATTTAAGAGGGAGAGATGTATGCTGTATGTAATATTCTTTATGTTAATTTTGGAATGCATTTGTACCCAATGTGAAATTTCTTTCTACAAATAAAGAACTAAACGCCACACATAAGATTTAAAGATCAAAAGAACTAGGAAACCTAAGCAATGTGTTATTCGCCGATGAAATGTGAAGGGATAATATCATTGATGCTATAATCACAAATTAGCTTTTCTACGAGTACTTAACATTGCAACAGTAATGTCGATTTAAATTCGTATAACACCGGCATATTTTAATACTCAAAAACTCTACTGTAACAGCAAAATTTGACTATTTCTGCATCGGACACATCTAGGTATTATCAATTTTTGTTGAAAAAAAATGAAAAAACGATAATGAACTAATTATTTAATATATATATTGAAGGACGGAGGTTTCCCTAAGTTGTTAAATTCGACATTTGGTAAATGGGACACTTGTTCAAATAACCATTAAAGCAGTTATTCTCAATCACTGTGATCACATTCTTGTGGTATCAAATTCTTGAAGTGTACCACCAAAAAAAAAAAAAAAAAAAAAAAAAAAAAAATTGGAACTAATTCATTTGGCCGTTTTATGGAAATAATCTGAGGTATAATTAACTTATCGTTTCGAGGATACATGGATATAAAAATTTTGATTGGATTCGTAATCCATTTGTAATTATGGATATATCTGTATATGAATTAAATTTGAAAGACGATAAACTAATTTTGCGCTGTAAAAATCGAGATTTAATTTCAAAACATTCGGAAGAGTCAGTTAATTCATTTTAGATTAACGTTAGAGGTGATGATCTCATAACAGTCAAAGAAACTTTAAGAATATAATTACAGCTTTCTATATCTTATTTGCGGAAATTCCGTCTTTCAGTATCAACAATTATATATATATATATAAAAGATCGATATTTTTAAATGTAGATGACGAAATGAGAGGGGCTTTATCATTTTTATGACCAAATATAAACAAAATGATCACAAATCATCAAGATCAAATTTCGCATTAAATAAATTCTTATAATTAATTCGTAATTGATTAATCAATACACGTTTTGCGGGCTTTGTCTTACATATTATTTAGTTTAACATTGAAAATTATTATTATAAACTATTTTAAATACTGTATTTGCAAAGAGGCAAAATTCTTTTAAACTTATTTTATTGTTAGTGTACCCCCAAATTTTGGATTTGTTAAAAGTGTAACACAACAAAAACAAAAATTGTTAAGAATCATTGCTGTAAAGCTTTAACTGCTGCTCATAAAAGAATGCACATTAAAATTGTATGATGATAATATGTAGAAAAGTAGTTTATTTTTTCGTTTCTGAAAATTTAAGAATGTATGGTTTTAAAATTTTGTATTATTCCTCTTTCTTAGCCATGCATTCTTTGTATTATGAAATTTATTTTGAAAAAAAAAAAAACATAAAAATGTAGAAATTGTGCCTTTATAAATGCACAGTGATTTAAATTCTAACTTATGCCTGTTGCGAATGATATATAGGGTATTCAACACTTCTCTAGCTTAAGTTTCTTATTACATTGAAGACATTTTTATTAGATATTCTGGAAAAGAAATATTATTTTTGTCTACCTTTGTTATCTACTTATTTATTCTCTGGAATTATCCAGCTGTATAAGGAAATATATGAAGCATAAGATTTGGTACTATACATTTTGCATTAAATCACTCCTTTATATTTATCTTTACGAGGCATCATGTTTCAGATTTTCTTTCATCTTAAAAAGTTATATTCATATGTGTGTGTGAACATAAAGTTTACTTCCTTTCATTTCCCCTATTCACGATACAATAACAAAAATAAATCGTTAATTATTTTTCTTCCAATCATAAACTAATTAAATAAGGAAATAACCTTTCCTTGAAAAAGTTAAACTTTTAATAAGAAATATTGGATCTAACCTCTGAATTTCAAAGGGTTTTTTTTTAATATCAACACGAGTTTAAAATTTAGATAAAGAGAAAGATTAATGTACTCAATTCTTTTCACACGATTTTGAAATAAGGTTCAAGAAAAAAAATGTCTTTTTTATAACAGGTTTGATCGAGTCTTAACATAGTTTACAACCACTGATCAACTTACAACTGCTCATTTCTAAAATAAGCAGCTTCAGAATTGGTTAATTGAAGGTATCCGACTACGTTCGGAACCGTGATTTTAAAAAGGCGCATAAATGGATAATTTTCATGATATATAGCATCACTTAGATTAGAATACATGTATGAAATTGTTTAAGGACATTATGACAAAAAATATATTTAAATACAATATTTCGGCTAAAAATTAACGTAGAATAACTTTTTTTTTCAAAATGTTCTCCTTTTGTAAAAAAATGCTTCTATTATAATAATATTTTGCCTGTTTATAGCTCAGAAGTCTGTACAGAGGCTCAATTATGATTTTTGAAAAAATCACATTATTTTCAGTTACAACCATTTCAAATAATTATCGGCGTTTTTTCTTAAAATTTCTCCGCTCTGTTGTCGTACAACATGGATAAATCCACTTCTAAGTTGTATATTTCAAAAACTTTAGTTGAGCCTCTGTACAGAGGTCCGAGCTATAGACAGGCAAAATATTATAATAGAAGCATTTTTCACAAAAGAATTTGAAAATGGGTCATTCTATGTTCATTTTTTGTCAAAATATTGTACTTAAATAATTTTTTATTTTAATACTATTCTTAAAACAATTTTATATATATTTTCTAATCTAAGTGACACTAAATATCAAATATTATCCATTTATACGCTTTTGCAAAATCACGGTTCCGATAGTCGGATACCTTAACACAAGAACTTTATAGGGAGCATGCGTAATGTAGTCCTATTACATAATCAGTTCATTTTAAAAATGTTAATTGTCAACATTTTCAACGGGGTGAAATGTATAGCTCCTGCAATCAGAAATATAAAATTCCGAAAATTATTTGCTTATAACAATTCCTTTGGAATTTTATAAAAAAAATCAAAGGTCACTTTACTGGCAAAAATGTCTAAAACTTCAAAGAATTAGAAGATAAAAGCTATATTTATAAATAAAATAAAAATATTAAAAAATTTTGCGAGAGATAAAATTAAAAAAGTTTGCTAGTTATAACTTTAGTTTTAACGAAGCAACCATCAGAACTATCAAGAGAAAATTTTATAATGCTAAATATACAAATGTAGTCTACATTAAATGTATCAAAATACTAAGTATTTAAATTTTATAGAGTCAAACATAAATGCTAATTGCGCGAGTGTTACATGCATAAATGTTTGGTGTAATTGTTATATCCATAAATGCTTACTGTAATCGTTAAATGCTTAAATGCGTATAGTGTAATTGTTAATCCATTAGATTTTATAACGTAAAAAGTATGAGTGTTAAATATACGAATTATGAGTGAACAATATGAGTTAAATATATGAGTTATATGTGAAAATGTACGTGTTTCAGTTTTTGTAACTTTTCTGCTGGATTTTTAGAGCTAAGAAAAATTCTTTATTTGTTCAAATTTTTTTTATATATATATATTATTATTTTTCTCTCAATTTATAAATCGTATTTATTTCTGCACAGTTTTAAGAGCAGAATGTCGACGATCTGAAAATAGAATTAAAAATAAATGCGATACATCTGAATCCCTTCTTTTGTTCCATATTTCCTAAGCTACTATTTTCAATCAACTTTCATAAACGCAAAAACGAATATTATTACCTCACTAATAAAACAAATTAAAATATTCTACAGATGTCAGTCAGAGGAACAGCAAAACAATGATCTTCTATTCCATTCCTTTTAAATACGAAATGCTCATATTACAGTTGTACCATAACTTGAGCCGTTTCATTATAAACACTACCACTGCCCATAGATTCTAATGTAAATGTTTACGGATCAGATCAATACTAGAACGGACTGTAAAGCGAGATTATCAAGATCCTTCCTTGACAGTCTGGAGCTCTTGACGAGTTCGGAGGACTGTTTGTGATGGCAAAGGGGAGAATCGAATAGGCACTCGAAGAGTTTCCAGTTCATTTCGCTGAACCAGACTGCATGCTAACTAAATATTAGTTTATGTTTAAATTAAACTCCGCACTTGAAAATTTTCTTGAAACAGATCCACAAGGGATTATGCAGAACATTATTATCTATTCCCCGTTTCCTTTAATTTGTCGTGTGTTTAATTTATTGTATATTATGATAATTTATTAATAAGGGAATAAAAATAATAAAGCTTTGAATTTTAAAATTACATTAGTTGGTATACCCATTCTTGGCCCGGGTAAAATGAAGAATTGAACAATACAGATTGAAGAATAAAGAATTTTTTAATGAGTTAATTTTACGTGAATTTAAAAAAAAAAAAAGCTTTTTGTGTGCATATCTCAGCAGAATAAAAACCCCATATTTTTTAAATTTTAAGTCTGCAGATCTAATAGCTTATAAAAAGGATTTTTTTTTTTACTTATAACGTCCGGTAACCCTCTTGAGGTTCGATTTTTGAACACACTTTCCTAAGCTGATCTCTGCTCAGCAAAAGTAACACATGGTTACAACTTTTGTGTAGTAAACGCTTAAAATGATTTATATCTGTGTGTGTAATAAGTTAATATTACTTTCTGATATATTTATTTTATCTTAAAATTGTAATACTCGTAAGCAACACCGTTTCTTACTTAATAATGGCGATTCATTGAAAACATAGCGAAATGTTGGCGATAGAGCCAAGTGGGCATCATTTTTGGTGACCTTGTGGGCAACTTGACGATGTTCTAAAACAGTAGCTTTAATTACTAGCTATAAGTTGACTTATAAATTTAAATGTATCCCCTTATTACACTGTGGTATTTTTTATATAAGTATAATAATAAGTTATATTTATTAAAAATTTAAAAAAATTACATTTTCAATTTTTTTTTTTAAGAACTTCAATATTTTTGAAATATTTTGAGTCACAAAAGATGTATTATTCTTAAATGATCTAGGGTTTTTAAAGAGTACGATACATTTTAGAATTCTATAAAGTTTTATACATGAAAGGCGACTATTTTAGAAAATACCGTGCGCAACGCGAAAATTATTCAATTTTTATTACAAAATTATTTCTTATTTTCATTTGCTTTTAATTTTTAAAATTATGATTATATTTCAAACATTTTGTCTTTTTTGAGGACATAATCTTTTGTAAATAATGTGTAAAAGATTCGAATTATTTAATTTAAATTTAAAGGAATTATACCTGTTTGAAAATTGTTTATATTTTCACCCCTCGAGACAAAATTAACACCCCTGAGACCCCTAAGAGTTCTAGTTTCCCTTGATACATATTTACACTGACTAAAATATACATTTGATCAATTCGTGTGCAATATATTTCCTGATATATTAGTATAATTTTTACCAATTATAAAAAAAATCAAGTTAATTATTATGCCAATGTATTTTCATCTTAAGGGAAAATGTTGAATGAATAACACATTTTATTCACTCTATACATGAAAATAGCTTTTCTGATGCTGTAATAAATCTATCACATACTATCGCAACAATGCCAATGTACAAGATAACTCGCTAAATGGCCAAAACGAAATTTGTATGGGTTGTATGCGCTGATTTGGTAACCAAGTAATTCGTTTCATTTAATGTCGGCAATATAGTTGCGAAAGTACATTAATGCAAGCTTTCGTAGAAAAATATCGCAGCGATAGCCTGGACTAAAGTCGCTGCTTGAGAAGAAAGACGTTATCTCATACGAAGACTTATTAACAATCAACGGAACTAAATGCTCGACTTTCCAGGAAGCTACAAGAGCTTCGGGTTTATCAAAATCTGGAGATTTGATCAATGAAGTAATAGGATGATATATAGCTTCAGTGATGAATTTAATTGAGGAGGAGCGCTAAGAAAAAATTTTGTGAAGAAAATAACAAATAAATAGAACCACATAATACTTGTAAATTACAGCGTGACAATTTGAACAATTTGTATAATGGGGGTCGGTCCGCCGTTAAGGGGCACTCCCCCTCTCCCCGTAATCTTTATAAAGTTTCATCCTTGATATTTCTAAGGGGATGTGTTAATTTTTCATAAAATGTTTTTTTCGTTTCAACAGAGGTCTTAGAATTCTAAGTTATCGAAAATTTTCACAAAATCAAACTGCATTCATTGCAACTAAATATATGTATTAGGATATAATTATTTAGCTTTTTTAAAAAAATATTTTTAAGGTAATTGTGTTAAAAAAATTTGAACTCTTAAGGTTAGTAGATTGTAATAAGGCTTTATCAATCTATCAAGCAAGGGTATTTTTTTTCCCACATCATTTCAAGTTTTTATATTACAATATAAAGGGTTACATACAAAAATCTCAAGGAGAGTTATGATGGTTTATTTTTCTGAGAATATTGAATATTAAAAAAAAGTATGTAATAATACGTTATTAAAATATTTAATTTAGTCTGAAGTGACCATATTTTTGAAAGATAAGTTTTTTAATAAGGTTGAATATAAAAAAATAAGTTATAAAAACAGAATTGTTATTTTGGTTAAACCTTTATTTTTGGTTCAAACTTTATTACTGTTATTTTAGGTGACTTTTATTTTTTGAAGAATATTTTTGACTACTTTATATTTTATTGCCAAATTTATTTTTTATACATCTCTGTCATGAAAATTCTTTAAATTTTCACTATCTTTCTAGCATGCAAACATTTTGTGACAATGACATTTAGAATATTTATTTTTGGAACTCAGAACATTTCAAACATAAATATTCAATAAAATTAGTTTATTTTAAAATTTTTATTCAAAGGGTTTCAGATCGAACATTTTGCAAAAAATAAGTTTTGTCGTGTATTATAATGGAATTCTTTATAATATCTGTGTGTTTAGTGTATTCAATTATATCTATATATAACACTAATATGAACACTGAAAAAATGTATATCGATGTGCTCAAAAATGACCATGTTTATTTCAATGTTTAAGAGTTAAATGTGTAAATAGATCTATTTCTTTAACTTTTTACTATTATGTCTAACTTTATTATTATCTCCAAGTTCTTGCAGTTTTCATACAATAATTTATTCAATAATTACATGACAAGGATTTATGTAAATATCCTTTAGGTAACTAAGTATATGCTGAGCTGCATTTTGTGGAATTAATACAGTAAGAGAGTGAATAAGAAAAAATTGTGTTTCAAAAATATAAAATATTATCTTTAGAATTGAAAATCATTTTTGTTTCGCGAAAGAGTCTTGGACGAAGTGCGTGGATACATTTCCCCTCTTCTTTGCAGATATTTTGCTTAACACAACTTCAATTATACAGTAAAATTTGGAGTATATAATGCTCACTTTTAACACAAAAAATTTGATCGAAATTTACGAGTGCGCGTTATACGCAGAGTAAAAAAAAAAAAAATGAGATTTTAAAAAAAAAAAAAAAAAGATGAACATAGAAAAGAATCCGACCTCTACGCAGATCGAAAGACTTTATTTAAAAAAAATACACTTCTTATGAACTTGAATGGTTGTAGTTCTAGAAGTATACTATTTTTTTCTAAAGCTTATAATAGGACCTCGAATAAATGACTTCAAAACAAAAGAGCATTACCCATGCATGTTTTAGATTTCTTCTTAAATAAAAAAGGGGATGGGGAGGGGTGCGTTATACGACGAATATACCTAAAAAGAAAATCGCAGTTTGAAATTATAGATACGCGTTATTCGGCAGTGCGCAACGACCAACGCCGGATTTGAGGTAAATATATTTTATGCAATTCCTCTGAGAGATGTGAACCCTTTTTCCCCCGTTAGCGTACGTGTACACACACACACACACACACACA
>BMAV01002200.1:17364-62074 GCA_019973955.1 Trichonephila inaurata madagascariensis | reverse complement strand
TATATATATATATATATATATATATATATATATATATATACCACAAAACACTTCGGATAACACATCTGGCACCATTTCAGAAAACACACCGCAGGAAAAAGAAAAATAGTAAAAGGAATCTGTTACAACATAGTGTCAAAATATGTTGCCAAGTCAATAATTTATAAAAGTGAAAACCATCAATCAACTTATTTCAGAAAGGAGAAAATAAAATGTTGCATACTTAAGAACTCACGTAAATTTCACGCTCTGCGATGTAATTGGGTACCTAGGTTTATGTTTTATGATAAAAATAATATTATCTTTACAAAATTATTATATTTACTAAATTATTGTAAGAAATAAAAAAGTATACATGTCTTTTTCCTGAGTAACATTATTTACAAATATATTATCCTCTGTAAAAAGTTATATAAAATAATATGAAATACTTAGAATAAGTCAGAATTGACGTCGAAACGCATTAAAATACAAAACATATAAAATTAAAAAAAAAAGAATATTTTTTTTAAAAAATACTTTGATATCAAAATGTTTTACATTGAATCATTTGAGGATGACGTATACAGAAGTTATTGTTTCTTTTAAAAACAAAATAGATTTAAAAACTTAAAAACTCGAAATTGGTTTTTTTTTATTAAATTTATTTTAAAAATTCTTGTAATAAATTATTTTTTATTGATGTTTTTTTCATTTATCTGTTTTTAGACAGGTTTTTTTTCCATTTACCGTTTGATTTCCCAATGTTTTAAATAGAAAAAAATTCGTTTAAAGTTAATATTTAGATGTGCTACGTATATGTAGACATTTATATTTACGCCAAATGTTTATGCAAAAAAAAAAGTCTCAATTCCTACTTAGATCAACAAAGAAAATTTTTGTTTTAGCTACTTTTTATTGAATAGTTACAATTAATATAAATGTATATACATATGACAGAATCACAACTCACAACATTAAGAAGTAATTAATTTTTATTCATTATCATTAAAGTAGCGTATTGTCATCCAAAACAATCGTGTATATAAATTTCAGTTTAACTGAATACTTTAACACGTGAGAATAAAACCTTTTTAAGTTTTGACACAAGTCGCCAAAAGTGTCGCTAAATCGCTAAAAATGATGCCAACATGGCTGTATTTGTAATTCTTTAAATAATTGGTTTTAATCAATTATTATTATATTATTGTATTGTCATCCAAAATAATCCTGTATATAAAATTTCAGCTCAATTGAGAGCTTTAAAATGTATTTTATTAACGATTGAAAATTCCACCAAGATAAATAAATAAATATATGAATAAATATATAGAGATTGTTATAGCTAATAGTAGGAATTGAAAGAAAAAAAAAGGAAACGCAATCTCACATATGATACCATGTTCCCTGAAGTGATCATGTCCCTGAAAGGGTTAAGAAAAAACTTATTACTCTGTTACTTCAAAGTATATGATATCTACCAGACCAATAATTTTAAGCAAATGTGGTATCGATTAAGTTTTCCGACAAGTGTAAAGAACATGATTATTTTATTCAGACATATCATAGCTTACAATGAAATATGGACAATGATTAGCTCACCCTAATAACACCAGCCGATCCATTTGGACCCATTAAAGCACTAGATAACCAGTAATTACATAAAGCTCTTAACTACAACATGAAGAATTTTCTCATGTATAGAAACCAATAAATCTCTGCACTAAGTGCATTAAAATAACTACTGGATGGCAGGCATGAAATCAGTTTAGACAGGTGATTTAAAACATTAAATTTATCAGCCAGACTTGAAGATCAAGAGTACTGGAATCTTCAGTCTTATAAAAGTCTGTAATTGTAAGATGTTCTTCAGAACTTTTAAGATATCAAAAGGTTCGAAATTTTTCTTTGATTTCACCTTACTTGTTTTTATATATTTGAAAGGTTTTGAGAACATTTCTATTTATTTAAAATCTCTCTCTCTCTCATTAAATAGATTACTTCATCTATCTTTCTCTCTTTCACACATTGTACTTCAACATCGAACTTGGTTTTTTTTTATAGTTTCCTGATTCTATTTATTAATTTAATGTTTACGAAATTTTTAATAAATACTGAATTTATGTTTGCCTTTTTTAATTTTATCTTTTTAACACGCTTTTATTAGCTTCACCTTTTTGTAACGGAATCTTTGAACTCGATTTTTTACCCAATTTAAAAGGTCAGATTAATTCGAAATTTTGCACACTTGTCAAGGACCAATGGCAATACAATAACTTAATAATTTTGTTCCATTATCCTGATCAGGGTCATCAGAATTAACGATTTCACATTTCCGGAATTGGCGACTAAAATATTAAGTTATAACCCTAAAGCGCAAACGCTCATGGTTAATAAAAACAACAAACAAAAAAAGTGTTCTTTATATGAAAAAAGGGGAGGATGCGTCAGCAATTTCTTGCCATAACATAAACAACTGCCCAGTTTTTCTGAAAATAGAAATAAGTAAATGATAGTTTCAAAAACTAAAAAAACACGCTTTTATTGTAGATCGAACTAAAAAACGAAAAATATAAATTATAGTTTAATTTAACTAAAAAACACTCTTTTATAGTTAATGGAATTAGAAAGTAAAAAAAATATCTTGACATAAGAATAAAATGATTAACGAGAAATTTAATGTCATTGTAAAAGCTTGGGGTGTTTTGTACTACATTTTTACACTAACTTTGTATTTCAGAATAGAACTAGTAAGAAAGGGCATTACACGCTTTTATCACTATAGCATTAGTTTTCTTGTTAATCATTTTATTGTTATATTATGATTTTTTTTTTACTTTCTAGTTTCATTAATCATAAAAGCGTGTTTTTTAGTTTTTTGAACTAAAACTTATTGCTACTACATTCAGACTTCGATTTAATGAGTTTATTGAGACCGAACATTTTGGATGTTAATTCGGGTTATTCGTTATATCGGGGTTCAATCAAAATAAAAAGTTTTGCCCTTGCGTTTTGGAAATTCTATACAAAGCAAGTACACACAAAAAAAATATCCTTCATTAGAAATAACACAATTGTTATTCTCAACAGCTAAAAATACAATTAGTGAATGTTTACGCCACATTTAATTTGAAATTTTAAAATACTGTCTAGCAGAAGTTTGATAATTTTATTTTTTTTTATTCCTGATTCAGCAGTTTTTTTTCCTTCTACTTTATGCAGAAAAGAGAATACTGCAACATTTACATCCTGAAAAGGTATGTTTCCACAGGTTTCAAACAATGTAAGGCATTAGAATATGTAACAGGTGTTGCATTATCAGTTTCTGCGTTAGAATTGCGCTTTAATGGTTCCGACAAATCCATAATTTCCTCAACTACGGTTTCACAGATAGACAATCCATCAAATGTAATATTATCGTTAAGATCTTAAAATATCCCCTGTGGTGTGGATAGGACAAGAAAGGAATTTTCTTTCCTATTTAACATCCACATTATATGTTACACGCATGACTCATTTGCGCTCGTAAAGTCTAATAATGGTCTTCCTCCTTTTCCCGTTGAAATTTTCTACTTATAAGAAAAATCTTTTTTCTGTTCCGGACAAAAAAAATATGTCATTTGAAAAAAAAATCCAATTTGTTCAAATAAAAATATTTTTCAGCTGTTGAAATAATTCGTTAAATCGGGATTTATTATTCGTTAAACAGAGGCTTGGCAAATTGGGGTCCGACTGTATTTAAATTCGTATTATATTCATTCAAATTAGTTTTATGGTTTAGCGTATTGTTTGTTCACACTTGAAAATTTCGGCCTAAGTAATTTTTAATCATGTCTTCCATTTTTTTAAAATTTTTATTTATTATTTTTTTGCAGTATATTATGCATAAATCTTTTACAGAATTGGAAAGTTCGGATTCTTTAATTTAAACTTAACCCTATTTTAATACCCTAAGTCAGTGTCAGCCTTAGAAAGTGTAATAGCTTTTCATTTTAGTTAAATGACTTCTTTGTGTTTTTTTTTCTTGTTCTTCGTTCTCTATTTCAGAATTTAAGTTCAGAATTCTCCGCTGTGTTAAAAGTAATTAAAACAATAATTTTATTTAAGGGATATTTACGGAAATATTGAAATATTTTGATTTTTATTTGTTCTTTACTATGAGTTACATCAGAATAATCTGATTTTTAATGTCAACAGAATCAAATTTTTTTTCAAACTGATTTTTCAATATTCTTATATTTGCGAGAGTTGAAAGTTTTTGAATAAATTCAGGTTTTGGGTACCACTTTTGATTAGAAAAAGTTTTAATTATTCCCTACATCCTTTAGGGTGAACACATTTCATTTAAATACAGTAAAAATCGTTTAATATGAAATTAAGAGTGATTGAAATATTTTTCGTGTTAAAGGCAATTGCAAATATATATATATATATATATATATATATATATATATATATATATATGTGTGTGTGTGTGTGTGTGTGTATTCAACATATTTACGTTTATTTGAGTAATTTTATTGATATAGCTATGTATATATGCATATTTTTACTAAGATCAATGAAACTTAATGATATTCATTATAAAATTAAGTTAATGAAATTTAATGCAAAATTTTCAAGTTTTTTTTTTTAAAAAAATCATTTATTGAGTTTTGGGAGAATAACCTAATATTTTTCTTTGTTTTTTTTTACCGTCAACAAATTGTTCGGTGTTGTCCATTTTATTGCTCATTTCGTCATTGGAATGCGCATCGAAATACTCGCATACTTTTCATGGTGTTCCTCACTTCGAATAACGTGGAAACAGGCGTTGCATTGTTCATTTCATTTTTGCCGTCTGAATTTGCATCAATGACATTTTTGAGCTTTCAACAAGCTTCAAAATGTGTTTGCCTGCCATAATTGGGGTTGTACACACATTATCATATACTACAAGGAATTCTGATGATACAGTAGGACAGTCCGAAATACAGAAACTTTTCTGAAATATTTCATTGAGTGAAGGAAAATCTTTCGTGTTAAGCGATTTTTGTTTCTTGTTAAGAGAAAAATATGCATGAAAATATGCGGAAGTTTGTAGGGACTGTTGTATTATTTCGTGTTAACCGATATTTCGTCTTATGACATATTTCACGTAGCTAACGTATTTCACTGTATTATGCAAATTATTTCATAAGCTTATTAATTTTTATATTGTATTTTAATATTATATTTTTTTGTACTTATTTTTATATATTATAAATTTTGTATTTTAAATTCATGTGTTTAATTTTGAATACGCAACTCTTTAATTAAAACAAAACTTTTACTTTCATAAATAAATAATTGTATTCCAATTTTGGTTCAATAAATTTTATAAGCTGTGATATTTCCCTTACATTAAACGTATCATGTTTCAAAATTTCATTTTTCCTTACTGACTAAATATTCTTTAATGAGCTCGATTCACTTATCCAAAACTTGAAGTAAATTACTTCGAAAGTTTCAACATTTTTATTTAGTCGAAATTTCCTTATTATCAAACCTGTGTTTCTCTTGTAATCAATACTACTCTTGTATTTTTCTCTTATTTCTTCCGAGAAAAGTCCTTTCGTATTTTATATTTATTTATTCCTTTTTTTTTTCTTTTTAGCAATCTCAGACTCTTTTTGGGCATCGTTATGTATTTAAATTATTAAAGTTTTAATTAAGAATTTCCAAATTATGTTTGAAAACATTTAAGTGTTTTGAAAAAAATTCTGTTTCGATATATTTCGTTACTTAGCCTGTTACTCAGCTTCTTTATTATCGCACATGAAAGTAGTCGATGACTAAATTGAGCTTTGAACACAAAAATCTCGCTAATATGGACCCAGTAGAAATTTAATTAGTTTCGAAGTTTTTACTATAACTTTTCAAGTGCAGTTGAAAAGAAATGCTTAACAAGATATTGATTGAATTTTACTTAAAAATAATTCATTTATTTATGTGTGATTTTTGAAAATTAAGTACATCTCACAACATGCTTTCATATGTTTATCTGCTGATATTCTATTATTTTAATAGAATAACATTACTGAAAAATGGGATATTCTGTTTAAATATTTATTTTAACTCTAATTTGGAGAAATTTCCTGTACATACCAAATATTACAAGAAACAGGTCACAAACGTATTATTCCTTATATTTCCTAGTAAAATCAGAGGGAGAAAAAAATGGCAGCATCGTTTCAATCTTCTGTGCGGAATTCTACCCAATATGACGTCACAACTCGCCACGTTGGCGATAATAAAGATGTGCACTAAAATATGTAGCATCCAAATATTTTTTTTGTAGAATTTGAATTTGTGAACAAAATAAAGAATTAATAAGAATATAGTCAACCTCAATTTTAAAGTTTAAAGGTTTTGCTTTTATTATACGAACCCATGTTTCTTGTTCATTGTCTAATTTTATCTGTATTTTCTGTAAATATACTTCTATCTTATGCAAAACTAAATGCTTGACGTGCCCACAGAAATGTATTAGAAAATCTCAAGGAAATAGAATTATTTTCATAACAAGAGGGCAATAAACAGGTATTCAGAAAAAAGAAATATATTTGCTAATGCAATATTTAGTGCTATTGTGTAATTGTAAATATAACTTATTTTCTACAACAATTTATCGAGCTGTTTGTATATATAAGTATAGATGCGTCTCATTATCTAAATATTAATTTTTAAAAATGCTCAAATAGTAATTAAAGATGAAGTAACTAAAATATGAGCAAAGAAAGTTACAATTAGTTAAAATACAATTAAGATTTTAATAAAGTAATAAAAAACAGCAAAAATAAATAAATTAATAAGATAATAACTAGTTAGAACAAGTTTATTTGTAAAAAAATAAGTTAATAAATTATAATCAATTAAGATAAATGAAGTAAAATTTGCATAAAAATAATTATTAATAAGAAAATAATAAAAGTAAAATAAAATCATACCGAACAGTGAAACGGAACAAAATACTTTGAAAATTGAGATTTGTTTTATCTTTCAAGTTTTATTCCAACTAGAAACAGGTAAATTCCATTTTGCAAACATTTCATTTTTCAAATATTTCTTAATGAAAACCCTATGTCGAAAAAGTTCTTAAATTCAACACAAATCTATCCTTATCTCACTACATAAAAAATAAGGAATTCTTGCATCATTATCTTGAAATAAACAAAAAAAATTAATAAGTATTTGAATTAAACTTAAACTTCGTGTGTTTTGCAAGACTCTAAAGAATTCAATATTAAGGCAAACTCGGTAAATATGACCACAAAGAAAAGATATATATGCTCATGAATACTCTTGTAAAACTTATTTATAGAATAAATCAAAGGTGAAATATCAGAGAGTACCACAAATAAAACAAATTTATAAATGTTTCAAAGGATTAATTTATTCTTTAGAGCTTTTTCTCAAATAGTTTTAAAAAGCATACAATTATTTCGGATATTTAGATAAGCTCGAACACGATGCTATTTAATTTAATATGTAAACACCATTATCCAAACAGCAGTCTAAGAAATAATAATATCAAAGATATTTCTCACTCTTTTATGATGTTATTTAAATACTCCATTATTGATTTTGAAAAGAAATTGATTTCAAATTGTATTGAAATTTAAATTTAAAAAAATATTTTAGGAAGTTTAATGGCATTTCTTAAATTTTCTGAAGCTTGTTCTAATGTTTTTGTTGAATTTCTCTTTTATGTTTATATTTTGTGTTCTTCACTTATAGCTAAATTTCTATAAAAACTATAGAAAAGCATTTATGATACCTTTCATCGATTTTCATTTTATCTGTCATCGATACATTTTAAAATTTTAAATATGTGACATTAATAAATAAAAATTGAAATTCCCAAATATACTTTTAATTTTTTGTGAAATTTAAAATATATTTTTAATAAGAAGTTAATAAAATGCATTAAAAATTTCCTTTTTCTATCTTTATTAATACATTTGATACTGCGTTTCTCAAACTGTGGGGTGCTCCCCACTAGGGGTGCGTGATAATCCAACACATGGGGTTCACGAACATATAAAAAAGTCGAAAGCAAAAGATTAAAAAAATATTAATTTACAGAAAGAAAGCAAAACAAAATACATTCTGACATAATAAAAAATAAAATGCACACATTTACACTGATAGAATACACTTCTAAATGTATTAGTACTACGCACTGTATTTGATAATTAATTTATCAATACTAAATTAAAAACAAGTTTAATAATTGCCAGTGAATCCATGGTCTGTCATATATGAAATTATATACAAAATGTAATTCTTATCATCATAATATGTGCGGTTAACAATTAAAGTCGTATTGTTGCTTTAGTGTTAAAGTATATTACTGATTTCAATACATTGTTATTGTATGGGGGGAGGGCTTGACGAAAATTATGATTGAAAATTGGATCGCAAGTATTGAAAGTTTGAGAAGCACTGATTTAGTATACATTGAACAATTTACTAAATAATTATTCTGAAATAATATGTTTCAAAGTCAATACAAGACAAATTGTGGAAGCTTTCACCGATCTTAAAGGAAATTGAATTAATATATCATCTTTCACAAAGTATCCTTATTTTTATTAGGAGATATTTTAAATAAAATTGACGTAAAACACTTAAAATATTAACTTTAAACTAGTCTGCAGTTTGTGTTTACTTTTCATGCAATATAAATTTCGAGTTTTAATTATAAATTTTACCATAAACATTTTTAATTAAAGTTTTAACACGTCTTAATGCCCGAATTTAATTATGATTACCGTAAAATAGGAGTCTGATACAAATTTAAATATTTATTTTATTAAAATGTATGTGTGTCTGTTAAATTGCGAAATCCGTTATTTCATAAAATAACCAGACATTTCATGAAATAACTAGGCAAACCAGATATACTATATAAAAGAATTGAATTCTATGATTTAACTAGGTATTCAATAGAATAACGATTACTTGATCATTAAAGTAGGAAATAAGCAACTCGAAAGTTCTAGTTGCTTTTATCAGTTTTGAGTTATAGCTATTTTACAATGGCATGTGTACATTGAAGAAGTTCCAAATATTAACACAACGCTTCTATCTGTTGCAACAGCTTAAAGGTGTGGTACTGGACAAGGATTTAAAAAGTGCTCGTGTAATAAGAATGTGTACTAGTGCTTGTTACAAAAGTAATATGCAATGCAATTCAAAGTGTCATCACAGCGATCATTGCTGTAATTAGATATTGAAAAGTAGAATAAAGGCATCTCATTAAATTTAAATTAATATTCTGTTACATTTTTTTCTGAAAAAATTTACACAATATTTTTACTAAGCTACAGTTTTTCTTCCCAGCATGTATTTTTTTGATACATATAAAATTAACTATTTGGTAATATTTAAATATAACTATTAGATATAACTCTTTTTCCTTTCTGTGTAACTAATGTTAACTATATGAACAATAATAAATTATATCACTTGCTTTTCCTTATTACTTATCAATTAATCCTCAAAAGGGATAAGATGTATTTTTCTAAGAGATTTTAGCTATTTATGATAAATTAATTTATAAAATAACTTTAAATTTGTTTTTCAATTTAACGATTTATCATTAGTTATTTCGTAGAATAACTAGTTATTTCATAGAATAACCAAATAAAGTATGGTATTTTTCATCTATTATATACTTTAACTGACTTGTCAAGTTATTTCATGAAATAACTGAATTATACACTTTAACGGTAACATATATACTATCATAAAATGAAATAAAAAATAAAACTATCGTCGTTGGTGTTTAGCGTTTTACTTTACATAAATTTGATTGAAATATATTTCAACTGTTTAACCCGCTTGGCATTATCATCATCTTATTGGAGGAATGATTGAAAATTACACGATTTTTTCGTCTAATTCTACTTATATATGGAGTTTCGAATTTTGGGCGAGGACATAATGCACTTTTAGCTTATACACAATATAGTTTTGTTGTCTTTTATTTAACATTTCATCTTCGGTTTTTTTAGATGCCCATTTAATGTTTGGAATGAAACGCAGATTTTTTAGTACAAAAATCAATTTATTTTCCTTTTTTTTTGTTAATGTTCGACACTGTTTACAAAGCATAGTACAAAAGTATTTGAAAAGTATGGGATGCAGTTTACACATAGACTAACTTGCGCATGTTAAAGAAAAATAATAATCATCAGTCATAATTCAAGTGTAATATAATCTATTAAGGAACAATTCATTCTTCGGATTAAGTTTCACATACGTGTTTAAAAAAGAAAACCAATTTTTACATATTACTAAACAAAATATTTTCTGAAAAAGTATGATTGAGAAAGTTTGAAACATTTCCAAATTAAATTTTTCTTTTTAATGATAAAAAAATGGGTTTCTTTTTTCTCTTTTCATCTTTAAAAAAGGCTTTAGTACTGTTAATTGTCTGCAAAGTCAGAAAACTTGATAATGTAACTAAAAATAAGTCTTTTAAAATTAATTTAATAATTTCTGTAGATAATTTAAACAAATTTACAAAGAGTGTAAATGAGTATATATATAAAACCTAATTTTCTTTCTAGAAAACATTTACTTGTATAGAAATTTTTGATTGTCAAAATTGTGTCTGTTTCTCTGTATTTCATTGGCTGCTGTCAAAAGATTAAATGCATCGCTTAGGAAAGTTCGTTTGCCTGGAATATTTCTGTCAGATGTTGAAAGTTTGATATTTTGTTTCGAATTTAGCAAAAGTATCATAGTAACTAAAAGTTGTGTGAAACGCATATTAAAATTATTGTTCTTATTGTAAAACATCTTTCACATGAATAATATTTCTTTAACATTTAGAGGCACTCAGGTGAAAAAAAGTGTCAGTCAGACTGAATATATTTTAATTATTTTGACATATTATGAATCTTTTTTATACATATTTATAAAGTCAGTAAATGTAAATTTAGCACAGTAATACTCCGAGCTTAAGTAATAGGTGGAACTAAGTGATAACCGCTTAAGTCGAATTTATCTAATCCAGGGTATAATTTTGTATAGATATTTATATACATTACTTTTAGTTGGAGCTGGAGATAAAAGACAATAACAACTTAGCAAAAAAAAAAGGATAAAATCTTGGATACCAGAATTACAAAACAACAAATCAAAGTTATTTGGATGAGGAAAGTTTCATAAAATCTTACAAGTAATCAGCCGCCTCAAATATTTTTTTTTCTTCCGCAAAATTTCCTCGTACATGCTAATATTTTTATTCCTTGTATCGATGAAAAAATACGTTCTACGTTGGAATATGTATTTTCTAAAATTTGTAACATTTTTTTCAATTAAGGTATCCGACTACTTTCGGAACCGGGATTTTTCAAAAGCGCATAAATGGATAATGTTTATGATATATTTAGTATCACTTAGATTAGAAAATGTATATAAAATTGTTTTAAGAATAGTATTACAATAAAAAATTATTTTGGTACAATATTTTGAGAAAAAATTAACATAGAATGACCATTTTCAAAATATTCTCCTTTTGTGAAAAATGCTTCTATTATAATAGTATTTTGCCTGTATATTACTCAGACCTCTGTACAGAGGCTGAAATAGAATTTGGGAAATACATAACTTAGGAGTGGTTTTATCCATGTTTTATGACAACAGAGGGGATAAATTTTTAAGAAAAAAACACCGATAATTATTTTAAATGGTTGTAACTCTGAAAAAAATGTGAATTGTTCAAAAAGCATAGTTGAGCCTCTGTACAGTGGTATGAGCTATATACTGGCAAAATATTATTATAATAGAAGCTTTTCTTACAAAAGGAGAACATTTTGAAAAAAGTTATTCTAAGTTAATTTTTTGCCGAAATATTGTATTAATTTTTTCTTCTCAAAATGTACTTAAAACAATTTTATACAGTTATTCTAATCTGACACTAAATATCATGAAAATTATCCATTTATGCGCTTTTTTAAAATCCCGGTTCCGAACGTAGTCGGATACCTTAATACAAAGATAATTTTAGCTTAAAATTACAGAAAAATACGTGGTAATGTATAAGCAAAATCGTAAACATTACACGATAAAATTATCAGAATCTTGCCAAAACTACAAAACAAAATTTGATTTGTATGAAGAATAATCATTAAAAAAAAAGAATTTATTCTAAAAATTATCCTGATTAAGTATAAAAAAACAGAAAAATTGTATAAATATTCCAAACGATATATAAGCATAACTATAGTAAAAATATGTAATAAGCTTGAAACACTACGTGTATTTTATAAATTTTCGCATTTAGTGACAGACGTGACATCATGACGTTATAACAAAAATGTGACTTAAAAAAAAATTTTTAAAAAAATTTAGAAAGAATTACGAAATAATAAGTACATAAAAACCCGTCCGGAGTCAAATGCAACGTTGTCAAAATTTCAGAGGAAATGGTTCAGTAGTTTCGGAGATTAGCGGCTTTTTGAACAAACACACACATTACACACATTTTTATTTATATAGATTGGTATTGATTCTTAAAAAAATTATTTATATTGTTTTAGTTTGCTATTTCGTAAAAAAGCACTACAAACGTGTTCGGATACTTTACAGAATATTTTCCCCAAGAGGCTTAGTAGAACCTGAACAGTACCGTTATCACTTTTCTGAGGGGATAATTCCTAATAAGCGAATTCGCATTACTGTGATCAGTAAACCTGCTTTTATTTAGCCAATAGAATAGACGAATAAATCGAAGAAAGTCTTGGTAACTTAATTGTATCTATATAACAATCAGCATCTAGAAAAAACATAAAAAGAATGATAGTTAAAACATTAAGAGATCAACTATCACAGTTGCTCAGTAAGCAACTATCAACTAATCCGTTGTGGGATTATCGTAGGAGGATGAAGAGCGAATTTCTCCGAGGAAACCGCGCTCACCCAGCAAAGATTTAGTGGAAATGAAAAGGTCTCCCTATGATGAATAACTACCAATTTCCTATCTTAGGTCGAACGCCACAAGAATTACTTGGACTTATAACCAGTAACTACTTGAGGTATATATATTTTGATCGTTACGTTCTACTTTGACTAGTATAAAGGCAAAAACCAGGAACGTATTTTTGAGGCTTTTCAATATTTATATATATTTTATAACTACTATTACTGTTAATTTCTCTGTAGAATCTAAATTACAGTTTTAAGAGATTAATTACTATTAACAAGTCAGTTAAATGCTAAATACTGTATGTTATTAAATATTATATATTCGAATTAAAAGTTCCCGTTATCTAATATATTTAATTGTTTTTGAAAATATAAGATATTAATAACAACTTCTTTAAGACATTATTCGAGCGCAATCTATCTCACTGCGCACTATATTCTCTTCTCTGATTAATAAAGTGTTTTTAACTTAAAACACACAGAATATAAGATAAATACCCACAGTAACTGAAGAAATCAGTCTTTGTTTGCATCAATTTGAATGTTTTTGTTGTCAGATTTACAAAATCCTGAAATTTCTGCACTGGTATCAAATTTCAAAAATTAACGTGTTTGACAAACACTTGGGTAATACCAAAGCGAAACCGTTTATACTTCCAAGAAAAAGAACTTTAAAACATTAACAAACTTAAAAGATTCTTTAAATGCTTAAGTTCTTTTTCAGTGCTTTGTTTTAGTGTTTTAATCTTTAGTAATTTCTCATAGACTAATTGTTATCCGTGATGGCAATATTTGGTATTATATATTGTGTTAATATAGACGTGTATTAGTATTTTTAACTGATTTAAAAGGGAATTTAACTAAAAAAACTTGTTCTTAAGAGTACTTAAGCAAAATAAAAAAAATCCATATTATTTACAGAATTTAAATTGAAAAAATAGAGAAAACGATTATTAAAAACCATTTCTTTCTTTTTGGGGGGGGGGGTTACAAAGCTTTTTTTTGTTTGTTTTTATTTTGAAGTTTAGGTGATAAAATATTGAAATTAGTAATGCTGTAGCCTCACTCGAACTCGGTATTCATACGTAGTGATTTCACGTTTATGTTTTTAGGTTGTAAAATTGCCCCCTTCTTTTGCCCACCTAGATGTGGGGGAAAGGAAGGAATCCCGACATATTCAAAATCAAATTTTTTATTGATCAAAAAATTTTTACCAACTTAATTCAAATAATTTCAAGAGAATGTCTCAGTATAGGCAATATACGTGGAACAACAACGAGGTGCACGAATTATATAAGTCTACAAATATTAACCACTTAATTTTATATATATATAGGATCAATTAAATTATCCCAATTAACTTAACGTTAATTGAACTTTTGGACCCAACGTCACTTTTTAAAACTTTCCTATTAATATTTCAAATATTCTATAAATTAATGTGATACCTAATCAGTAGCAATTTCACCTGACTCTTCTGGCTTTCTCTCTCTCCTCTCAAGGGCTCACCTTGTTTAGTAGAGTACGGGTGTCACAATCCCGAGGTGCCCTAGTTACCTTTTCCTTTTTTCCCAAGGGGGTTTTCTTTGAAACCCGGGGGTCACGACCCCGGGTTCCCCAGTGATATTTTCCCTTTATCTTTTTTGCATGCAATTTTCCATTTTCTTCTTTTCACGTCAAGAAACAGACATCTATCTTGATATAAACTTGCATACAATTATTGATTAGTGTTTTCCTTAATGAAAACAATTTATTAATAACATATCATGGTTTACATTTTATATTGCGTTAATTTTCTTTCTTTCTCTTCAATTTCTTTAAGTATTTTGATTATGTTGGGTTTGATTTTAAATTTCTTTAATATTTTGATTTTCCTTTTAGACTAACACCGTTGTTTGCCAACCGGCATGTTTGCCGTGTGCGGAGTCCCATAAGGAGTAAAATGGTGTCCTGGGAATACATTGGCCACGCTTCGCTGTAGACGGGAGGCAGGAGTGAGCCCACTAACGTCAATCAGTTGGTGACACGTTTTGGTGTCCCCGGAGAGACATTGCTGTAGGGTTAGTGCTGCAGATAAGGGGTGGCGGGTTTACCCATTGGATCCTCACCCTGATGCTGTATCACTATATTCTGGGTGTACTCCAGGTAAGTGTCGTGCCTGGGTTTTGCCAGATGACCGGCACACTGCCACCTTTGGTGGAAGTTTTTTCTTGCGCTTATGGATCCAAATATGCTGTGCCCGGGTAAAGGCCTTGTTTTACCCAACCTTAACATTGGCAACTTTGCTAAATGTTTACGCTTTTTAATTTTATCTTTACCAAACAGTGAAATGTCAAGAAAATCTCCGTTTGTTATTCACAAAGCTATAATAGGAATAGGTGAAGAACCGAAATCCATATAAAAACTACAATCTGGTGACTTACTTATCAAGACTACATCTGCGTTACAAAGTAAATCGTTTTTGTTGGCTAAAACCTTTTTAGATTTTCCACTATAAGTAACTCTTCACAGATCTTTGAATTCCTGTCGAGGTGTCATCTAAGAAACAAATCTTTTGTGTGCCTCTGAAACAGAAATCGTAGAAGTTTCTGACCAGGGTGTTACGCAGGTCAGGAGAATTACAATAAAAAAAGACTCATCGCTTTTCCCCACTAAACATTTGATTCTAACTTTCAATAGCCCTAAATTGCCCTGAACCATTAAAGCTGGATACCTAAATTGCAAAGAACGTCCCTATATACCGAATCCTCTGCGCTGTTTTAAGTGCCAGAGGTTCAGACACTCACAAACTTTCTGTGCCGCGGTCATCTTACTTGCTCTAGACGTGCATCTGTTGGACATGCTTCCCCAGATTGCATTCTTGAGCCTAAATGTATCAACTGTTCTCAAGCTCATTCCGCTGATTCAAAACTAGACCCCAAGTGGAAAACTGAAAAATAAATTCAAGCAATCAAACCCAATAAAAATATACCTTATTAGAAGTACGAAAATTAATATTTCCACATTTATCCCAGATTTATGCACAGACTGCCAAAACCTCAACAGTAACCATAACAACCCAAACTGACTAAACCATTACAAAAATAGTATGCCCGCCTTTGAAGTTATTAACCATTAATACATGTTCCAAAGCCAACAATATCTTCCAAAATTCCTACAGTTACCAAATCATCAACCACAACTCAAGCAAACCTCTTACCATCCACATCTTCTGCCACAGTTACATCACCATCAGAATCTCAACCCCCTATTTCTGTAATAGATACTGCTACCACCACTTTTAATATTTTTCCATGTCTGCTACATCTTCCACAACCCACAGTATCAATGTATACACCCTTATCATCATGTCCTGTTCTTGAAACTACCACCAATAAATCCAATACCATATACCTACTACATCCCAGGATGCAAATCAAATTTCAAAACCCCGTAGGAAAAACGTCCCCCTAAAAACCCATCTAACACTATTAAACCAAAAATAGAAATAAAGATGGCTCCTCATAAACCTAAGAAATCAGCACCTGTCGAATACACAACGGATGAGGAAGATGTGATAGTATATGACGTGAAAGATTAACTCGAGCCGAATCTAGATTATGTCACAACAATTGGTGGAGTCTTTTAAAACTGAGTTAGAAAACCTAATCAAAGGTTTATTCGCTACGACTTTCAAAATCCGATCAGAAAATAGTGTTAGAAAAGCAAGAGATAATTTTTTTCACCTTTTAAAATCATTTTGTTACGAACTATACACGCTTTTCTGACTTGGTGGGGAACTTGCCCCCACCAAAATTTATTAACTTTTAATTTTAAAACTTTTTTAATCTGAGATCTTATTGTTTTAATCATAAAATATTTTTATAAAACGCTTTATTAATTTTATACTTTTAATATTTAAAAAGTTGTTTGGCCCAGCTTAGCCAAAATTGGCTCTTGCTCCATAAAACCCTACATTCACTCAATCACACTCTGGCTTTCTCTCTCGCTTTCTCCTCCTTGCTAGTTAGAAAACCTTGACTATATATAGTAGACTTAATTTAAATATCACGGTTTCTTCTTCAAAAGGGTTGGTTGTGAATAAATGGGAATTGAAAGCCCAAAGATTTCCCAAGAGGATTAGAGAAAGGTACATGAATAGATCGGTCACAAGGTCAGGATGGAATAACTCAGTCACTATTCAAAACCATTCACTTCCACACTCTTCTTTACAAATGTAAACATGACGTTCTCATACACTTTAAAACATACTATTGTTACACGTTAATTAAAATACTCAATAATAGGGTAAGCTCGCAAAGGCCACATACTTTCATTCACTATGTCTCACTCTCGAGTGTGAGGGCGTAACCACTACTACACCCTTACATACTCGCGTTTCACAGCGCCGTCTAAAGTAGGGCTCTAACAGTATAATTTAAAAAAAAAAATCATTATTTCATTTGTTCTTATTTTTCCCCCTCATTGTTTTATAATACAACATTTGATATCTAATAAGAAACTTCTAAATTTCTTACGATTTTATGTTTTAGTAAATACATGATAATATATTTTTTTAAAAAATGTCGTAAATTAATACTAAAATTGAGAATCATACTCAACACATGTTAAATTAACATTTTGTTACTTATAAACCAAACATTTAAGTTATGATCTACAATTTAAATCCCTTCTTTTTAGCATTGCTTTATCATTATGAATATGATTTCATTCATTATCTAGTTCAATATAAAAAATATGGTCTTAAATAATATATATAAACGATTTAACTCATGGTTAATAATTTTAATTTCTAAATCCATAAAAGGGCATACCTGAAAAAGATGAAGTTACCTTTTCCATAAGCTATTTTAATTCCTGTACATTGAAGATCATATAATATGATGAAAAAGCTAAATTAAATAACTTTTCTCAAGTTCAATTTTGCAGTACCAATCACACTTGGAATGATGAAGTATTTGATATGACTCTTAACTATGATTGAATATTGAAAAATTCCTTTTTATTAAGGAACCTGAAATTATTTTGAGGACTTTTCCCGCGCTTGCAGACTAATCAGATTCCCATTCATTCGTGGGTATTGATTTCCTTTTCATATCGGGATTCTCTGTGAAAATGAGAATATTTTGCAGAATATTTTCGGTATGAAAGTATTCTGCGAATATTTAGATATTAAGACGTATTATGCATATTTTTTCCAGATGTAAATGGTTTACAACTTATTGCACAAAGCGTAGATTGTTTCATAAGAAGGGTAAAAGTTCAATATGCAAATATATTTAGAAAATGGATGGATAAAATGTAAATGAGACTGTTTCTGAAATATTTCTCATTAAAATTACAACAATGATATTTTTATATGGCTTTCTTTAAAATGAAGGGGGATGAGGGTTTTCCGAAAGTATTGGGACTTTTGAAAATCTAACATAAAACAATGTGTTTAGACATATAAGGGACCAATTACAGTACTTCTTTACTCAATGAAAATCTTTCTTTTCCTAACGCTTCATTGAAAGTTTCAAACAATTATAATCCAACGGTGATAAGTCTGGACTACAGGCAGGATGGGAAAGTGTTGTCAAATCAAGTATCGTTATTTTTTGTAGTTTTTACTAAATGGATATGCTATGTGGATTGTATTATCTTGGAAAAAGGAGAATGTTGATTATTTGTACTAGAAATATTTTTGGACTTATATGTACACATTGCCCTATAAATTTTATCAAAATTCGTAACGAGAAATTTCCTGTAAGTAACCAAGTTATGTTTTTAATGGAGTACCTTTTATTGCCTGAGCCATTCCACCCTGGGATGCTTTGTTTCTAAGAATTAATAGCGCTACTAACTACCCTCATATGCAAAACTTCGAGTCAAAACGCATCTGTATCTGCTTCATAACAAATCAAAGATATTTTACGAATTCCCGTGCTGTAGTTTTTTGAGACTGAAAATTATTCTGAACAAACAAATAATACGATATAACATTCAATAATTCATGTTCATTCTGTTACTAATTCCTTTAACTGTTTTTCGTTACTTATGGAAAAATAAAGAATTTCTATAACTTTTCATCTGGTTAGACTTGCTGTCTGTCGAAAATTATGAGACAAATTTTCAAATTTTTGTCGACATATTTTAAACAATGAGCATCATTCGCATACTTGGGGCATTGATAAATTATTATCAAATTGAATCTTTAATTTTTGTCAAATTTTAATAAATAAAAAAATATCCATTGGGTAAACATGGACTAGTGACTAATTCGTTGGGTAATTACAATGGGTACTTAATGTATACTCATATCTCAAACGACTAAAATAGAGAATAGGCGCCCATATGTGAAGAATAAAAAGATACCGTAGGTTATTTAAACGTTAATTAAATTATAGTTGTTGTAAAAAATATAACACTGGGATAACATTATAACCCTTTAAGATACAGCTCAAACAATTGTGCGGGATCGATATCATATACGTTTTTGCTTCTGAAATAGGTTATAAAAAGTGGATTTTTGTTTATAAAAGGTGGTAGTTAATACTTTTTACAAGACCGCTTGATCGTTCAATTCATGCTATTCTTACTTACGACAATTTCAGAAGTAAAAACGTATTAGATGTCTAACCCGAACAATTATGTGTGCTGGGTCTTAAACGGGTATAGCTCCGAAATTAACATAAATATGTAGATGTAATGTGCATTTACTGTAGAAGAATGTTTCATTCATAAATATACAGCTACAACAGAAAAAAAGAAAAAGAGAAAAGTTAAACTCCTCATTTTTGACCCGGAGCAAGCTGTTATCAGTTAAGCATCGACTAGTTATCTTGTCTCCCTTGAGGATCATTTGTCAAACACGTTCCAATTGGCTAGCTAGGTTAGCGCGATTCACAAGCTTGGTAAAAGACATGCCCTCATCAAAGTAAAAAAACTCTACAGATGAGAGATGTACCAATCTCAATAGTGAGGATAATGTTGAAAAAGAAAGTAAATAATAATTGGACAGTGACAACATGTGCGATAGAATACTGTCTTCTTGAAATATAAGTTAAGGGATTTATAAAAAAGAGACAACAAAACAGACAGAAACAGTTTCGTCGTACGCCGTGCTTTAAGCGTTGATAGGTCTATCATCCTACCCTTAAGGAACTTGCATTAACGGTTGAATGATAAACATAAGTGTCTAGCTATTTAATTAAATTGTGCCTCGTAATTCCCTCTTGTTAATGCTGTGTGGGGTCATCAATGAGGAGAGTATTAACCGTTAAGCTAAAGATCTCTAGGAGCTTTTTCACTGGCCATTGAGTCTATTCCAATCGGAAAGAAACTGAATTCATACAATCTTCCCATACCTGTTTAACTCATGAGTATGGACATTTCGATAAAATATATACTTCATAATTTAAATAGATTTATTTGTTCAAACTTGTTTTAGAGAGATTTCTATTGAACATTATTTGAGATTAAACGTGACATTCAAAGACTTAAGGTATTCAAACACACTCGGAGTACTTAAAAAAAAGCATATTAAAACAACAAATACTAATATTTAACTAATATTTAAAAAATTATCTAAAGTTTACAAAAATCTCAATTATAAGGGTAATTTTAGCAATATTTTTAATAAACTTCAAAGCGATTACAGAAAAAAGTAATAAATTTATATCAATAAAAGTATTACAAAGACAAATGAGATACATTTATCCAGAGCAGGGGTGATCAGATTTTTCCAGGGTATGGGCTACTTCTAATTTTTCAAGGTTTTGTGATTCACCCAGTGTTAATGGCGCCCACACAAAAGGGGGAGAAGAGGTTCCATGGGTCCGGAACCTCCCCCATAGCCCTTGATATTTTTTAACGATTGATTGTAGTCCCATGTATATAGCACGTAAATTTTTTTATTAAGTATTTGTTACAGTTTTTATTAATTAAATGCTGATTATTTAGTAATTTATTTTTTACTATTTTTTGTTCCTGGCAATCTCTTACAAAAAATATGTTTGGCTGCGTACTGAGGTATATGAGAATGGTAGGCTTTCGACCCCTACTTGAAAAAATTATTGTGTCCACCAATTTCCAATGTCGTAGGTGTGGTGAGGTAGGAAAAGGTCTACAATATTTTAATAATTAAAACGGAATATGTACTTGCCTGCAGAACTAAAAACTAACACTTTTTAAACCACGTTCAAAGCAAAACGCAAGATACAAGCATAATAACAATAGCCACAAAAATAATATCAAATGATGCATTTTTTATCAAATGATTCAAAAACATAAAAAAATAAAAATCCTTATCAAAAGTTAGTTTGTATTGTTATAGTCAGCAGAAAACTCTTTGTCTGCATACTTCAGCCAATCTTGAATATTTCCGTACATAATTGCTAATTGCGAAAATCTTCAAGCTGTCACCCCAAAAAGTCTTTGCGGTCCACCGGACGATCGCGATCGAAGTATGCTTTCCCCGAATTTAGAGAATGTACTAATATTTTAATGTTTTACTGAAATATAAAAAATTTAGAACTTATTGAGTAAATATTATAAGAAATGTGAGACATTCTTTATGAGACCATTATTTAAATAACCGGATCATAACTCAAAAAAGTCATACAATTAGAAATATTTTATTACATTCTCAAGAAAGTAATAAAATATCAATGTTCCAAAAGTTTCACAGAGATACATTCATAATATTTACCTTATCACACATGATAGATTTTGAACTACTGCAATGCCCACTTCTGGTAGAATAAAAACCCACTTCCGGTTTTTCTAATTTTATAAAATTAAATGTAATTTAGCCTCTAGGTAACATAGAAACAAACAAAGTTTTGTAAATCCAAAAGATAGCTGTATTAAATAAAATAAAAATAAAGAAATATGCATTTGAATTAAATTTGATCATTTTAATGTGTCGGATACCTGAAATAATATTTAAGAACATTCTTCAAACATGTAGTGGAACTATTTAAGGTGACATAGTACAATTCAATTGACAAAAATTGGTAAAAAAATCAAACATAATTATTGTATTCTAAATTATTCTTTATATGCTCTTCTATAACCTCACAAAATTTGAAAGCTCTTAATTCGAAAAACGCAGAATTATGATAGCTTTTACGTTCATTTTTAGTCACATCCCTATGGCACAAATCAAAACTTTAAACTTAATTATCTCCGAAGGATAAAATAATTAGTTTGTCTTCATTTAAAATGCTGAGGCTTTTTTTCTATTGTGCCTAATGCCTTGATTTTTTTTTACCTATTGCTGATAAAACATGTAACAAAAGTTGGTGTGCATTTTTGAATCAAAGCGATACTTATTTTTTCAAAAATAATTGAACTCAGAATTTATACATTTTTAAGGAATTTTCAGTAAGCATTTATAAGATATATTGTAAGAATACCAATAATGTTATCGCAAAACCTGTACCAACTTTTGCTATACATAGTCTGACGTACTTGTTAATCAAATTTCATGCGTGTACATTAATTTTTGTAGGAGAAGTAGGATTTTAAAATCACTTCACAATTTTTTTTTCCTTAAAAAAAATTAAATGGCTAGCAGTTTTATGAAATTTCGTGCACAAAATCTGTTTTATATAGTATACACACATAGGAGGCAACCAAAAAATTTTTGAAAATCCTTAAATTAAAATTTTTTGCGTAAATCGTACCGTGTCTCCTTAAAAGAGATTGTATGTTACCCGATTGGAACGAAGAAATTGAATTCCGAAATAATAATGCCACGTTAATCGTTTTCTCAAAATAGATCAGATACTTTCTTGTATCAGTGGATTGCTTACTTAATAAGCCTTCAACTAATTGTTGGTTTCTTTAGGTCTGGAACCAATTTTATTCGCTTTTTCTTTTGAATAATCACATTGCTATAATTTACGTCAGAAATGTTGAATCCTAACGGAGAACGGCCAGACAAATTGTCTTATATTTCCTGCTTCTGGACAATGTCTCCCGTGTGCTGAAGTAGTCACTGCTGTTGAACATGAACAAAAGACGTTCGTCTGAAAGACAGATTGCGGTTCTTTTATTCTTAAATTTCTTTAGTGGTATTAAACATTATTTCTTTATTTGTTATTTGATTAGTGATGTTACTCAAGTTTACTGAGTATTGCAGAAGATTTATTTCTATACAATAGAGTGGAAAACTTTTCATAGCTTTTAATGTGTTCTGCAATTTTTGACCCCAGTTAAAGCTTCTTAATGTCTATTGCGTTCAGATAATAGTATTTAATTGTTGTTCTGAAACAAAATACATTTATTTTTTTAAAAATATTCCTTATGTTTTTTACAGGTTTAATTAAAGATTTGTAAAAAAAAATGAGTAGAAAAGTATTATAAAAAAACAGTAAATTAAAACTTTAAAAAATATTCAAACAACTTGTTTGATTGTAAAAAAGAATTATTAAAAAAACAAAAGTTTTGAATTTCTGTTTTTCAATATTTTTATGTTAGAGGAATATGTTTATGTGCGTAAATATGTGTAATTGTCACGTGATTTCGTTATTTATTTATTTGCATTTTTTTGTGTTCTTTAATTGGGCAGCAATTAAATGTCTAGCATTTTTGCTGCCTGTATTAATTATTTATATCCTACCTTAATCTCTTATTTCGTGTTTAAATAAGGAGAAAGATGAAAAATACAATGATCGATACCCTAATTAAGTACTGTAGAATGCTTTTTTATTCAAGGTCTGTAACTCATATATATGTCATGCATTATTCAATTGTGTTCTGGTACCGTGCCAAGAATCTACTTAAGTATGATTCAATGTGTTTAAGACACAGACGTTGACATTTTTTACCTAAATATTTGCGTTTTCAGGTCTTCCTATTAAATCTCATATGATAACACATTCCCTAAATTTTGTAGAGAAATATATTATATTAATTATATAATTATATTTATATCCCTCATTATATTAATTTAATTAGTGTTAAAACCCCACACAGTGATGTAAACAATAATAAACCATTAAATGTTCCAAAAATTTTTCCAAATATTGCACTTAAAATATACAACATTTTTAGATTCAAAAGAAAACACAATTAGGTGTTATGATAAAAAAGGGAACAGACAAAACTTTTAATGATTAACATTTTTTCATAATTTTGTTTTATTGTCCTGATAATCCTAATAATTAAGGATTATAAGTATTTCTAGATTTGGCGACTAATTCCATATGCCATTTCTAGGATTGGCGACAAATTCCAGATTTAGCGACAAAAAGATTAAGGTGCAACAAAACCGCAAACATGCGTATAAAAATAATGTATGTTCTAACTGTTAAATATTTTTTATTTTTATAAAACAATACGTCTAGAAGTAATGATACAAATTAACATTATAGAAATACATTTAAAAGGTGATAAATAAATGCTCTAACTGCTAAATATTTTTTTATTTTGATAAAGCAATACTTCTAAAAGTGCTGATACGAATTAACAATATAGCAATACGTTTAAAAGGTGATAATACGATTGATATTTAATATTTCTTCTTAACACACTTTTATTAGTTAGACCTGTATCAATAGAGACGGAATCGTTATATTTCAACGGTAGGGGACTCATCCTAGGCCCCGTAAAAGGAAAGAACAAATGCCCTTTAGACCCATTAATTATTATCCATTGAAGAGCAACACTAAATCCAGCACAGCCACATAATTCTGGCTCCAAATATCAAACCCAATGATAAATTCAACAAAGAATAAATGATAGTCTTAAAAACTAAAAAACAGGCTTTTATTATAGATCACAAACTAAAAAAATGAAAAAAAATTAGTTTAAAAAAAACTAAAAAACACGCTTTTATATAGTGAATCGAACTAAAAAGTAAAAAAATTATTCTTAATATAAGAATAAAATGATTAACGAGAAAATTAATGTCATTGTGGTAAAAATGTGGGGGGCTTTGTACTATATTTTTACACTAACTCAGCATTTCGAAATAGAGAACTAGTAAGAAATTATAACAATTAATATAGAGCACCTCACGCTTTGTCCCAATGGCATTAACTTTCTCGTTAATCATTTTATTCTTATATTAAATTATTTTTTACTTTTTAGTTCGGTTCACTATAAAAGCGTGTTTTTTAGTTTTTTAAAACTATAATTTATTCTGTCTTTCGTCAATCGCCCTAGGATTCAGTGCCAAGGAGGAAGGTGATTTTTCATATTTCGAGTGGCAGGGGCCATTGAATCTGACAGATGCAGCGCGCTTAAAAACATCAGTTTTTATGACTGTATTATTTCGTTAATTAATTTTTTCCCTTGTAAAATAGTGTAGTTTTTAGTTTTATGTGAACAAGTATTTTGAACTTTTGTATTTTAGTTACTTTTTCCCTGGGATTTGAGATGTATCCGAGAGATGCCGCGTGCCTAGCTAGTGACCATTTATTAAATCCTCAATGTAGCTGGAATAAACTCCCAAAATATCTATGAGAAACAAACTCACTCAGATCCTCGAACACATATCTACAAAAACTAGGTCTCGAACTTTTGAAAGAGCACTTGCGAAGATGGTCTAAGAGAAACATTCATATGCCTCGTTCATTTTGACTCAAGATCGAAGAAATATCCGATATAAAACACCCCATTGAAGGCTAAAATCCAAGAGAAACATTACCAGAAACTTTGAAAAGAAGATACTGTTCCGTATCGTCAAGACATCAAGAAAGATTATTAAAATTTTGTAATATATTATACGAAAAATCAAAGTACCTTGAGCATTGTAAAGGCAATTTGAGAGGACTGCAACAAGGCATTTTAAAATGCAAAATGTGGTGACACAGTGATAACTAACCATTATTTTTTTGATGTTTATTCATTCAAATATTTCAATTTCTGATTATTTTTGAATATTATTTTATGTCACATATATTTTAATGTCAAATCACAACAATAAAATGATTAAATCATCTTCAAACGTAACCATGAAGTGATGCATCTGAAACATGCCACGCGCTTATTGACGGAATTTTTTGATGCGCGCCTGGCGATGGGTTAACAGTTGTAAGCTTATGGAATATTTTAAGACGTTATACGACAAGAAACTCAAAATGCTTACATGAAGAAATGAATGATAATTAATGTCATGAGAAATGAAATTGATTACTAAGGTTGTAGAAAAGTTGTTGTTGTTGTTACTTATCTCCTTGTCTAACTTCTGCTAGACGAGATCTATGAGTTTATTAACCCTCAAAAAGTCATATAAAGCAGTGTTTCTCAAACTGGGGGCGCGCCTCCCTTGGGGGGGGCGTGATAACTGTACGAGGGGGCGCGAGCCTATTGAAAAGTCGAAAACAAAAGATTATTCAAAAAATTATTAATTTACTGAAAGTAAGCAAACAAAATACTTTCTGATATATTAAATATAAAATACACATTTACACTGATATAATACACTTATAAATGTGTCAGTACTGTACAATGGATTTTATTATTAAGGCGACACGGTACCATCTTTAAATTTTTTTTATTTTTAATATTTGATATTTGGTTTTAATTGTATTTTATAAAGGTTAATATTTAATAATAATTCCATACAAGAAAATTTTAATTTGTTGCAAAATGTTTGTAAAATTTAAAGTTTTTAAATTTTTTTAAACATTTTTTAAACCTAAGGTTTTTTTAAATATGTTTTTTTTTCTTTCAAAAATTTTTCCAATGCCTTAAAATATACTACATAAAACTGTGCATGGGTTTTGTTACTGCTCTTTAATTTTTATTAATTTTTATAGTTAAACTTAAAAAAATTCTCAAAAAAACATTAATTTTGATTTTGAAATTTTTTAAAAAAAGTACTAAATATGTTAGAGTTTAATTCAATGCACAGTTTTACAAAACACACATTTCAGAACATGTATAAAAAGTTTCAAACCCTTACTTCAATTATCAAAAAAGCCTTAGGGTTTTGAATAACAGTGTATGTACAAAAATTCAACATGGAGAAAAATGAGTTTAAAGTTTTCATTTCTTGAATAGCATGATAAAAAATTCCTCCAATAATCTGAAACTTTTATGTAATGTTAATTAGTTTGTTTCAAACTGCTTACCACAATTTTTTTAAAAATTTACAAGAATAAAAGAATATACTTGTATATAATGATTATATAAAAGAAAGCAAGCAAAAAGGTCAATATTTCATAAAACATTATCTTAACAATTTTTAAAAAAATTACACTCACATTTTAGAGTTTATTCCATGCACAGTTCTATACTACTATAATAAACAACATGTAACAATATTCATCCCTTTTTTTTTCCAAAATTTTTAAAAAAGCCTTAATATATTGAAAATTGTTCCGAAATGGAAGAAAATGCAAAAACCTTTTCAATTTAATGCTTTTTATAAAAGAACAATGTTCACAAATAAAATATATAAAATTGAAATTTACAACCAATAATTTGCTTATATAAGTTTCTTGAATGTTTTTATAGTATTACTTGTTGAAATTTCAGATATGGGAAAAAAAAGCATTATTAAAATAAAGTGTGCAAAACTACGAGAAATTCGGATTTTTCACTGTTGACTCAATTAGCTTTTCTACAGATTAAATTTTTAAAAATTTCTAACATTCAATCAATGTTTTAAAATTTAAATATAATATAATATAGTAATCATAAATAAAAATAAAATAAATTAAAATATTGCATAAGTGATCAACAATTTAAAATTTCTCTTTATAAAACACCTTTTTCACGAAAAGAATTTCTCTGCTTTTTAGAGTTTAGTTTTATTTTATTTCTGTACCAAATTGTACAACATTACTTTTCTTCTTTTCTTTGATATATCCTTCTAAAATCTTTATAAATTGCTAAATTTTTCGCTATGCTGTTAAAAAAAATTTTTTATTTTCTTGTTGCATAAATTCAAGTTTTGCAAAGTTCCAACATTAAATTCAGATACTGCATCACAAACTGCAATATTTACTCGTTTCAATGACTCTGATGATATTTTTTGAGCACTTACTCCAAATGATGCTGTGCAGAGTTTCATTGGAATTTTGAGTCATGCACCGAATGCAACGCTCCAATAAATCATTCGAAGCAAGTCTGGTTTTGGGAAATTGGGAATACTTTTGCCAAAAAGAGCCCCCACTGGTGTTTTACTAGCTTTTTGTGGAACCTGGTTTTCACCATTTGCAATAGCTGATTGGGTAAAAACACCAAAAATTTGACCAGAAGGGCATTTAAAGTTCTGTGGTTTTCATCAGTGGAAATGCTATGGTATAAAGTAGCATATATGGCAGTCTTCATGTTTCAGCATTGCCTTTTTTGCTTAAAATGGCATTCTGATAATATTGCAAGCTTTTTTTTGGTTTCATCTTTCAAACTGCCATAAAATTTTCCATCGAGAGTGAACTCCTCTTGAACGCCATTCCTTTGCACATTTTCGGGGGCTGATTTCCCAGTGCTTACTCACATGGTTCACACTCTCTTTCTTGTTTATTTTAAAAAATCTCCATAACTTTTGATTCGTCAGATGTTGAAACGCTTTGGAATCACCATCTGAAAGTACCGTTTGTATCTAAATCCAATCTTCTCAGATCTCGACCACAATTCGGATGCTGCATGGACTTCCATTGAATCTGAAGAGCCACAATGGTTTGCACAAGAATCTTTGACCGTTAAACCAAATCTGTTTCTCCCGCTGAATTTTTTAAGTTCACCTTTTGGCTATTTCACACTCTTTACAATATTTAGATATTACTTTAAAATCAACAACATATCGTCAGCATGTCTATGCACAAACTCAATCGAGATGTATGCCCCTGGTCAACCAAGTACCATCGAAAAAACCAAAGGTTACACCCCTGTTTTCTGCATTGATGTTTTAATTTCAACTGATGCGATGGAAATGCCGGATCTTTCACAAGTGAAAATGCAACATCTTTGTAAGTGTTAAAAGTTCTCTGGACATTAAATGCATATTCATAAAATGCAAACTTTTCAAACTTTATATCAGTCCGAAACTCAAAAATCTTTTGTAACTCGTAAATTAATATCATAGGGCTGATTTAGTCCACTTTTTTATTAAAAATATGCTCAGAAGTTTTCATTTCATTATTAATATCAGCGCAAGAATCACAACGCTTGAATATTTTCACAAATCCATAGGCTTTTCCAAAATTTACTCGCAAAAAGCATTTTTGCAAGTATTACATAGTGTATTTTTAAAAAAATTTGTTAATGCATTTTATCAATAATGACGTATGTTGGAGATCTGGATGTACCAGTATATTTTTCATCCAAACAGAAAAGTATTGCTTTCTTCTTCAAGTTTTGCACACCTCAAGTTAGTGTTTTGAGAAACTTCTGAACTTGTCTTAGCATCTGGGAAAACCCCCTCTTCAAAGCTTTCGTTGGGGCAGATTGAGTACGTTTTTTAGGCCTAGGCATCTTAACTTTTAAACTTTTTTTGGGGAAATCACCAAATTCCTTGTCGTAAAGCAACTTTTCTTACTCTTCAGAACACAGAGTACAAAAAATATAGTTAAATTTGAGGAACAGAAATCAAAGAAAACGCAGTAGAATAACTCATATAATCAAAACAAAACAATTATTTCATTTCAGTTTAAACACTAATCAACTGGGGTAAAAAAGTTCCTTATTTATCAAAGGCCTCTTTTCTAACGGACGATCCCGGGAAAAATGGGCGTGGCAGCTTTGTTTAGTCTACTGACATGCAGCAAAAAAGGATAAATAACTGAATAAAAATTTTAGATACAACTCTGAAATTTTACAGACACATTAAGGATTAAAAGCATCATATAAGCCAATAAAAAAAATCGATAGTTTGATGATTTTTAGGGTACCATATCGCCTTAATTTAACAATATTAAATTAAGAACAAGTTCGATAATTATCAGTGACCCCATGGGCTTATATTATCACCTATCTTGATAAGTTGTACGGTTTTTAATTAATTCCTTAACTGCGGATTAAAAGTTACGTGATTCGCTTCCCAATGCCACCTTTTTCCACGTAGATGAGGGTATTTTGATGTTTATTTAGGGGGAGGAAAAAAGGAGTAAATAAGCAAGTCCTCTGAAATAAGTACATCCTACGCAAACACTGCCAAGGTCCTCTTATTAGATTCCAAAGCCTTCGGAATAATTTTATGGATAGCATTGCACAGGAAATATCGTACTTCGAAAGACGTATATATACGTCCAGAAAATTAATGCTTTGGCTAAGGGAGACGTTTATGTACGTTAAGGGCATGTAAGAGGGTAAAGTCAAAATGTAGCTTTAGTATCAAAGTATAGTATTATTGAATTCAGTACACTGTTATTGTATGGAGGGGGCGCGATGATAATGATGATTGAATAGTGGGTCGCGTATATTCAGAGTTTGCGAAGCATTGATATACAGGCATAGGGAGACCTAGTAAGTCGTTGTAGGACAAACCCTGGCATCCAAGAATATAAGTCGAGGAAGCGTGCTCGATGTTACACTTTGGACAAATTGGATGGTTTTATGGCCACCCTAGAAGGCAAGGTTTCTTAAATGTTAGCTAAGAATTCTGAAAATTGCCGTCTGGGTGCATCTGTCACAATTCAAAGCAAAAGATCCTCCAGGGGAATAAACTCGATACCAAGTATGAACCAGGGGGACGAGCCAAGACTTTTTATCAATATTTTTTCTGGTAAAGTACAGCTCAAGATAAGTCAGGCTAATAGATGTAGCCAGAGCCTTTCTGGCACCCTCCTTCGCCAAGGCATCCTACACCTCATTACCCCATGTATCTACATGCGAGGGGATCCACTGAAAGTGCACATCACAAGATGATGAGACTTGTTTTAATTTAATAAGCTTAGAAGTTCCAGTTTTATCACCAACGATACTCCAATTTGACAAATGTTGGATGGCACTTCGACTATCAGACAGAATCCAGATGGACTTAGGGTCTAAGGAAGACAGAATATAATTTAGTCCCTCATCAATTAGCGACTAGCTCACTTTTTAAAACTGAACTAAAATAAAGGTTTCTTTTGATGAGTGATGCAGAAAAAAGTTAGTAAACTTAACAACCAGTGATGTCTTAGCCACAGGGAGTTGAACAAGATGGGTACATAAACTGATCAATGCAGTATGCAAATATTTTGTTCCTTTCCACTGGACTAGTACTTAAAAAAATAATCTTGCAATGTAGTAAACCAAAATAAAAGTATTTGCAAATGACATGAAGAGATGAATATACATAATGCCATATGCTAGATAAAAAATGTTTGGGAAACATCATTTGAAATATTTCTATCATAAACAGTTGGTTATTTATAGACTTCAAAAAAAGTCACGAACTTCTGTAATACTAAAAACTTTTGGAAGTTCGGTATTGATTTCAAATAAAGTTGTTTATCAAACCGATAAAGCATCTTGTTTACTTCGGTCTTTTGGCGCCACTTCATTTTATCTCATATATTAAAGCTAATAATAGATGCAACGACATGTCCAATATTGTAGTTTTTTTCCGACTTTGATTTAACTCTGTGCGATCCAATATTCCGTAATTACTTTTGATTTTTTAAAAATATTTTCACGTATTTTTTTGAAAAAGAAATAGTTTTTTTTCTTTTCTTTTTTTGCTTCCTTTTCAAATAGAGTATTCATTAATTACTTCTTTTTTATTATGTTTCTTACAACATTTATTTCCATGACCAATAAAATTTATGTCTTTTATCTGAGCCTGTTTGTTTTCTTTGATAAATGAACGAAATTAATTTTGAAGTTCGCAGCTACACACGCTTAAGAAATTATCAAATAAATTGTAAATAGAGTCGGAATTTGAGTATGTGAAAAAGAAAATTTGCTATTATATATACTTTTTCTTTCCAATGTAGATATTGTCATATAGTAAATAACAGTTTTCGAAATATCAAAGCTCGTTCAACTTTACACAATCACTACTTTGATTCTCATTGCTACTAAAGGATCATTATAAAGAAAGAAAATTTTTATTCGAAGTTCACAGTATAAACTCAAGTTAAAATCTAAAGAAATGAATAAATTCTAGCATTACATTTTTGTTGACTTTGGTTTAAATCAAAATAAAGTCATTATTCAGTAAATAACGATTTCTTGTGTGTATAATATTTTTTTTCTGAACCATTAAACTAAAATTGTTAATAAAAAGATTATATTAAAGATTTATATTATATTAAATTAAATATAAATACGAGTAATATCATAAAAGTAGTACAATCTCTAATTTTTGATGCTGAAGGAATAATAATAAAAAGGATTATCTCAGAAAATAATTCTTTATTTCATAAGGATACGCATCATATCTTTAAAAGCAGAATGGATGTTACTGAATAATACTACAAATGTAAATTGTTTACTTTTTCTATGTCCCCCAAATGTGGCTAATAGTATATACATTTTAAACTATTAGAAGCAAGAAAAAAAATAGAGGCGATAGTCAATTTTTAATTCGTATTCTTGTTTGCAAGTACATAAAAAAAGAAAAGAACACTGATTTTAAAGAACTTTTGAATTATGTGTCAATAATTGAAAAGATTTTTTCCTGTTTGAAACAACCATGCGTAACAATGGAGACGTACTTTTAAATAAACGGCGTTCTGAAGTCTTCAAGTAGTGTGGTACAGAGGAGCCAAGAATGATTCGAATTGAACGAGGTCTGTCTTGAGGGCATAGTCCACATTTCTGATATTGGTTACTTTATCATTGTCGAGTTTGAAAAAGAATTCAATTATGGCGAATTGAGCGCGAATGAGTAATTCGAATTATTTATTTACTTTAACTTACCCTTACTGATGCTGATAACCAGACGTATAAGCTCACCTCCCATCCAGTTAAGAAGCATTTCTTTCTAGTTCTCATATGTAACCTCTTTATTTCAATCACCATAGCCAGACTACGAACAAGACACTTGAAAGGAATGAAATATCCCTGTTGTAAATTAAAAGTAAAATGAATAGATGGCGCTGCAAGTTATCTGAGTGAGTGAATGAATATTAAAGTGCGTTGCACTGTTCAGTTACAGCGAGGGCGTTTGGCAATGGACCAAGTAATTTTGAACCACGGTCAAGTGACGTAAACGACACCTGAGCTGGTACCCCTCTCCTAACTACCACACCACACGAACGGGAGGACGTTTGATCTCTCGACAGATTTAACGTGCATCACTCCCCTACGCGGTGGTACTTTAGTGGTACTGGGCTCGAACTCTTGACAAGGCCAGGGATAATCCGATACCTTGACCACTCGGCTACCGCGGCCACGCAAGTCATCCGAGAGTTAAACTTTTTTGGCTTTAAAAATCAGTCATGTAATATTCTTTGTGCTGTAAACATGTCTTCTGTGTGTGTCGACTAATACACCAAATGCCTAAAGCAGTGCTTCTCAAACTCTGAATATTAGCGACCCAATTTTTAGTCATAATTTTCATCGCACCCCCCTTCCATACAATAACAATGATTTGAATTCAGTACTATATTTTGCCACTAAAACTATAACACGTCTTCAACATCTTATGTGCCATCGACGTATATAAGCGTCTCTCTAACCAAAACGATAATTGCCTTGGACGTATATATACGTTTTTCTGAAGTACGATCTTTTCTGTGCACTGCTATCCATAAAATTATTCCGAAATCTTTGGAATGCAATAAAAGGACCTTGGCAGTGTTTGAAGGATTTACTTATTTCATAGTATTTGCCTATTAATTCCTTCCCCCAACCCCATGCATCACATACGCGTGCTGAAGTAGAAAACGGTGGCATTGGAGAGAGATTTGCGTCTATTTTAACCGGCAGTTTATAAATGATTAATTATAAACCGTACAAATTAAAGATAAATATTAATTTTTGGATACCATTTTTATATGAAAAGCCCATGGGTTCACTGGTGATTTTCAAACTTGTTCTTAACTTAGTATTGTTAAACTAATTATAAAATTCATTGTGCAGCCCTGATACATTTGTAAGTTTATTATATCAGTGTAAATGTGTATTTTATTTTTTTATCATGTCAGAATGTATTTTGTTTATTTTTTAATAAATTAATGATTTTCTTAAATAATCTTTCTTTTCGACTTTTCAACATGCTCGCGCCCCTAGGGAGGCGTGCCCCACAGTTTGAGAAACGCTGGTCTAAACGGATGGACTGAATTATTGGAATAAGATAAAAATCTAATGAATATAATCACCTAATCAACCAATGAAATTAAGAATTAAGAAATATAACAATCTCCTGATGGCCAAAAAGTTATAATACTTGACCTCACTGTTCTGATATTCAACTTTCTCCTAACATATTTTTAAATGTCCTTCTATATTGTGGAGAAATCACAACATATACCTAAAAGCCAAAGGCCATCAACTGCTTTATTCGCCAAAGGTCGTCGAAATAGCAAGGGCAGTTTTGACGCTTTCGGCGCCATTTTATTTCACTACATGGACAAGACAACAAGATTAACTTTAAAGAAGAAAAGGGCTTGTAGGTATTTTTTTTTCTACTAAAAAATAAACAAAGCGCTAGTGATTGAACTAAATCAATTTAAAAATAAATTGGAAAAAAATTGCACTACTATAAAAACAGATTTTTCAAAAAATGCAAGGGTATAAACGTATACTCGCATTTCCAAGATTATTTGAAACTAGAAATTCAATGCATGGGAAAACTATTGTGCAAATTGTTAATTAAAACTATAATTAAATTTAATACTTTTTTCTTTACATCAATATATTTTGCTTAAAGAAAAAATTTTTAGAAGCTCTAGTGATCCTACCGTTTCATAACACACAGAACCCAGAGCCTATAACCAAAAATATTGTTACATATATCGGAGTTCAAGGATTTTATGCAATCACTTGCAAACAGCTAGACAGTTCTTCAGGAACGATGGAAATTTGTTTGAAATTGAAATTCACAGACACAACTCTATCAGTGTCTAAAATAAAGTATGTCAAAGATTATTTACAAGCACTCACTCGTCCTATCACAGCCTAAGTAATAACTAATCATTGGTCTCTCTGACTCTTCAGCGTTCAAAACAAGACTCAGTTTCTGCGATCGACTCTATTTATAGGCGCTTCACGGATTTTTCTAGAAAAATCCTCTTGCGTCATAAATCATCATATCAGTCGATTTCCCCCGTAATTTCCAGAAGAATCCATATTGTCGCCAAAGTTACCAAAAAAGTCACCAATAATGATGCCTATTTGGCTCTATTACCAACATTTCGTCAAGTTTCCAATGAATCGCCATCACCACGTTCCTTACGAATATTGAAATTTTTAAAAAAATAAATACAACACAGTAATATAAACGTATTGCGCATCCAGATATAAATTATTTACACTATTTTAAGGGGACATGATACGATTTACACAAATTTTTCTAATTTAATGATTTTCATTATTTTTTTTGTTTGCCTCCTTTGTGTATGTATGATGTAAACCAGATTGTGTGCTAAAAATTTCTTAAAAACTAACCATTTAATTTTTTAAGGGAAAAACTGGAAATCTATGAAGTGATTTTAAATTACTACTCCTCCAACAAAAATTTACGTACACGCATTAAATTGGATTTAGAAGTACGTCAAACTATGTATAACAAAAATTGGTATGGGTTTTGCCATAAAATGAATGGTATTCTTACAATACTTCTTTTTATGAATGCTTTTTGAAAATTAAAAAAATGCGTAAATTCTAAATTCTATTATTTTTTTAAAAAAATAAGTATTTCTTTTGATTGAAAAATACATACTAACTTTTATTCCATGTACTATTAGCAACAAGTGAAGAAAAATTCCAAAAAACTAGACACAAAGAAAAAGCCCTTTCATTTTAAATGAAAGCCCAAAATGGTTATTTTATCTTTTTTAGATGTTAGTTTAAAAAAAAAGCGCTTTAAAATTTCAGTATTGACCCAATTTTTATCGCGCCCCCTCTTATACAATAATGTATTGAAAACAATAATAATGTACTTTGACTCTAAGGCTGCAATACGGCTTTAATTACAAACCATACAAATTATCGAGATACATAATTTTGTGGCATACCCATAGGGCCACTGCTAATTATTAAACTTGTTCTTAACTTAGTACTGTTAAATTAATTATGAAACACATTGTGTAATACTGATACATTTTAAGTGTATTATATCAATGTAAATGTGTATTTTATTTTATTTTATTTTATTATGTCAGAATGTATTTTGTTGCGCTTATTTTCAGTAAATTAATAATTTTTTAAAATAATTTTTTGTTTTCGACATACTCGCGTCCCCCGTGTAGGGTTATCACGCCCCCCTAAAGGGAAGGGGCCCCAAAGTTTGACAAACACTGGTTTAAAGTTTTGTTTTGCCATTGTGGGATGTGAATAAAAACAAACGTAAAAGTTATCATAACTCTGCGTTTTTTAAACTTACAGATTTCAAATTTTGTGAGTTTGTAGGAAAGTATTTAAAAAATAATTTAGACTAAAAAAACTAGATTTGATTTTTTTGGAAATTGAATCGTACTGTGTCCTCTTAAACATTCATTACACAAAATTCGTAACAATAATATGTTTCAACTATAAACGGATAATGTCCAGAAATTCTCCATTACAGACATTCTATTTGAAAGAAATGAAGAATCTAACTTCCGTAGAAATATGTTAGCAGACGGCTATTCTCAGATTCCGAAGGCCATTTACTCCCAACTTTCTATTCTGTGGAAATGGAGGGTTCATAACTCTTCTTTATTGCATTTCGAGGAAAAGATGATCTCTTATTACAAGCCTTATTCCTGCATTACTTAAGAATTGTTCTTTAATGCTTTTAAAAGGGTAATGGTATAATGATAGTTATTATAGGATAATAAAATTTCTCTCCCTCGTAAATAAGACCCTTAAAACCATAGAAATACGGTTTAAATTTAATAAACGCGATTTATTCCTAGAAAGTAAACCATATCATTCGAAATTGTTTAATTTGATTCTTTGATATTTTATTATATAACACTTTTTATATTAAGGAGAATTATGCAAAATAGAAATTGGTTGATTACGAATAAAATTAATAATCTCCATGTTTTATTTCTAATATATTACAATGCACATATAAAGTATAACATCAAACATTTCAATACAATTTTTAATTAAAAATTGTTTTCTAACTTAGCACTCGAGCGGTAACACTGTGACGGCATAGCTGATTGGCATTAATCCATTATCTGCCAGTTAAAGTGAGAGCGTCTTGTCCTAGGTACCAAGGTTTTATTTTTAAGAAAACATGAAATTTTAGAAAATACAGTCGTCTCTCGATAATTCGAAGGGACCAATTAAAAACTTCGAATCATCAAGAGTTCAAAATATCAAAAGGTTAGGAAAAAACTCCCAAAATACACGAAGAAATTTTTTTTCTCTAACACATTGAAATTTGACACTACGTAATAAAACAACAATTGTACATATGTATAAACTTATTTTAAATTATGTTTAAAAAGTACATATTTTACATTATAAATACTATACGGAAGTTAAAAATCTTTATTGTTTTCCACTATGTTCGGAACCGTGATTTTAAAAGCGCATAAAAGGATAATTTTCATGATATTTAGTGTCACTTTGATTAAAAAAGAGAATAATTATATAATTCTTTTAAAGGGCATTTTGACAAAAAAAATTTTTTAAATCAATATTTTGGCAAAAATTAACTTAGCATAACCTTTTTTTCCCAAAAGTTCTCCTTTTTTAAAAAAAAAGCTTCTATTGTATTAATATTTTCCTGTAATAGCACAGACCCTGTACAGAGGTTCAACTAAATTTTTATATATATATAATTTAGAAGGGTTTATCCATATTTAACGACAACAGAGGCGAGCAATTTTAAGAAAAAAAAAAAAAATACTTATTTCAATAGGGGGGTAACTCTGAAAATTATGTGAATTTTTTTAAAAAATTCTATTTGAGCATCTGTAGAGATTTTGGGCTATATAAGGAAAAATAATTTTTATAATAAAACTTTTTTCACAAAAGGAGAACATTTTAAAAAAAAAGGTTATTCTAATTTAAATTTTTTTAAAAAAGTTTAAAAAATTTTTTTTGTAAAAATTCCTCAAATTATTTACATACATGTTTTCCCTAATCTAAAGTGACACTAAATATCATAAAAAATTACCCCTTTTTTAAAACAAAAAGCACGGTTTTCAAAATATAGTCGGGCCCCCCTTTGAAAAATTTACGCAAAAAATTATTTCGCCCCCGGGTTTCCCCAGACACTTTTCCCCCAACACTATTGGCTCTTTAACTCGAAGAACCAGTGGTGTTAGGAACATGAAGACTTGAAGGCACGGTCCATTCTAACGTATGCCTTATTTGGTGCCATATCCTACAAGTCACACTGATGAACCATAAATCGCCATGTCAGTCCACAAAAATAAAATTTTTTTTCGCAAAGGGAAACCCCTTTTGAAATATATGTGTAACAAGGCCCCGTGTTAAACGAAAGATATCGACGGCTGACAACAGGTGTAGTCGGTCTATTGTCCACTTGAAGAAGGAAAGCAATAAAAGTGTCTTTTCACCTGAGGAACCAGAAAGCACTAAGAGGTAGCATACAGATGACCATCAAAAGGGTTACGTTATAGGGGAGACACGCACGCAGAGACAATACAACACAAAACTTGTAAGCTCAAACCTGTTTGCTGCAGGACTGTACATGAGTGAGTGTTCGAATTGTCGAGAGTTTTTAAGATAACTTCGAATTATCGCGTGTTGTAGTCTAGAAAGCCACATATTTTTCCTCGAAACGTTGAGTGTACCAAAACGTATTGTTTTAGTTCTAAATATCAGGAATTTTTCCAGGGACTGTGCATATACTTTGAATTTGTGAGAGGTTTGTATTATCGAATGTTTGAATTAGCAAGAGTCGACTGTATAATAATATTAAGTTATTGATATAATATTGTAATTTTTTTTACTGTAATTTTTATTAAAAAATAACACTAGGAGATAACTTGTAGCCTGGTGTCGGTGAATAAGATTCATGTGCCGTGTGCTACTTACAAGCTATCTCGTAGTTTTTTTTCCAGTAAAAATCTTCATATACAAGGATTTCGGTTTCATTTTGCTTGCTTTCTCAAGCTCATCATCCAATTTCATCTGGCGACAGTCTGATGTTATATCAGATTTTCATACAGACGTGTAATGATCCTCTCTGGGAAAAACCTATAAGACGATGGTAGTTACAAAGAGTTGTAAAATAAAAGAATGAACTGATAAGTTAGAATTATAGCAGACCACAGGAGAATCATCTGTTGATACTAGAAAATCCCTCTACTCTACTTCGAAATTTTCCCCGCGGGAAAGGCCCTCCAACCCTCTATCCCCAAAAGAAATAGACGAAATAAAAAGTTGAAAATGCGTCAATTAAGGAATCAGTTATTATGCATTTATTTGATGACGGCGATAGCAATACAATAGGAAGCAGCAACTATAATACAAATATAACTTATTTTCAATACTTAGACATCTTCCTCCCACAGAAATAATATGTTGCTTAGAAAACCGTGTCAAAAGTGTACAAAACGAAAAAAAAGGAAACTAGGTATTTTTATCTAGTGTGTCCCAGCAACCCAGCACTTTTCTTTGATTCGTGCTTTAAAGCTCATCTACACAAGAGTCTTTTGGCATCCATTCAAATATATATATTTATTAGCAAATCTAATAGGCAAAGTCGGGGGTGCCCAACCCAAATGCCCTTTGGGCCACTTTCGGAAAAACACCCTTTAATCCCCGGGCCCACAAAAAAAAATGTATTATATCAGATTTGGGAAAAAAAAAAAGATTTATTGGGTAAAAAATTTTAAGACAAAATGAACGTGATTTTGTTTTCTTTATTTTTTTATGTATACGGACATAGATAATATAATAATTTTTTATAAAAAAATAATCAATGACCCAATTGTTTAAAATATTACAGTTGCCATTTTTTGAAATTACGGTGTTTTTTTTGAATTAAATTTTTTCGTTACTCATTTTTAAAAAATTTGATTGTGCTGTCATTCGCAAACGATTAAGATACATTGCCCTTTATCTTAACCGACTTGAATATTTTTTTTCTTAAATTTTTAAAAAATATTTTTTGAGACTCCCCCTTTGTTTTTGGGCACCCCAAAAGAAAAGGAGGAAAATGAAAGTCGCACAAAAAAAGTCATGTACCATCCATAGTAAAGGATAAACATAATCTTAAAAATTTTTATTAAAAAGTAATTTATTATAGTACAACCCAAATGTAACTGTTTGATAAAATATAAATCTATTTTAATCTAAAGGACATTTCTGTTATCAAAAAGGATTTATTTTAAAACAAGAACATGTAACAGGCAAATACATTATAAGTTTATATATATAAATATAAATTTCTCTTCAAATAAATTTCAAAATTAAAAAAACTTTAAAAATCTTATATTTAAAATTTTTTAAAAAAGAGTCGTCAAGCCGCAACTTGCGTATTGGCGGGCTACATGCGGCCCACGGGCCGCGTGTTGGAAACACTTGATCTAAGTTATAATTTTACTAATAAAAATTGATAATTAATATTTTTTTGCTCTATATAAATTTTTCGTTCTTCCTTTTTTAATAATTCCTATCTCAAATAGAGATATGTAATCAATCTAAACTTTCAGCCCACACAACGAGATATCTCGTAGCCGGTAGTTTTAATACGAGATATCTCGTAGTTGGCAATGAATGAGTTAAATAGTAAACTACCGTAATAAAGTGATATTGCTCATTTTATAAAACATTCAGTATCTACCTACTGTGGAAATGGAAAAAAAATGTGACGTATTTAATTAACTTCAAAATAATGATTTTAATCTCAGCAGCATTTAGAAAGAAAAAACTTTACAGTATATTCATTGAATTTTAATGAACATGATTTAGAAAAAGATGTATAAATTTTCTCTTATTATATAAATATCTCAATATATTTTTAATTGAAACTATATATAGGACATAACATTCTTCAGTACCAGTGTATTAATTCAAATCTATTAACAAAATAGATAAACGATCGAAGAAATTACTTAATTTTATTTAAGAAAACATTTATTTTTACTCGGGGAACTTATTGGAAGTCTGAGACTCTGCATGTGTGTTTCCTTGAATGATTGAGAATGTGTTTCTGTACCTTCTTGAATGTCTGGGATGTGCTTGTGTGTCCTCTTGAATGTCTGAGATGGTGTTTACCCTTCTGAGATAAGCAAATGATTTCTTCCTCTTAAGGTAATATATGATTTGTTGATCCAGTCCATTCAGAATTCAAAGAATACATAATATGCTTTCAAAACTAGTAGAGCAATAGACATAGATAGCAGGGAAAAAAAACATCTCATGAGTAGTATTGCAAGTTTACTTCAATTTTCTTGTGGGTAGGATTTTTTAAGAACATATTAATATATAAATAAAGTAGTTATAGAAAATAGATAACAGCAGGGGTCGGCAACGTATGGTACGTATGCCACATGTGGTACAACTCTCTGCACTATTCTATAAATTTGTCAATTTTTGAGAGGATGAAAATTGATAAATTTGTAGTAGGCCTTTTTTGACATACATTTTCAGAATTATGGACATTTATTGAATTAGGAAAAATTCTGAAAGGCAACACTCAAGATAAATTTACAGCTATTTTGTAAGTTACTGAATGCCTTTGCTGGAGAGATTTAATTGTTTGAAGAGAAAATTGCATGTATACTCAAATGATTCTTGAAATTTCAATATTTGCGGCCCAATTTTTAGTCATAGTTTTCATCGATCCTCCCTCACACAACAGTCACGTATGAAAAGCAATAATAATATACTTCAACGCTAAAGCTACAATGCGACTTTAATTATAAATTGCACCAACCATCAAGTTAAATATTATATTTTGAATATAATTTTGTATATAACAAGTCCACATGGAAGTCACTAATAATTATTAAAATTATTTTTAATTTAGTATTGATAAATTAATTTTCAAATACTTTTTTTCATACTGATACATTTATAAGAATCTTATATCAGTGTGAATAATTTATTTGATTTTTTTTATTATGTCAGAATTTTTTATACGCTGATGCTCTCTGCCTTCCGCTTTTGTGGTTCTACATATTTAAGTAAAAAAATCTTTCTTTGAAAAATATCTCGAGCCCGCAAAGAAATTGTTTAACAACTGAATGCTCATAATCCTGTCGAACTGAAAGTTGCACTTTATATCCCTGATTTTGCTTTATGAAAATAGAGAGGTGCAAGCACTAGGTTCATACTAAAAGTTTTATTTATCTTTTTATTTAACTATAATGAATCGAAGTACTTATATTTTATATTATCTATTTCTTATTTTTAAAAATATGTTTAAAAACAAATAATATAAGTACAATTAATATATACCTAAAAACCGGGGGGGATAACGCGCACCGGGTATAAAAAACCCACCCCTACTTTTAAGCTGCATTTTTTATTTTTAGATATATTCGCCATATAACACGCACCCACTTTTTTACAAAAAAATCCCGACACATTATTATACATTGCCCTATGTTTTTAAAATCATTTATTTGAGGTAATTCCCAAATTTTTTAAAAAAAAAATATACTTCTAGAACTACATCTCTTTTTTGTTCATAAAACAAGTATAATTTCTTTTTAAATAAACAGTATTTCGATACAAAAAAGAAGAAATTTTTTTTTTGTTCATCTCTTTGTTATTTTTTTAAAGTTATTTTTTATACCCGGCAAACCCCACCCCCTTTAAAATTTTCCCTCTTATTTTTGTGTTAAAATTCGGGGGTTTTACGCCGGATTTACGGTATATATATATATATATATATATATATATATATATATATATTTTGTTGAAATAAATAAGGATAATTTATGCTGTTTATATTTATTTTAAGAGCTATCTTTAAATGAGGCAATTCTGGCAAATTAAAGTATAACAGCGTGATGGTTTATTAGTGCTATAATTTTAAACCAAATAAAATTTTATTAACTGTTTAAAAATGGACATATTTTAATTGAATATATACAACTTATTTATCGTTCCGAACATGCGGCAAAACGCAGTGTTTATATTTGATACATATAATACAACGAAAATTAATAAGATATGCATTCTTTGATCAAAGTTGTAGTACTAATTTATCGATTTTGCATAGTATAAAATGATAAGAGGAACAAAAAAGCCCATTATAATATATAAATTTACAAATCTTTTATAACTTTTATATTATTCTTAAAATTTTACTTAGTTCTTTATATTAAGACATATATGGGAATATATAATATCTATCCTATCCTGCCAAATACGCTGTCGGAAATTTTGTATAATGCTCAACGATAGTTTTTCTGTTAAAGAAAACTATTATTCAGACATAATATGGGGAGAAAAAGTAGGATATTATTTCAGACTATTATACGCTTCTTTGATGTAACTATAGTTTTATATTTTTTTCGCAGTCGAAAAAGAAATATGTGGATCTCGAATTCCATTAAGAGTTCAACCTGAAAAGTGGTTCTCACGCACATAAAAATTGACAATCCACTTCTAAAGCCCGAGCATTATTTCCCAACTATCAGTCTTTCCTTTTGTGATCTTTTTGAAACGTCGACAAATTTTATATACTCTATTATTCTATAAATTTTTATATTTTGTGAAGGAATTTGCTTATCACACATTTTATTGATTTTTAATATCGTCGACGTGGTTTAAAGCTATAATTGTTTTACTATTTATTAAAAATTGGAATTTTCGTATATGACAATACTTAAGTAAAACTGTTTAAAATGACCTTTGCATTACGTTGTAGATGCTTTGGATAATAAAATTAGAAAAAAAAAAGATTCTTATTTTGCGATATCTTTATTAAAAAAAAGCTTTGCATAATAAATTTGGCACCGAAAAATAAAACTACTAAACACATATTTTTTAATTACTATTTTGTGACCGTGGTTACCAAATGGTCATGGTCGCGATTTCGTTGCCGACATTCTAGTCATTTGGTTCGATTCCTCTATTACCATAAAAGACTCACCGTACTTTGTGTATGATGCATGTTAAATCTGTCATGAAGTTTTCTCGTTGGCGTGGTAAAGAAGTTACGAGAGCGGGGTGGCAGCTCAGGTCTGTTTTTCGTCACTTCACTGAGGTTTAAAATTACGAGGTCTATTGACAAAAATTCTACTGTAGTTTCTGAACAGTGTCGTAACAAAGAATTAGGACCCCCTGCAAATTCAGGTTTTGGGATACAAGCCTTATCTTACAAAGGATTGCAAAGCCATAACAAAACAAATGCTTTGAGCCCTCTATAAATCTACCCCCCACACACTGTGAGAGTTGCTGGGGTACACGTTACGCCACTGATTCTGAGTTTGACGTTAACAAGCAATACACATTCCCTTTTTCGGTTCAGTGCTAAGAGCCCACACCCTTGGCGTGAATTATTTTGGTTGGCGATAATTGTACCATCTTGGTAACCCTACTTTGATACACTAGATAAGGTAAACCTATTTCTGGAATTTTCGTATTTTGTCGGATGGCATTTCGAATATCATTTTGTTATTGGACACCGGGCTGGAAGTATGGCTGCTTGTGTGTGAATATACCTTAGAATTTTTTACTTTGTTGAATGTGAAAGGTAAGAAAGAATTGATTGAATGGTGAATGAAGGAAGGATTGATTGCTTAGAGTTATGAATATCCTAAATGTAATGAGTGAATGGGATTATACAAACAAAAGAGTGCAATTTTGG
>BMAV01002200.1:1382-12303 GCA_019973955.1 Trichonephila inaurata madagascariensis | reverse complement strand
TATATGCTGCTTATAATACTATTATTAGTACATGTTACTTTTTATTAAATATTAATCATTATTTATTGATTGATCTAGGTTATTCTCATTCTCTTCCTATATCCTTTATTTCAAATACATTTAAATGTATTTCAAAACATTTCTTTAAAATTGTGTATCATTAAACTACCGCTAGGCCGCCATATTGGATTTCAGTCCAGCAGCAAGAAACGCTGCTTGGCGTGATAAGGATCACGCCAAGCAGCACTTGGCGCTATTACCCCCGTTATCAAATTAGTTCCTTATCCTGTTAAAAAATGAAGTCGTTTCCAATATCCAAATTTTTGGTTGATAATTTAAAATCTCTTTAAAATATTTAAATAGAGTTCATGATTCACAATACTATCAAAACATACCAAATTACCTAATTCTGAGGCCAATTTACACCCCCACGCCAGAACACCTTTACTTCAATGTTGAAGCATGAAGGTGGGGGAGTTCTTTACCCACATAAATTCATGGGATTAAACTCCTTATTTTTTCATTTACAAGCTATTATAGGCCCATCGGAACCAAAAATGTTGAATTATCTGCCATCTTAATCAATTTGCTGTCAATTTTAAATTTTCTGAATGTTAATCCCAAGATTCTAGTTGGATCAATAAAACACGGAGGTCGAAGTGTTCTTGCGTGGGGGTGTAAATCGGCCACAGAATTAGGTAATTTGGTATTTTTTGTTGATATTGTGAATCAAGAGCTCAATTTAAATATTTTAAAGAGAAATTTTAAATTATCCGTCAAAAATTTGGATATTGGAAACTACTTCATTTTTTAACAGGATAATAACGCCAAGCGTTCTGCTCTCAATGTACGCCACTGGTATCTCTATAACTGTCCCCAAATTATGAAAACCCTTCCTCGATCACTTTTTTTAGCCCAGTAGAACATATAAGGTGAGATATTTACGAAAAAAAACACATGACAAATAAGAATGGAGGAAATCAGAAGAATGGAGGAAAATTGATGCAGAAATTACAAAAACTGATTAAATCTATACCAAGACGCTTAAAAGTTGTTGTGAACACTAAAAGACATCCTACTAAGTACTAAATTAAGAAAGAAATACAATATTTAAAGCTAAGTTGAGATTTTTGTAAAGTGTACGAAGACTTTTGTGGTGTCAATTTTTAGTAGCTTTTTGATTATTATTTTTTTTAAAAAAAACAGTTTTACAATTTTTAAAAAAATTAGGTCATTCCATTAAGAACAAGTTGCAGATATCATACAAAATTACAATTACAATATAATAATTTTTATTAGTCGAAAACATTAAATTTTATAAAAAATTGCAAGTGTACGAACGCTTTTGTGGCTCACTGTATATAAAGTTATTTGCCCCAGTGTGTTGGATGTAGTTGATGTTGCGAAGTACATATCTAAAGGAGTTTATGGAATATTAAGAATAGTAGTAAATATGTTTCTCATTAATGATTTTTCAAGAATGTGAACTATTGAGAGGAATTTGATGAAACAAAATATGACCGAAAGATAACAGCCGAAAGATAAAGTAACGAAAAGAGGAAAATCCATTTATCTGGCAAGATTACCTCTTAAGATTTATTTCTTAAGATTTATCTCTTAAATGATTAAAAATGTTCACAAAACATTACGTAAATTCAGCAATTTAGGTGATTAATCAAAATATTAAAAAAAAAAAAAAAAAAATGAATATTTCTGGGTTTTTTTCCGTCTGTAATGAATTGCATAAATTGATGCTTTATAGCTTCTCTGAGTTGATCTATAATTGCCTTTATAAATATACGATGTCATAAAACTCAAAAATTATCAAAGCAAATGATCTAAAATTTTAAAATATTCAGACAATAAGTATAGCAATAATTTGATACTTTTGAAAGAAAGATTTGGACTAACGTTCAGAATTTAATACATTGAAAAATTCTTTGTATAATTAAGGTAGAATTAAAAAATTATTAATTTACGAAGGAAAACACACATTTAATCCATTATAAATTCACTATAATTCTTATTAATTCCAAATTACAGAAAATATTCATTTTTAAAATATAATGTTTAAGTGCATATTGAAAGTATTTTTTTACGTTTTTCAAGTTTAAATGAAAAATTATTGAAACATTATTGCTTGATCTTTTTTTCAGTAGAAAATTACCATTCAGTTATATTGTAATAAATCACTCTTAATTTATTAGAAAAACTATTACCTGAACAAATAATGTCCTAACTTTCTGATATTTCTTTGGGCAGAGAGCATATACGGTCCTAATATTGCGAAAGAAATGCAGCTTCTGAATTAACTTTTAATTACAATTATTATTAAAGAACGTATGTACATGATATTTTACAAATAACCACACGACATAAGTAGAAAAAGAGGTAAACTTTTTGGGGCGTATCCTCAAATCTTTTGACGAAATCTCTTCCTCATTTCTGATCAGTTCAGTTCTGTTCCTTCTGTTTAGTTCAGTTCTGGTGTATCTGCGGACATTTCTTGTTTTTGAATGAATGAATGATTGAATATTAACGTTGCACTGTTCAGCTACACGAGGGCCTTTGGCGACGGACCACGTAATTTTGAGTTATGGTCAAGTGACGTGGATGACACCTGTTTTGGCACCCCTCTCTCCTAACTACCACACCACACCAACGGGAGGACGTTTCAGCTCTCGACAGATTTAACATGCATCGCTGCCCTATACGGCGGGCCTTTAGTGGTACTGGGCTCGAACTTGTGTCAAGGCAAACCACGATCCGATACCTATACCACTCGGCTACCGCGGCTACCATTTCTTTTTTTTATTTCTGACGCAACTAGCGACCTCTGGTGTGCGAATGCACGGTTCATAGTTGGTTGGACACAGTTGGTTGGTTTTTAGCATATATATTGATAAATTCCATTAATATGTTCTATGTATGTTTTAATGTTTTCTCTTTACTTTTATTTTAATGTCATGTAAGAGTAATATGAAACAATTCTTTTTGAAAAAGTTTCATGTCACTTATTTGGCACTAGTATTAAATAAGTATTGATATATTTGCCATTTAAATTTGGTAACATTCTAAATGAAAGCCTAAAATTTGTAGAATGAGATTCCCCATGTATATTATTACTGATGCTATGTATATATAACCTCTCTCTCTCTCTCTCTCTCTATATATATATATTTGAACAACGTTAAAAGCAACCATTAATACTTCAATTATATTGCAGTAAAAGTATATAGCAAATAGTAAAAATATTCATGAAAAAAGAGTCATTGCATACAAGTAAAATCAAATTACATATTACATTACTTAAAGAATGGAAATAAAATCGGATTACAAGGCACTTTAGTCTTATAATTTAATTACTATTAGGAGCTTGTATTTTTTTTAGATTATAGTATTAAATGTACATAAAATTATCTAATTTAAATTAGAGAAGTCAAATTAATTTAGATATCATGTAGTATCAATTTTTTAAAGCACTGATTGAAATACAACGGTTCCACTTTATGGAATCTCTGTATTCCGATAATCTATACATAATCTAAAGTATTTTAACTGGATAACTTCAACTCTGTTTTCAATTCTTTATTTGATAGTTTCTTAAAATATTTTAAATGCAATATATTTTTTAAAATTTAACAAGTTAAATATAAACCCTTTTTTTATTGCTTTTTTGTGATGATTGATTAGTCTATATTCATTACAGTTATCCAATGATTTTTTTCTAACACATTCTATAATTATACACTTAAGTTATGGATTATTAAAGGCAGTGGTTTCAGAAATATTCGAAATTTTTTTGGTCGCATATTTTTTCCACCAACTTTCTTCCTGTATTGAAAAAATCACAAATATGGCAGAAATCAAATAAACTATAGTTGCTTTATCACAAATTTTGATAGATTTTTTTATTAAAAAAATACCAAAAGATCCATAGTTTTTTTTCTTTTTTTGAATATGTAAACACTGATGAAAAGTTTGGCCAATTTAGTGGGAAAATGTTTCTTTTGCTAGAAAAAAAAATGTTCGAAATGCCTAAGAGGGACAGAAAAAAAAAATCGTCCATTTGTTCACTGGGAAAACTTTTTATTTGTGTTGTATCAGGGTTTTATGATGTTACCTTGGTGGTTTATATTTCCTGTTATTTTTTTTTACAAAAAGTATCCCCAGATGGCACAAAACGTTCGAACAGAGCGTTAATTTGGCATATATGTACTTTTTTTTTTGAAAAAAAAAAAGGATTTTTTATGCGAGGGAGTGAATGATAATTGTTAGACAGATAAAAATAAAGAAAGAAAGAAACTTGTTTTTCCTGTCAAATATTAGGGGGAAATACTAAAAAATTCTCTCTCGCATTTTTTTATTCCAAAACACTATTCGTTACTACAGCTTTTTTACAACGATGAACCTTCATCAATATTGTTTACAAGAACAACTTCATGCCGTCATTGAGAATTTTAATTAATATGTTCCAGTTTTTTTAAAATAAAATATGTAAGTTTTGAATATATTAATATATTGATACTGTGATAATTGTTGATTATATTAATGTCTGTGTAATCACTAACCTTATATTTGAGAAATGAACTTCTCTGGAATTGATTTTCATATTGTATTTTTTTTTTTCTATTTAAAAGCAATGATTTTTAGACATACTATTATATGCCACCAAAACAATCTTCGCATAATATGAAATGTTTAGATAACCATGAAATGATACAAGTATTTCATTCAGACATTTTACTGATTCCAATACAACCAAAGTAATATTTCTCTGACCCCAATGGTAACAGTGTGACTTTTGAGACTCTTTATAGAGACATATAATCTTTTACTTACAGCTCTTAATCATGACATGATGCATTCTCTCACAGATGTCACTAAATTTTCACAGGTAATAAAATTATAAGACGGACTTATTAATAGCAGATATTAATCTTTTCAGACAAGGAATTTAGAATATTGAATCAAAACGTGAGGTTTTAAAATATTTAATAGAATTTTTAAGCTATTTATAATTTTTCATGGCTTTTAAGGTAACAAATAGTAATTTTCTAAGTTAATTAGCTTTAAGGTATTTTTAGAAGACTTTCAGGGGAAACGTTATACTTTTTTATGCGATATTTTTAAATCCACAATTCCAGAAATATGAAAACACATATTGCTTTTTTGTTCTTCTAATACCTAAACCCAATGGGGATAAACCACTTACAGTGACCAACATATTTTTTAATTTAAATAATGTTTGTTGTTCTTAAGACTAAATAAATTGCTTAAAAATCAAATTGTAAAGTAAGTATAATTTTTCACTACACGTACATTTGCAATAATTTTGATTGCGTGATTCTGTCACCAATTGCGGATATAACTTACCACTTCTACAAACAGATGAGTTAGCGCAACAAAATCTAAGTCACTGTAGTATCCCCACAAAACATGCTTATGGTTTGTAATAACCACCATTCTAAAAAAAGGAACGATTTAATAAAATGTAGCTTAAAAAACCAATATTTGTACCAAATTAGTCTTTCAAACTATAATTATGTTAAACATGAGTCAAAAAATTCATTAATTAAACTAGCTGATAAAAGTAAACAAATTTTACATAAAAAATTCCCCTTTATAAATTGTAAAAATATTACACGAAATGCTACTATTACTAAAATAATCAATGTCTAAAGGAAATGTGTACTACATAAATAAAATACTGAGAGAAAAATGGTATTTCTAAGCATTCAAAGGAATATGGATTTAATGTAGAGTTATACAAGGTCCTATTCCCCGACAGAAACGTATTATAGAGCTGTGGATGTTATAGGATCATATTATGGAGCTTTAGTAGCTTTTGCGCCAAGATCAATGAGCTTAACGCTTGTGTTCTAAATAAGACTCTATATCAGTATTACTATATTTGAGATGATTTGTGGGAAGAAGTATACATAACTCTTAGAATTTCATCATTTTCTTTAAAAGTTATTTGTACCTGGCATCATTCGAAAAAAAACGAGCGTGCAAAATACTATGAATATAAATTCTTGGGGGTACTTACTTTTTATTGCAACAATCGCCAACTCTATTAATAGCTCGCCAAGTTAACAATCCGGATTTTCTATATGTCGTACGTGCTGAAATGGTAACCATGTGTTTCGTTTCATATAATGTCGCCAATAGGTTGCGATAATACGTAAATACCAAATTTTGTTCCATAGTATATCTTTCATCAACTACGCAAGACAATGATATAAAAAAAAATCAAGCTAAAATTATTATACTTTGATTTCTTCATCAAACATTGATATCTTATTTTTTTCTATTATATTTATTTAATCTTATATTTTGTCCATTAAAAAAATGTTAAAATATTCCTAGAATAAAACTACAGTGTAAACAGTTAAATCATAAAACGTTTTTATGTTACATGGTTAAACAAGCATTTAATGCAATTCGATATAATGTATTTTTGGGGAAAGTTTTGAAAAATAAAGTGGAATTTATTATTAGCTTTTAAATCATTGGTTTTATATTTTTTTCATAAATTCTAATTAATTTTACTTTGCTAAAAGTTGTCACCGATTTAGTGGGGATTAAAAGAGAGATATTCTCTTTTTTTTGTTTTGCGTTCTATTTATAAGATTGCAAAATATTTTAAATTTAAATTAATGTTTTATAATTAGAATTTCAAACATGAATTATATTTTAAAGAACTACACGCTTTTTAAATTCAAATTTAGTGAAATTCATCATATTGAACTATTAATTAGATATTTCTTCATATTTTTAGCTCAATAACATTGTTTTTAAGTAAAATATTTCGAAACTTTATTTTTCTGAAATGCGACGAGAATATTTAAAAAATCTAACCACTTTGATTAGAAAACAGAAAAAAAGTTCTTAACGTTGTACTTTAATGTGTTTAAATTTCTTCTGAAAATTTACTATCAATTACCGTACTATAATTAATACTTAATTATGTGAATAATTATTTTCGTAAGTTATTCACTTATGAAAAATTAATATTGCTTTTTAGATTTAATGGAAATTATTCAAATGCACTATCTTAATTTGAGACTGAAAACTATTCCCGATATTTTTCTAATCTGTAATATTTTAGAAGAGAGTTCCTGTCCAACATTAATTTTTCTTATTTCAAGCGTATAACTTTTAGTCCACTGTATTTGAAAGAAATAAAAGTAAAAGGAGCTCCAATAATATTGTCTTTTCCTGCAAAGATATTCTATATCTCATCTTTGAATTATGAATGTATAAGTTTGTGCATTCATTCATCTGCCCGTGAAATAAAGAATTAAAACTGTAAAGAAAATCTTGTGAGATTATTTTGTTAAAAATTAAATTTAATTTGGAAAATACGTTCCCATTAGAAATCTTTAATTGAGCTTCCTTTTATTTTTGGTTATATTTTATTGATCTACAATTATATCACTAACAGAAGTTTGGTATGGGAATTTGTAAAAGAAAACATAACGCTTTAGTTCTCAATTTTGTTCATCTTACATAAGCATTTTCTCAACTATTTATTTTATTCAATTTTATTTTCCTTCCACTTTTAAATTCTCCCAGAATAAAAGAATTTTTTAATTCTTTCACTTTATGGATAACCACTTGTTAATATTCTTTTAATTTATGAAGTGCAAACTTTTTCATTTTTGTTTCAGTGCTTGAAGGCAATTGAAAAATTCAAACTTATTTCATTTTCCCAAGCCTTAAAGTAATTGAAGTTTTTCTTTTTAAATAAAAGTGAATTTTCTATTATATTAACTTAAGGGGGTTCACCCATGCGACGACCTGTATTTAAGCATTCTTATGGAATTTTTTGACGACCAGTAAAAAGATAGAGCTTTATCATTTATTTACATATATTTTAAGAGTATGTATATAAATGTTTAGCCAAAAATATCCTATAGAACGGGAGTTATAGCGCTCTGAACACACCTGCCTAGCAAAAATGGGCGCTCATTTCCTTCACGATTCCGGCTGATTGGCTTATTCGAATTAAAAAAAATAGCAGCGTCTTAATCTATAAGCTTAAATGCACAGAATGGACTACACCCAATTGAAAATATCAAAAATTGGATTTTTCGTAGACTTCTGAAGAAAAGGTTACGAATTTCATGGGTTTATTTTGTTATGTTTTTCTTATAAAAAATAGAAATATTTTGAATTTTGGAATAATCGTAGTCTATTTAATGCGTATATATGTGGTTAGTCTGCCCTATAACCCTATAACGTTAAGGGGGCCCTATACCTATTAATGCCCCTAAATCATTCGGTCAAGCCACCGTTCTTGAGATATTATGGAGGAAAGTTTGAAAACGGCTTTGAGAAAAACGCGTTTTAGGTTTCAAGTCCGATTAAACTAATGAAAATCTTAACTTAGCGCTCCGCTGCTCTTCTAACACCTGCTTCCTTATAACGACTTCAAATTTTAAAAAAAAAATTACTTTACCACTGTATTTTAGACATGTTAAGAGAAGCAATTTATGAAAAAAAAATTGATCTTTTTGAACCAATCACATGGATGAACCCCCTTAAGAAATCATTGGCATCCTAAGCTCTTTCCTATTTTCAATAATATATATATATATATATATTCAATAAATATATATTGTTGTCTTAAAAGATAAACGGGCATTGCTCTTTACTGGTGATGTTGTTAAGTCAGTCTAGATGATACATTTTTTAATGTATGTGTAAGTTATGTATGGGTGTGATGCATTTGATAAATATTGTTACTAAAAATTCGTATTTTTAACAGAGTAATTTATTCACACACTACTGCAATAATACTGAAGGATGAGTAAAAATAATATTATACTGCAAGGATTATAGTGCGTTAGGAAATTACAGAACCACTTACAAATTAGTTCATTTCCCTGAAGAAAATGTACTGTACAATCTTTTAACGTGTGTATTTAAAAACGATTTTGAAATATTTTTGTGTGATCTAGCTGTATCTTTAAAAATAACAAATTTTATTAAAATCTAATTATTTTTCTCAAAAAATTAAAATGTTTGTAAAGAAATTATAAAACACATAAGAAAATTAGCATATTATACATCACATCATACTAATAAAATGCAAATGTTTGTATTTCATGAAAGCAATACTTAAGAAGCAATGGTAAAGGTTTCGATAGTGTCGCCTAAATTTTCTTAAAAGATTTCGTGAGACAAGGAGTTATTTGATTGTGAAGTGAGATAATTTTTTAAAGTTGATCAAATATGAAAGAAAAATAATTAATTTAATGAAACGTTTTAAAACTGCCTTTTAAAATGTCACAATTAAAAAAGAGGATTCAAACAAAATAAAATGACCTGGAAGAAATAGAATTTTTTCAGCACGGGATGACCGACAAATTTTTCGACTGACTATTAACTAAAAAATGAACTTGAAATTTCGAAACTTATCAGAAAAACACTAATACAATATTTATGAAAATGGAAGAAAACGCTAGATTTGTTGAAACAACATCTAGAAGAAAAACTGAAATAGGCTGAAAATATTACGCTTTGGGACGACGATGGAAAAAAATTGTATTTTCTGATTGAGTTAATGTTTTAAGTGTTCTTATAAATGATTAAATCGTATATCGAAATTCTTTTTGATATATTCCACGTCACTCAGCTCCTCCGATGCTTTAACTTCTTTACTTAAATGCAGGATTTATGACCTCGAAGTACTGGACTCATCTTTCCTCTTTTGCATGACTTACTGTCAATAGTGACTTGGCTTGTCATGTTTCAGGGATACCATACAATTTATCTCTTTTTTTTTCTAGTCCTTCTACTGTCAATGAATGCCTGTATCACACATCTGCAATTTTAAAAAGTATTTACACTCGATTATTGAAGATTACTGTTTAATTTATAGTTTCCTTTAATATGACCTTTTTTTTACACCCATAAAATCAACCACCAAGTTATCAGCTTGTTATTAAATTTCTTCTATTATTTTTTAGTAGGATAGTTTTGGACTTTGTGTTCAAGAGTGACAGTTTGTCAACTATCTAAACAGAATTCTTCTAAAAAAATAAGGTAATTTGTGAGGTCATATGTGAGAAAATTGGTTAACTTCGCAATTATGATTTATCTACCTGAATTTCATTGAAAGGATATGGCTTTCCAAATTTTCTTATCTAATTTTGCTAAAAATAAATCAGAATATTTCTGCGGATTTTCTTGCTAGATATGTATGCTTCAATATATATTTTTATATTAAATGATGTCTAGTATTTTTTTGAAGTCATCTAATTCAACTAGAAATTTCTGTAACGTATATCATAACAAAGAAAACAGAAACATTCTATTTTTAATAGACGGACTTGATTTTTTCTTTCAATATCTAAGATTGTGTGCAATTTTTGGCAAACCGGGAATTACTTTTGTGCTGCTTCTAATTATATGTAAGTAATAATTTATGTTAATATTCTTTTAAGGGCTTTTTAATTTGTAACGTTTCTGAGCCCTCCAGGACTCAGTAAATCAATGAACTTATAGTTTACCCACCTTACAAGATTATACAAAACTTTAATAGATAAGATATTAGCTTTTTAGATAAGTGGTTATGTAAGTGACCCTGTATGATAGCTGTCAAAGAGTCAGTGGATATTTTTCCGAAAGTCATATGGGTTTTGGAACATCCAGTTGGCATCTACGGAAAATTCTCTGTGCGTACTGTTATTGCCACGATGTTATGTTAATTCCTGACCTGTTTTTGTGTAGCTGCTTATCTGGATTCGTGATATCTTGTACATGTAAATATACAAGAATTACTGCTCTACAAAATGTGTCCCCATCAATCTAATCAAGATATTTGCATCTACATACATTCTCGACGAGACGATCAATAGTTAGTTACAAGAAATCATACTACTCGGCGGATGATTATACATACATACAT
>BMAV01002199.1:0-18904 GCA_019973955.1 Trichonephila inaurata madagascariensis | reverse complement strand
AAAAACAACCCTTCAATTGACGGAAGTCGGGATCAATTTCAATATCGTTGCGTTAAAGAGTTATCTTCCGGTTTTTTCAAATATTATAGATAGACCAAACTGGGTCATGCTTTTGTTCTTGTTATTAACTGTTTCCCGAAGTGAGTACTAAATTCTGATTATTGCACAATTAATTTTTTTCTCCTATTATACTTTCCACAGGATTCCTTGATAGTATATCTGCCACCGCATTTTGAGTTCCGGTCTATTTTCCCCATTCTATTTTAAAATTTCCCGCTAATTTGAGTGCCCATCTGATCATCCTACTCGACAAATTTTTCCAGGGTTAGGCGTTTTAAGGCAGCGTGATCTGTAATAACTTTAATTGGCATCGTTCCTAAAATGTTCGGAATTTGTTCAACGCCCATACTACTGCTAGACATCTCTTTCGGTTACCGTATAATCCCTCTGCGTTGTTCAGCGTACGTGAAGCAAATATAACGGGTCTGTTTTGTTGATTAAGCACTGCCCCCCAAACCGATCGAACTGGCGTCTGTAAAAAACCCTCGAATGGCTCCTGAAAGTTTGGTATTTTAAACTGGCGCCTTTGTTACCGCCGCCTTGACCTCTTCGAATGCCTTTTGTGCTTCATTGACCAGACAAATTTTTTTAATTTTCGTTTAAGATTATAAAGTGGCTCACAAAGATCCGCATAATTTTTAATAAATTTCGCGTACCACTGGGACATACCCAAAAACTTGGACACCTCTTTTGAGTTACTGGGTGGTTTCATCTCTAGTATGGCTCGAACCTTTGTCTCATCCTTTTTAAATTTCCCTTCTTTACTAAAAATTAATCCTAAATATTTCCCAATTTCCCATCGAAAACCCAAATTTACATTTATCTTTATTTAATGTCAATCCTGCATCTTGCAACAACGAAAAACCTCCTTAAATGCTCAACATGGTGAGTGAACGATGGAGACGTAATAATTACATCGTCCATATAAACACCCCACAAACTTCCCCTATCACCGGTTTGGATTAGGGCATTTGCCTTTTGAAAATTGGAACTGCTCCCGATAACCGAATGGCTTCCGCTTGAAAGCATGAGGGCCCCTCTTTACTACAAATGCGGTCTTAACAATATCACTGGGGTTTACTGCCATTTGAAAGTACCCCAAATTTTAGATCAAGAGATGACATTACTGTTGTATATGGGATGTTCGTTATTAAATCATCTATTAACGGTAAGGTACGGGATTTTTGTGACGAATTTATTTTTTAAGGTTAATAGCCATCCTGTGATGACCATGTCGTGCCGGTTCCGGTAAGCTAGAGGTGGGTTTTTATCAAAATGATAAATTTAAAGTTTTTAAATACAATTTTTTATTAAGAATAACTTATATTACTTAAATTTAATTTGAAAATTTTTAAATTTTAAATGAAGTCAACACCCAATTTAAAACCCTTGTTTTAAGTCAGATCAGAACTAGACCCTTTTACCCCAAATTATCATTAATAATCCATTCATTAATTACTTATATCAAATATTCCCTTTTTTTGATTCCCCTTTCCCCTTACCTAAAGAGAGATAGTAAAATTCATTTTTGAAAAAGAGGTTTGACTTTTTATATTAGGCTTCTATTCCTTCTAAAGCCCCCGGACGCTAATTTTTGATCTGTAAGACTACACACTAAGCATTTTTTAAACTAGCATAACGATGAATGTTTCCCACACTAAATTTTCTTAAGTTTGACGCAATTTTTATCATCAAATTTTTATCCTTTTATTTTTCTCATTTACATATTATTTTTGTTTATTTTCTTTTTTGTTGGAAAATTTTTGCCATTAATCGTGGCGAAAAAGAACATAGAGTTATGTTAGCAGAAAGCCCGGAGAGACGTCAAAACCCCTCCAAGAAAAAACGATTTATTTGGGTTTTAATGCCCAATAAATTACGTTAAATTTATTTCTAAATTTTTTCGCTTTTTAGTTTTTATTTAAATTTTTAAACTTAAATCCTTTTTTTTAACTTTTTATGATTTCCAATATTTATCTTCTTTAAATTTTCATTGCAATTTTAATTAAATTTTTAAATTTTATAATTTCCAAAATTTATCTTGACTTTAATTTTCATTATCATCTTAGAATTAAATTTTAATATTAATTTAAATTTAAACTCGTGACAAAAATTTACTCCCAAAAACTAGCCCAAAATTAATTACTGTTTAATTTTTTCCCCCTCATTTTTTTCATTCAATTTCTTAAAATATTTATACACTTAAATTTTCTAAAAAAAAAAATTCTGGGGGGGACCCACCTTTTGACTTAAATTCCGGAGCTGGTATTTTCCCCTTTCTTGTTGAAGTATAAATTGCATTTTTTTCAAGATTTTCAGGTCATTTTCCGAAAAAAACTTTTTAGTTCTATTTCCCTAAAAACAATTTCACAAATTATTATTTATATATCACAATAAATTTTCATCTCCTCCCCAATCTGGTTCCAAAATCCCAATGAGCCCCGCGCCCTTATTTTTATTGTTAGGCCTTTTTTACGCCGCGTTTCCCGAACCAGATCCCCCATAATACATAAAAATACAACAACATATATATATACACATATTATAAATTACAAACATTTTCAAAAAACTATTATAACAAATAACCAAAGGAATTTTTCGACCAAAAGTCATACATCGAAGCAAACAAATGTGTGATTACAAATTTTTTTCTTCAAAAAAAATTTTAACAAGCTTTCCAAAATTAAATAAACACTCATTGTAGTTTTTTTGATTTGGCTTATAATTTTTGCACGCCCGAGATTTCCCTTTTTTTGAAAATTTTCCCCCCTTGTTGAAGATCAAAAAAAAATGAAACAATACAACCTGTTTTTTATATGTTTTCCCCCACCACGTCCAACGATGAGGTGCCCCCTTTTTTCCCTCGGTTGTACTAATTTTTTTGTGGGGCTTGAATCTCCTTGCCGTCCTTTCCTGGACTTTTGCCCCTTGGGCTGGTCGGGGTTCTTTTTTCCTCCGTCTCTTGGTTGATCTTGTTCATCTGTAACTTTTTGGTTTTCTCTTTGTTTTTTTTTCCTGCTTCAAAAAAAAAGTACGGGATGACATTTGTCTTTATTATTATTATTTTTCCCCTTTTGCATTTTTTGTGGTCCACTTGCCCCCCGACACACCTGATTTTTTAATACCCCTATTATATCTAAACCTTTTTTTATTTTCTTTCCCCAACGAACAGGTAGTGATCTGACCAGTGATTTGTTTTAGGGGTCCTTTTGTATTTTTTTTTTGATTTTTTTTACCAATCCCTTTTTCCCAACCCCTTTTTTAAATTTTCTTTCCCATTTGTGACTATTTAATCTTTGATGTATTTTTTTCCGAAGTACTAGTTTCCTGATTTGATTTATCCATTTGGGTACCTTTTCCCTAATTCGACCTCGTCACATTTCCCAACGAAAATTCTATTTGATCTACGTTAACGTTAATCTTTTCCTGATTTATATTCAATATTTTACAATTTTAACTTCTAAGACTTATAAGGTCCCTCTTTTTTTTTAAATTTAGACATACTTTGTTAGTTGAACTTACAGGGTGTGTTTCTAAAAGACCCAATCATTTTCCTTTATTTTTTTGTCTTTTTTCGTCTATTTAATATTTTTCCCCCCTTTCCTGTTTAATTTTGTATTAGTCAGCTTTTAAAGCTTTTCTGTATATCTTGAATTTTTAATTTTGAACTTCCGATATCATTGTTTGAAAGGGGAATCAATTTTCGACCTTAACCCAGCCGGTGTTTTTTCCGTTTCATTCACCGCCGCAATAGCGTAAGCAAACTCAGAAAAATTTGATCCCAAGTATCGGGTTTATCATTAACATAAATTTGCAATCATTTGCACATATCTCGATTAACTCTTTTTAGTCCGATTTTTTTGGTCGATATGCAACAGTTTCCCAAAAGCCTTATGCCTAATTCACTTAATGCTCAAAAATCTGGATATAAAATTTGGGGGCCATTATCACTTTTTAATTTTTTTGGGGCCAAACGATATAAAGTTATCAAAAAAAAAATCCGCTATTATACGGATGAGGCCTTTTTAAAAGGTATAATTTCGCCCATTTGCTAAAAAAGATCTTTTAAAAATATAGCGGGTTTCGCTTTTTTCGATATAGGGTACGGGCCAACAAATTAACGTCACTATCTCATTGGGTAATTCGATATAATTGATTTAACGACCATTTGGGAACCGTTTTTATAGTTATTAACTTGGCACATATGGCATGTAGAGACATATTGCTCAATGAATTTTTCAGTACGGGGGAAAAAAAAAAAAGTCCCGAATTTTTGATACGTTTTTAAAACTGCCTATGTCCAGCGATTGGGTTGAAATTTTCATTATTTCATTCCTTTAAAAATTTTAATGTATACACGCATTTCACCTAATGACGGGGGTTTTGCATAAAATAAAAAAACCTTCAATTAAACGGAAATCGGGGGCCACCCCCACATATCGTTGCATTAACCGAGATCTTTGGTTTTTTAAATATCTTTTATATGACCAATTTTGGGCATTTTTCTGTTCTTTTTTTTAATTGTTCCCCGGGAGGTACTAAATCCCTGATTATGGCAAAAAAATTTTATCACCATTATACTTTAACTGATTCCTTTAAAGAATGTCAGCCCGCATTTTGAGTTTCCCCGGGCTATGTTCCCCTTCTATATTGAATTTGCTAACTTTAGTGCCCCAAACATCCTACTTTACAAATTTTTGCCATTTTTAGGGGTTTAAGGGGGGTGATCTGTTATTACCTTAATTGGTAATATTCCTAAATATGTTCAAAATTTGTTAAACCCCCCCATACTCGTGACATTCTTTCGGTTACTTTTAATTCCTCTCTGCGTTTTTCGGTACGTGACGCAAATAACTGGTCTGTTTTTTTGGGTTAAGTACTGCTCCTAAACCAATCGAACTGGCATCTGTAAATAACCCCCCGAATGGCCCTGAAAGTTTGGTAATTTTTAAAAACTGGCGTTTTTGTTACCGCCTCCTTGCCCTTTTTCGAATGCCTTTTGTGCTTCATTGACCAGACAAATTTTTAAATTTTCTTTTAAGATTATAAAGTGGTTACAAATATCCGCATAATTTTTAAAAAATTTTCCCGGTACCATGGGACATACCTAAAACTTGAAACCTTTTTTGAGTTACGGGCGGTTTATCCGTATAGCTCTAACCTTGTCTCATCCGTTTTAACCTTCTTACTAAAAATTTAATCCCAAATATTTCAATTCATCGCACCCAAAATTTTCTTTTTTTCCTTATTTAATGTCAACCCCATTTTTAAAAACCAAAAAAAACTTCCCTTAAAAGTTCAACAGGGGGAGTGTGATGGAGAGAATAATAACGTCGTCCATATAAACACTCAAATTTCATCCCGGTTTTGGGTTTTGTCAATTGCTTTTTGAAAATTGGGAGCTGCCCTGAAAACCCGAAGGGGACCCGCTTGAAAGCATGGCCATTTTTACTAAAATGCGGTCTTAACAATATCACGGGGTTTCCCGCCATTTGAAAGTACCCATTTTTGGATAAAGGAGACATTATTGTTGTATATGGTATGTTGTTAATAAATCATCTTTTAAACGGTAAAGGGTATCGCGGATTTTGTGATCGAATTTAATTTTTTTAAGTCTATAAAATCTATATGTTTCCCGGGAACCGGTGGAACCCCTTATTTTTTTTTGCATAAACAACAGGGAGGGTATGGGGATTAAATTTGGGAAAACGTTTCCTCTTGAACATTTTTTGTATGTGAAAATCATTAGCTTGCTTAGTGTATACCATAAGGGGCCTTGGCATTTGGTGGGTTATTCCCCTTTAATTTCATGGTAAAAAACATGAGTAAGACCTGGTTTGTCAAAAATAACCCTTTTTAAAACTATAAAAAATTTTGTGTTTTGTTTTCTACCTCAACCTTTTTGCTTAGATAAATCTATTTCAATTTTTCCTTTTTAATTGGTTAAACCCAACTTATTTATTTGAGAATCTGAATTTTAACGATTTTTGATCAAAATCTAATACGATTTTGACGCACTTATAAAATGATACCAGAATACATGGGTATTTTTAAATTTTTCAAAAATGAAATGCCCAAATTCTTTCGAATTGTCTATCCAATATTCACCCTACAACCCCCCTTTTTTCTTTCGCCCCCCGTTTTATTAGGGGCTCGGATTTTTAATTTGTTATAGAAAATATTTTCTATATACTTTTCCATATAAATGATTTATCTGCCCGGGTCCCAAAAGGCTTAAAAAAAGGTGTTATTTAAAAAATAGGAAGGGGGGAAGTTCTACGGTGATATACATATCGGGGGAAAGTCTAATTGTCTCTCTTGTCGACATCCCTTGAGGTTGATCATTAACCTTTTAAAATTTTTTCGTCCCTTTTGCTTCCCCTTCGCCCGATTGAAATTTTTATGAACCCCATTTCTGGTCCCCCCTATTAAAATTATCATTTGCTATTTCACCGAAAGCCCTGTTATTGAATCTTTTATCATTATTCGAAACCTATTTTCAACCCCCCTATTATTTTGACGGCTATTCTGAAAACTCATTTCTACGTTTTTTTCACGTCTTTCTTTCAGAATTCTCCGTTTTTTAAAAAAGCTTCAAAAGGGACCGCCTTTTTTTTCCCCGTCTTTTTTTATTATCGTTCTGATAACCCCTTTGTAATTTGAAAGAAATTTTTCCCGAATTTAGCCCTTTAAAAAATTTATCTTTTGTTTTTCCCCTGACCCCAGTATTGGGATCTTTTGATCAACTAAAATAAATCCTAATTTTGGGGACCAAATTCTAAAACTTTTTTCTATTTTTTTTATCTTACTCGGGGAATCCTTTTTTTCCCCTCTGAGCAAAAAAAATTGACTGTATTTTTTCTTTTTTTAGGGAAAAATTTTCCTTTTCCAGTTTGAGCCCCCAAAAGTGGCTGTATTTTGACTAACAACAAACCCAAATATAAATCCAAATTTCGGGGTTCCTAATATTTTTTAAGCACATGACGATTCTTGGGTTTTCATAATGTATTTTTTTCTATAACTCAAAACCCTTTCTTGACCCCAAAAAATTTTCGGTGGCGTATTTCCACCCAACCAACCCCAAATTTATAAAATTAGCCCTTTGGAATAGATTTTGTGATAATTTCGGGTTCGGGTTTGAAGGGTTTTTTTTTATAAAAAAATGATGAACATAATAGTTCTTAAACAACCCCTTTTATTAAGAAAAACTTTTTACTTAAATTCTAATTTACAATTTTAATTTAAAGGGAAAATAAACCCAATTAAACCTTGTATTTAAGTCAGATCACGCAACTAGATCCTTTTCCCAATTATCATTAATAACCTATTCACAATTACTTATATAAAATATTCCCTTTTTCAGATCTCCTTACCAAAAGAGATAGTAAATTTCATTTTGTAAGAGGATTCCACTCTTTATTTTAGGCTTCTATTCCTTCTAAACTCCTCAACTTTTGATCTGTAAGATACACATGCTATCTTTAAACAGCCGCACTAACATCAGAATGATTCCACATCCATTCTAAGCTGACGCGCTATATCTTATCATCAAAAACTTCATCCTTTTTTAGTATATCTCATTTCAAAAATCTTTTTTTATCTTCTTGGTATTTTGGGTTTTGCCTTAATCGGGGCCCCAAAAAACATAGGAGTTTTTGCGAAGACGCGAGAATCACATAGTTACTGCAAATCTATATTTTGGATTTTCCGGTGGTAACCCATTTTTTTTTTTTGCATAAAAAGGGGCGTAGGGATTGAATTAACAATGTTTCCCCTTTTAAATTTTTGTATGTGAAAATCAATTTTCTTGCTTTGTCCGGGCGTTCCTATATGGGCCCGGGGAAACTACTGGGGGGTTATCTCCGTGTCAACAGGAAAAACATGGTAAACCGGTTTTCTGAGAATAATCCTTTAAAACTACTAAAAAAATTTTTTAGTTCTTTTTTTCGCCTCCTCCCAAATTTTGTCTTAGACAAACACAACATTTTCCTTTCCAAATTCAACCCCCATTTATCTGGGGAATCGGGGAAATTTTTAACGACTTTCGATCAAAAACTAAAAATATTTTGATCCAATTATAAAAAACAACACCAGAATAATGGGGATTCCTGCAACACATGAAATGACCAAGGTCTTTCAAATTTCTGATGCGAATATTCAATTCTACAATTCCTATATTTTGGAATTTTTCCCCCGTCTTTATTACCGGGGCCATGATTTTTAATTTGCTTATAAAAAAAAAATTTTCTATAATTTTCCGATATAAATGATTTATCGCCCGGGTTTCCCGGGCTTTAAAAAAGGGTTTTATTTAATAAAATGGAACAGGGGAATACAGGTGATATACATATCGGAGAAAGTTAAATTGGTATTTCTTTTGCCGATTCCTTTTGAGGTTGATCTTAATTTTTACTCATTCAATCGCCCCTTTTGCATCCTATCGCCTCGACAAATTTTCACTAAACCCCCTATTTCTACGGTCCCCTTTTTTTACCCTTTTTTGAATTGGTCCCCCGTTGTTTTAAAAACCATTCTGAAATCTATTTTTTTCAACCCTCTATTACTTTGACGGCTCTTCCCAAAATCATTTCTGCCTTATTTGCCCACCCCAAACCTCAAATTTCCCCGTTTCTGCGATTAGCATAAAAATTATTTTGGGTTTTGCCCCTGTCTTTCCACATTATCACTTTTCCCCGGAACCCCCTTTTTTAATTTGAAAGAATACCTCTTCAAATTTAGCCAATATTTAAAAAGGGGTTTTCTGGGGAAAGAATTTCCAGTAGTCTTGGATTTTTGGTTCGAGTCTAACACAAATGTGATCAACCACCGCCTGCGAATCCCTAGCTAAAAATTTTATAAATTTTTTAGTAAATCGTAAACAAAGTCTGTTGGCCCCTGATTTCTTCCATGCTGGACGCGAAAACCAGCCCCCAATTCTTTCTTATTTTTGATTGGGGTTTTCCAATTCACCTTAGCGCGCGAAACCGTGGGGCTTTACTCCCGATCCCAAAAATTGAGTAACAACAGCGTTCCCGAGATGAATTTTCCCAAGGACAGACAGAAATTGGGGTTTCAAGTAACGTATTTGATTATCTATTGTTCAAGGAGCCCCTACTTCTCAGACACGGAAAAATACATTTCATGAATACCCAAAACCTCCTGCATTACCTAACCCAAAAAAGAATGTTTGGGTCCAAGGACATAGCCTCTTTCGATAGCTGGGGCATTTGGGTCCCAAGTTAGAGGTGTAGGATTATCTGAAGGATGGGAATTTTATAATTTTAACTTTTTTTTAAGAATAACTTAAATTACTTATATATAATGAACAACTTTTTTTGTGAGAAAAAACCACAAAGTAAAGGTATTTAAGTCAGAACGCAAAACTAGATCCAAAACCAAAATTTAAATTTATTATCTACCTAATCTGCTTTTTATATTATACTATCGTTTGAAAGTAACCTTCCTACCGTTGAATACTCATCTATTCTTACTTTTAGAGAGTGTACTCATGTACAATTTTTCCTTTTTAAATATTTTTATCGAAAGGGGGGCGTTTCCTTCTTCCTTGTGAGTAGGCCGTCTAACCACTTGTTCCCGAACTTTCCACCTCTTTCTCAAGATTGCCCTCCCCCCCTACCAAACTTTTTTCCTTTTTAAAAATATCTTATTTGCATTGTTGCTTTTTTTTTCTTTTTGGTATTGGGGTTTGGGAAAAGTTTTTCCATTAAACGTGGCCGTCAAAAAACGTAGGAATTAGAAGAAGAACCGGGGATGTCACAATCTGTCATTCTCACGAGCGTCTGCGTGAGTAGGGCCCAAAAATCGGATTTCCCCAAAACATGTAATAATGTGTACCTCTCAATTCCAATCAGTCTTGGGCGATTGATGCTTTCTATAGCTACCAAATCTTCCCGAATGACATTTTTTAATTTTCTTTAGTTTAATTACGGTGTTAAATATTTACTGCAGAAGATTTAAACAAAAATGGATAAATTTAAGTCGTAAGGGAAATTTCGACGATAATAAAGATCAACAAGGCAAAGACGAGCATAGTTCCGAAAATAAATCAAAAATATTCTCAAGAATACTTTAATTTTTTGGGTTTACCCCTTTCTGAAGTAAATGGGAAAAAAACCCCCCCGGTGTTATTTGCTCAAAAATATTGGCAGCAGACAGTATGAAACCTAATAAACTTAAAAGACATTTCGAAACGCTTCATGGTAACGCTTCATCATTAACAAATCTCGAGAGTTCTTTGAATCAAAATTAAAATCATATGAAAAACAAAAAAATTTTAAAAAACTTTGTCAGTGAATGAAAAAGCCTTACTTACTTCTTACAAAGTATCATATAAAATAGCCAGATGTAAAAAGCCTCACACTATTGCCGAAGAGCTTATTTTGCCTGCAGCAATTGAGATTGTAGAAACTATGTTTGGAGACAATTTTGCCATAGAGTTGCAGGCCATACCCCTATCAAATGATACTGTTTCCTGTCGAATTGATGATATCGCTGATGATGTAGAGCAACAGCTTTTCGGTAAGTTGCGTGATAAATTGTTTTCAATTCAGCTTGACGAGGCAACAGATAGCAATAAAGATGTTCATTTCATTGCGTATGTTCGATTTTGGGATGGTATGTCAGCAGTAGAAGATCTACTTTTTTGCAAACCAATAAAACTTTAAGCAACAGCAATAGCATTATTTGATATTTTAAATAATTTTATAAACGAGGCAAATATAGAGTGGAAAAATTGTGTCGGAATATGCACCGATGGCGCTCGTACAATGTCAGGAAGATTTAAAAGTATACAAGCACTTGTTAAACAAAAATCTCCACTGTGCATCTGGACGCATTGCATGATCCACAGAGAAGCTCTGGCTTCCAAAGAAATGAGTCCTGGTCTAAATATTGTGCTAACGACAGTTGTGACTGTAGTAAATTACATAAAAATAAGACCCCTAAAATCAAGAATCTTTTCTGGACTTTGTAAAGACATGGGCGCAGTGCTATTTTATTGCGAAGCAAGATGGTTATCACGCGGGAAATTTTTGCAACGTGTTTATGAATTAAGAAATGAAATTACAATTTTTCTAGAAGAGGAAAACTTACCGGAAGCTGAGAAATTTTGTGATGGTTTAGTTCTGATGAAGTTATTTCACTAGTCATATATTTGAGAATTAAATATATTGAATCTTCAGCTTCAAGGATCCAATGTACATATGTTTGACATGAGTGATAAAATTAATGCTTTTTGTAGAAAATTAGAATTATGGAGCCGAAATTTAAAGCAAAAAAACCTAGAAATATTTAAAAATGCGGATAAATGTGTACAAACTTACAAAACTGAAGAACAACACGTGGAAGTTGTTTATAAAACTATTGAATATCATTTATGTTGGCAAAAAATTTTAAAAATATTTTTTTGCTGAGGACAACTTGATATAAAGAACAAGCCATGATCCTTTTCAAAAATATATCCCAGAAGGCTCTCAACCAACTGAAGACAGGGGCTCTCTGCCAGATTTCTTATTCAGAAGCTATGGAAATTCAAAGACAATTTTGTAATTAAAACTTCTTTCCCAATTTTGGGCAGAAGTAGATGATGGAATTTTCTGCACTGAAAACAAAAGACAGAGTACTTACCGGCTTTCAAACATCGTACCTTTTGTAAAACCACCGGGATTCTAATGGTATTGCTAAAGACAAAGTATAGATCTCAGCTAAATATAGAAAAAGAAACTGAGTGTCACTTCATTAATAGGCCTTCATTTGAAAAACCTTTGCTCTGCAAGACAATTCCATGAAGTCAATGAATAATAATTAAGAGCTTGTTCTTAAATTAGTGGTATACAAAGCCTAGTTGGCAAAATACAGTGTGCTACACATTTATAAGCACAGTAGCTGAAAGTACCTGCCTCCTATGCATTGGCTCTTTATAAAAAATAATACATTATTCTTGATATAATAGCTTAATTGTATGAGAGTAAAACCAAATGTACCAACAATGTATGCTAAAACATAAAATATTTTTTTAAAATGAATGCTCCTATTATAAATTAGTTTAAAACGAACTGTAATTCTTAAGCCCTCACAGAATTGAGCATTTAAATCATTAATAGTTAAGGAAAAACGAATGTAAAATTCCAAATTTTAGGCTACAATGTTATTTTGAATATTTAAAACCTTCCAAAATGTTTTAACTAGGAGCAGGCGCCCAATCCAATTCTTCTAACGTTAATGTCAAAAAGTGGGTGTGACTCCAACCACTCCCAATCCTTTTTTTATACCTAAGTTTTATTTATACACTGCTAAAATCACAATTCCAGTGAATAATTCTTATCTAATATAGAAAAATATACTTTACCTACTTAAAGGACTTCAATTTTTCCTTTTTTGATGATTTCAGAAAAAATCCAATAAAACTAAAGAAACTGTTCCAAATGTTCGTGACCTTAATAAAGAAACATAAATCACAGACACTTTCATCAACAAAACAACAAAGTTAAGAACGTTATTTGCAAGCAAACTGTCATATTTTGCTCACGTTATTGTAATTTCATGTTCTTTGATGATTCCGCTACAAATGGCATGCGTTGAACCTTTTCTTGCTTGTGTCTTTCGGGTAAGGCGGGAAGTGTTATGGCTTCATATTTCTATAGTTTTCTTTGATAGAGTTCTTTAGCAGCATTTGCGCCTGTAGTTCAACCTTCAAGCGTTTCATGCCCATCGCTTTTACCCATTTACTTAATCTCATCACGATTAATATGCATTATTTCATCAGGTTCTTCAATTGCTTCTGATCAGTTTCAACTTTCCTTCAATAGTGACTACAGATGCCTATTTTTTATATTCTGCTCTCATTTTACATTTATAACCCATAATAAGTCGTACAACACAGCAATCAAAAGTCCAGCAAAGCACTTAAAGTAGCATATTCATAGAAAATATTTGAACAAAAGTGTCGTGTAGGAACTGATCAAAACAAGTGTACCTTGATTGTAAAAACGTTTTGCCACTCTCAAAAAAGTATTATGCGCAATACATGTGACAAATTCATTTTTAGTTCCCATTGGGGTTAGACTGTCTACTGAAGAGAGGTTACTTGGGCTGGCGGCCACTGTTAACTAATAAAATAGTTTTTACCAGAACTAATACCTCTTCGTGAGCCTGGAGTGACCCAGCGCTTCCTCATGTAATTGCCCCATGTGTAAGCTATATCTATACGAAAACATTGATGCTGCCCTAGAAAATAATTGTGTAAAAACGTTTTTCATTATGCATTATATGTTTCAGGATACTCATAAAATTACATCTTTGCCAAATAATCCATCAAAGAGCTCCACATAATATGCTTTTATCCATTTATCATAAAACTCATTCACATGGGGAAAAAAAAGCAACAGAAAATATATTATTTACAATTTTCCCTAAAAAGAAAAAAAGGGCAAGAGATCAGAAAACATACCAGTAAGTTTAAAGGCCAAAGGATGATAATCAAAAAGAAAAGTATTTTACGGATTAATGTAGAAACGTAACTTCAAAATCTCTCATCGTGGGATTACAGCAAAGCAAATAAAATGTTCTTATTTGGTTTTAGGACTGTAAAGATAGCTACGAGCGTTTAGCGTGAATCTTGAAAGTGGAAACCAGATGATATATATATAAATTATATCAGTGTAAATATGTATTTTTATTTTTCCTGGTTACTATTTTACTTCATTCTAAAATTACATTTTGTTAAACTCTTTTATTTAAAATATGCTCGCGCCCTCTTTGTAGGTTATATCACCTCTTAAAGCGTCCTACAGTTTGAGCAGGTTACCGCCTTAATTTCTTGTAAAGAGATAACTACTGAGATTTTTCGAAATAATCAAAAACATTTCCTTTTCTGAATTTTTCCTTCTTTATATTTATTCAAGACAGAGATGATTTATTTTTTTACAACACAGATTATTTTACATTATTTTATTTATTTATTTTTTAAAATATTAACAAGGAAATGGTTACAATTTGAAGGGAATGGTATTTTTACAGTGCAGTATTTTCAAGCATATTTTTATTTACAGACTTTCGAAAAAAATAGCGATTTACAAAAACTGTTGATAATAGGTATTGTGAATACATAAGAAAAATTCATTTCGTTCCAGATAATAAAAATGACCGCAGTAACCTTAGTGGCATAAGGTAATGAACTCTGCAGCAAAGCATGTCATGAGTTCGAGCCCAGCACCGTAGCACCCGTGCCATGTAGGAGTGCGAGATGCACGAAAACCCTATAGATGTCAAACTTTCTCCTGTTGGTGTGGTGTGGAAGCAGAGTAAGGCTGCCCAGGTGCCTTTCGTCACATGAACAGGCTCTGTACTCACATGAGGTCCGTCTCCCAAAAGCCCCTTGAGTAGCTGATTAGTGTGGACGTTAATATTTCACCACTCCTGTGATAAAATGTGCTGGAAATAAACTTCGAATTATCCACGTATAATAAATCTCGAATTTCACCCACAGACTTATGATCTTCGTGGAAAATTAATGTGTTGTTATCATCTGCAACTTTGTCTGAACAGGAAATTGACGTAATCAAGAGTTCATTAGGGATATAAACATATTTATCTTAAATTAACATTTCCTTATTCAGTACTTTTTTGCAACACTCACTAACACAATTCAAAACAAAAACTCTAGGAATTGGCTAATGTCTTTTCAAATCCTACATAATTTTATTATTCTTTTTACCCCATACATTTATCTATACATGTCTAAAAATAATTTTTTATTTTCTCCCTAGTCCTGGATATATATTTTAAAATTCTTTCACTGAAAATGAATGATTTCCATTTTGTACAATTTATATTTTAATATTCGAACCTCCTATTCAACGCATAGTCATAGCAAAAATTATAATTGTTATAGTTTAAATATCCATGTAAAGTGAAATTGAATTTTGTATTCAGACAATGATTTACAAAAATTATAAAATTTTAACACCCTAATAAAGCTCTGTAAACATTTAGAAACATGTAAATCTCAAAAACTCGAAAAATGATTTTAAAATATTTTATTATTAATAAAGGTTGAATATTATAAGTAAAAACTTCAAAATTTTAAAATAAAATGTTAAAAATGAGTTCAGGGAAAGTACTTTTCCCTTTGCAAAACAAGAATGAATATTTTCACCACCAAGTACTTAAGAGTTTTTCTGTCATAGAAAAATTTTCAAAAATATTGTTATTACTTAGACTTTGTTTATAGACCAGTAGCAAAATGTAAAAAATATATTATTACTGTAAATTTTCTTGATTTAAACTTAAGATTACGAACAGTCAAAGCAGCATAAAACAAAATGTGAATTAATTGAAAACTTATGATGTTTTAGAAATATCATACATAGTATTATTTATAGCATATCGAATCACGCGCGCGTGATTCTGTCATATAATACAACTAAGTATTGAAGTATCAGAATAATATAGTACAGAACTTTCTGATGAAGGAAAGTGCCTTAGCAAAATTTGTCATGTATTTCTCTTAAATTTTTAAAAATAAAAAATTAACTGATTTTATTTCTCATACAAAATTTTTCTTTTCTTTTGGTCAAAATACTGTAGTTTTTACCTCAATCATTAAAATTTGAATTTCTTTTTTGTTTCAATTTTATTATAAAAAAAAATAAAATATATCTATACTTGAATTCTTAATATGCATATATTCATAAGAAAAATAACATATTTAAAAATTTAAAGGAAATGACACCTTTTGAAATATTTTTGATATTTATGTTAAAATTATATTTTATATTTCCTATAATGCTTCTGTCCAAAAGAAAATGCTACTTGTATAAATTTTAAAATTATTATTCCACACAATTTTAAAACTTAAATTTTCTTTTTTAAAAAAATGTGGGAAATTTTACTTTTTTCTATTCACTAATTTTTGTGGTATTCTAAGAATGTTTAAACAAACTCTTGTAGGGATCGATTTAAATAATAACTTAATTAGTTTTGAGTAGAAAAACGAATGTTTATATGTGTGCTAAATTTCAACTAAAAGCTATTCCTGCGTTTTAACTTTTTTAAAAGTATTCAGCTTATAGCAAAATGTATCCCTAATTTTCTACATGTACTATATATAACACACTGAAAAAATGCAGCGATTGGTAAATAATTGTGGAAAAGTAGCATTTTGAATGCACTAATGTATCGAATAAACGCCAAACTGAAACTATTTTGTGTTTTATGTTTTAAGTACAATTATTTTGCTTAAATAAACTTAAACTACCCCTTTGTGAACATTGATATATATTTTTATTAAAAATGGTTGAATTCAAAATATTTTCACTTATGTATATATCTTTTTAAAATGATAACTTTCGGAGATTTATTAATTAGTACCAGAAAACCAAGAAAAGTGTTACTTTTTTCTGCCGATGGTAGCCCAAAGTCTTTTGCTTCACATAATATTGAAATAGAGTCAGACCTGTATGAAACATATGATGCAATAAGAACTTGAAATTATTTTGTAAAAATGTTACATAAAGCGCACACATTTCCACAAAGAAAAGTGCCTCTTTTATAGCCCCCGCAAAACATCCTGCTTTTATATGTAAGATTCTTTTGTAGTAATTATTATTCTTCAAATATTTATTTACAATGTGCGCCTCTTTGCTTTTTTTAATCTAAAAGGCAAAGTATGGCTGTGAATTGCCCACAAGCTACATTTTTCTAAATTGAAATTTTTTTCAACTTGTAATTTTAGGCGTGTATAAAACTGGATATACCTAATCTAAAGACAATAATGCAAAATAGCGTATTAAAAATAAAAAAAAACGATATTTTAATCATTTCGAAAAATACCGAGTCTTCTTAAGGAAAGTCAAATTTTGAAAATAATCTAAACAAAAGTTCGAGTAATGACCAACACACAACTAATCAAATTATTTTGGTGCCTGAAATAACACCCAAATAATAAATTCTGTTGCTTCTTGGCATGCAATTAAAATACTGTTTCAAAAATCAATGAAAATATTGAGCATTTTTGAGTATAATATGCTTGGATTATTTTAATCTAGTTTGAGAAAAACATATTATAAAAACTAATTTGTCTTAAATAAAGTGGGTGCCCTAGCAATTATATTTAATAAGTGATGAAAGATAACAAGCCATTTGATTTAAATAATTGTTGGAAAAAATTGCCCTATTTTGAATGTTTCATGAAAAAATTATATTCACCTACTTTTAAGATTTATTTAGTGATGCGCACCTAATTAATAGAATCCAAAAATGCCATTGAATAAATAAATACAGAAATTATGTTGTTTTCATATAGGTTTTCAAAATTATTTCACATTGAAATTGAATAAATATGAATTTTTTCTTTGCAATACTTCTTGAACAATTTATATGAAGTGAAATGAATATAGATCTCAGCTGGAACGTCTTGCAACTTCCACATAAATATCATTTCATAATTCTGAGATAATTGCTTTGTTTCATCAGTAGTAATTTGGCAGAATCTCTACATAATGATGGATGTCAGGATTCGAACTAGGCTGCGACCCTGTAAGAAAGATAGAAGTTGTAGAAATATCTGGCAGCGGTTAAAAGCTTATAAAACAAAGGTGAAAGCTAAACAACATATATATATATAATTATTCACTCAGAATGCAGATTTGTATGACGGAGTGAGTATTATATGAAACCTGTCTTGAAATGCAAATATTCCTAACGCATAAAGAAAAGTAGAAAAGGACACATTGAGGGTTTTTTCAGGCAAAACTCTTGCTTCTGTTTTAAAAATATCTTTAACGTTTTCTCAGTTAATGAGCTGATATCAACAAATTGATATTTTCTAATAACGATGCATCTAAAATATTTTCAAAAATGCTCATAATCAGATTTCATCATTATATTAATTCATTCATAAATGAAAATATATTTTCATTAAAGTTTTTTCCTATAAAACATAAAAGTAAAAACAATATCATGGAAACGTACAATCCATATTATACATAAATTATGGGTTTTATTCCATGATGCCAAAAGCCTTAAAAAGTTTGACAAATAAATTTTAAGTAAAGGACTTCCAAAGAAATATCAACTTTATACTAAACAAACAAATATTATTGCTTCTAACGCTTGTACAAATGGATCAAAATTATAAGTACAAATGGCCTTCCTCTTTCATGGCAAGCTAATCTATATAAAGATTTTATCAAACACATTTAATGTGTTTTTATTCGACACGTCTGTAAAGTGTAATTTCTCGGTAACGGATGACGTTATCTCATACTATAATGATCTAAGTTATTCCAAGTAACAATGACCTGGTCCTTTACATTCCATAATACCAGATCACTTTACCTAAGGTAATAGATTCCTGATCCCGTCTTACGCCATTATTAAAACCACTATTGATTTTTGATTAACAATGAAATGTCTTCAAGTACTTCTTGTTCCTCCAACTGAATTGGATTGAAGCGGAATATACATTCCACCACCATTTATGCCGAGAAACAAAGCTCTACGAGAAAACCATTAACCTTTATCGTAATACCAACAACACACCCAAAGTGCAATCTGTTCCTTTTGAATATCATGTACCTAAATGTAATTTCAACCAGTTGCCCTGTGCCTTGCAAATATGGGATAGATATTTCATGGTTGCAAAATCTCTTTGCTTCCTACCGTGACCTGCAAGCAGGTTCTAATTTAACTAACCTTCGAATGCGAAAGCCCTGCGCTTCGATACAGACGAAAACGCACAAAATATAATACGCAGCTCATTTATCTCCGGCATGCAGCGGGATGCAGCTCGAGACGTAATTCTTTCCACCGGGGAGCATAAATC
>BMAV01002197.1:0-11857 GCA_019973955.1 Trichonephila inaurata madagascariensis | reverse complement strand
TTTTTTTGATTTTTTTTGTTAAAAGTCGCACTATCGCGGGTTTATACTATATTTTAAATATGCAAAATGTTTTCAAATTAAAAATCAAATCATTTTCCTAAAAAAAGACATTTAAAATTTTCCCTTTATGATTGGAAAACGATGTATCTACTTATTTTTACAACTGTACTATCATATTTTAAACTGCGCCCATCATTTAAAATAAAAACAATGCACATTATAGCATTTTGGCATACTATATTATAATGTGTGAAATGCAGTCTGTAGATAAACATGAATTCCATTTAATTCAAAGTTAAATTTTGTGATTTCATTGCAAAAATCCTAAGCAGCAGAATACAATCTTTTGCAACCAAAAAAATTCTCCATCAATGATAGAGTAGATTCTTTAAAAAAATGTAAAAATTTCAAATGAAACAAATTGTGAATAACATTTAAAAAACATGAAATTGAACACTTAACATTTTTTATTCATATTTTCTTATTCTTTTTAAATATATATACCGTAAAATCTGGCATATAATGCGCACTTTGAACACAAAAAAAAAAAATCGAAAATTAAGGGCGCGCGTTATACGCCGGATATAAAAACGATAGCTTTAAAAATAACAAAAAGGATGGACATAAAAAAAATTTACTTCTAGATGTATCGATACAATGTTTATTTAAAAGAAACAACTTGCCTTATGAACACAAGAACATTTGTAGTTCTAGAAGTAGACTATTTTTTCAAAATTCTGGTATAATACCTTGAATAAATTATTCAAAACATAAAAACAATGTATATTAATATATTTCAGATTTTTTCATTAAAAAGGGGGTGCACGTTATACAGTGAATATACCTAAAAATTAAAAAACTTAGCTGAAAAAGTATATGTGAGCGTTATACGCCGGATTTTACGGTAAATACATTTTTTTTTATTATTGAAGACAAAATAATTCTTATGCACCACAAGTATCACAGTGCTTTTAAAAAAGTAAGTGAAACAAACAAAATAAGGTAAATACAATAAAGAGTACATAACAAAACTAAAGTTATGAAATAGAAACAAATAAGTTTCAAAGACAAAAATACATTCCAAAATAAATTGATTACATAACAAAATGAAAAATTTATAAAATCTGAATATAATGAAGATACAAAATACAGTGAATGAAGCTTTACTCGAAACAAAAAAAAAAATTAGGAGTTAGTTAATTTTAAGAGCATGCAGTTGAACAATCAAGCATTTTTTATTTCTTAAATTTTAAACAAAAAAAGATAAGATGTTCAACACTTTGCCAATCAACAATGCAATCGCGAAGTTTCAAAAAGCACAGCAATTTATGGTATATTCGCCGTGTAACGCACAGCCTCTTTGTTACGAAGAAAACTGCAATGTTCTTTATCAATGCTAATATCTTTTAAAGCCATTTATTCGAGGTATTACCCATGATTTTGAAAAAAATAGTACATTTCCAGAAAAACAGCCCTTTTAAGTTCATAAGGTATGACATTTCTTTTAAATAATCAATATTCCAATCTTTGTAGAAGTCTAACAAGGGAAGGGCACGACTAAGGAAATTCATTTGTGGTCGAGACTTGGTGTAATAGTAGTACTCCTCAATGTAATTCCGCCAATTGAGACCAGTCAATTCGGAGAAAATAGCCTTCAAAATTCATGCTTACCTTTTATGCAATTAAATTTAATTTCCTCCAACGACTACGTAGCCTGGTTGGTAGATCGTCTGCTTACTACACGTGAGGTTAGGGTTCGATTCACACGTTCAACTTTTTTTTCAATTTATTTAATTATTTTTTTAAATTAAATAAATTTATTTATGAAAGGTCTTTTAAATATTAAATGATATTTTATGTAATTATGTTGTATTTTTTAAAATAAAAAAAATTATATAAATTTTTATTGAAATTATTTATTATTAAAATTATTATATTAAAAATATTTAACATAATTATTGATTAAAAATTATTATTAATTAATGAATTATTAAATTATAAATTCATTAAAAAATTGTTTATTTATTATTAAATTTTTTTATTCATTGAAATTATTATTATTTAAATAAATTTATTAAAACTATTTAAATAAACTTATTTAAAAAGGACTTATTAAATACTTTACAAAATAATTTAATAATAATATTATATTTTATAAATTTTTTATATTATATATAATATTTTATAGTTTATTGTATTTCACATTATAAAACTATTTGTAACTAATTTTTATATAAAATATCATTTAATATTATATATTTTATTAATATAAAAACATATTTATAAAATTTAATATAAATATTTATATAATTACAGTAATTTTTTTAATTTATAAAATACAAAATAACTACATAAAATATCATTTAATATTTAATAAACCTTTCATATATTCATTTAATTTTAAAAAATAATTAAACAAATTGAAAAAAAAAAGTTTAACGCATGAATCGAACCCTAAACTCGTGCAAAGTAAGCATATGATCTACCAACCGGGCTACGGACTAGTTGGAGGAAATTACCCCATTTTCACACCTAAAGTAAATTACTCATTTTCTAATGTTTTATCTTATAATTTGGATCCTCTTAAACTTAATATCTTAAATGCAGCAAAAGGCTAAGATAAAGCTGAACTCATGTAACCACCCAGTTCTCCAAAGACTGGAGATTGAGCTTCCTTGCTGAAAGCAGGTTCTCCAATAATCCATCAACTTACGGAGGAAATTAAAACTTAATTGTACAAAAGCTAAGCATGAATGTTGAAGGCTCTGAATTGACAGGCCAATTGGGCGGAATTAGATTGAGGGTTGAACACCCTTAAAGGGTACTACTATTACACCAAGTCTTGACCCCAAATGAATTTTCTATGTTGTGCCCTCTCCTTGTAAGCTTTTTTTATGCACATCTCTTTATTTATTTTTGAAGTTATCATTTTTATACCTGGTGTATAACGAACACCGTAAATTTTGATCTTATTTTTTGTGTTAAAAGTGCTCTCTATACGCTGGATTTTACGGTTTATTTTTAAATATGCAAAAATGTTTTCCAAATTAAATCAAATATGTTTCCTGAGAAAAAGACAGTTAAATTTCCTCTATGTAATCTAGTGGACGTATGTATCAACTTATTTTTACAACTGTACTACCATATTTTAAACTATGCACATTATAGTTTTTTGGCATACTATATGTCTGAAATGCAGCCTGTAGATAAACGTGAATTCCATTTAATTCAAAGTTAAATTTTTGTGATTTCATTGCAAAAATTTTAAGCAACAGAATACAATCTTTGCAATCAAAGAAATTCTCCATCAATGATAGAGTAGATTCTTAAAAAAAATGTAAAAATTTCAAATGAAACAAACTGTGAATAACATTTAAAAAAACATGAAATTGAACACTTAACACTTTTTATTCATATTTTTTTATTCTTTTCAAATATATATAAATACATTTTTTTTATTATTGAAGACATAAAATAATTCTCATGCACCACAAGTATCACACAGTGATTTTAAAAAAGTAAGTGAAATAAAGAAAATAAGGTAAATACAATAAAGAGTACATAACAAAACTAAAGTTATGAAATAATGAAACAGAAATGAATAAGTTTCAAAGACAAAAATACATTCTTAATTAAATTGATTACATAACAAAATGAAAAATTTATAAAATCTGAATACAATGAAGATACAAAATAAAGTGAATGAAGCTTTACTTGAAACAAAAAAAAATATTGAGGGTTAGTTAATTTTAAGAGCATGCAGTTGAACTATCAAGCATTTTCTTTATTTCTTAAATTTTAAACAAAAAAAGATAAGATGTTCAACACTTTGCCAACCAACAATGCAATCGCAAAGTACCACGGTAACAGTAAGGAAATGTACGATTTTAAGTAAAAAAAGTGTTCACAAGTGTAGGTACTTATGTATTATTGCAATGCTCAAAATAACCTGCCAACTTGGCGTCCCCAGTTTTGCATAAGTTGTATGTGCTGAATGGGCTCAATTCATGAAGTCACATGATAAAAACAAACACGTGTTTTCCATTGAATTCAGAACAAACATTAAACTAATAGTACTTGTTCTATTTGTAACACTCAGATCAAATTTCATGTTTGGATAAAGATGTTTAAATGTTAGGAAAAAAAAAATTTCAAAAAGATTTTTTAAAATTAAAAAAATCGTATTTTATGCTTATACTTTTAAATAAAATGCATTTTGTGTATATTATGTACTTTTTAAGAGAAAGTTTTTGCAAAGAGCAAAACTTGGTAACACACCGAAGAGTGTGAACTGATTAGCTGGAAACTCACAATGTTTTTATCGTGCGACTATGACATCATACGAGTTTTTAAATTGATTGGCTAGAATCACATGGCTATCACTATCATGTGACTATGACGTCACATGAATTGAGCCCATTCACAATCACGTGATTCGTTTCATATAATGTTGCCAATAGGTTGCGATAATATGTAAATACCTCTTAGTGAAATGGCCTGAAATAAATTTCTTTGACAGAAAAGAGCGATCTGATTGAGTAGATAAAATCCTAGGAGAGCCCACACCATTGGCGACAAACCGAAATAAGTGCCAAGCCAGAACGAGATGGCGGCAAGTGAATATAGTGGGATAAGGTGGATTCGTAATGTAAATATATGTAAATACTGAAATAATATAAAAACAGCACTTACTTTCTTACTAGTGATATTTTTCAAGTGGAGGGTACAGTGTAATAGATTTTAAAAAAGTCCTTAAGGTCTCATCACTAAGCGAATGATCATGTAGGCGCCGCCTTATATATTCTCCATTCAAATCCATCAAAACCTGCACTCTTTCGTTTGTATAATCCCATTCACTCATTACATTTAGAACATTCATAACTGGAAGCAATCAATCCTTCCTTCATACACCATTCAATTAATTCTTCTTTAACTTTAACATTCAACAAAGTAAAAAATTCTAAGGTATATTAACTCACACACGCAACCATACTTTCAGCCCGGTGTCCAATAAGAAAATGAAATTTGAAATGTCCGCCGACAAATTACGAAAATTTCAGAAATAGTTAGGTTTACCTTATCTAGTGTATCAAAGTAGGTTTAAAATGATGGCGCAATTATCACCAACCAAAATAATTTGCGCCAAGGGTGTGGGCTCTCCTAGGACTGAACCGATTGAGTATATTTACATATGAAAACAGTTTTCTTCCATCAAAAACATTAATTGTATTCAGGAAAAATTTTCTATAAAAATTCTTTTTTCATGCAAATTAATTTCAAGTTCATTACAAAAGCATTTATAATATGAAATGGATTACACTACCTCATACTGAATGCATTCAAATTCAAGAACTTAAATTTCTTTCTCTCATGCATAAAGCATGAGAAAAATCTTTTCTAGTTAAATGGTGTAGTGTTGATATTGACGGAAACTATGTCAGGACACATTCCCCTTGGATGTTACTTCTGAAATATGAAATGGAAGTTTTAATTTTATATTACGTAAAATAAAATTATACGATTACCCAACATATTTTTGTACCCATACCAGAAAAAATAATATTTACTCTTGCAGCAATTGAAAGACACATTTAAGTACGAATAGAATAATTCATCAATTTTCTACTTTACTTTAAAAACTTATGTAAATATTTGTTTGAATTAAAATGTGTAAATATCAAAAAAATTTTGAAACTATTTCTATAAAGAAGGAATGAAATTTTAAGAGAAAACAATTCACTTCAACAGTACAAAACTATTAGATTAGAATTTTTCAAAAAATAACATCGACAGTAAAAGAAATTTATTTCGAAAATAAATAACTTCAGTCATACTTTTTCAAAATTCTATAATATATTTTTCATTAATTTAAACAGGAGGCAATGTGAATTGTGTGAGTTATATTTGAAAGCCTAATTATAGAGTGAATATTAGACCCTTCTAACTTGGAAATTATAAACTTCTATATACATTTCTCTTTTTAGTTTTCTTAAGTGAATACTATAAAAAGGGTAAAAAATGTTTTGTCTGAATTTCTAACTTAAACCTGCAGATTTGTTCAGTTGCATTAAACATAGTTCAGTCGGCATATTAATTCTAATCTGTCACTGTATGATATCAAATCTAGAAAACATTGTTTTTGATAAACTGTGTCATATTAAAATAACATTTTTCAAAGAAACTAAATCCATTATTTTAAATAATAAACTTGGCTTTTCACCAGTTATTATAGTAATTCTCTAGATAATTGTGCATTCGTTTGCATGAAGCATTTCCATTCATTGGTATTGAAAATGCCCCTGTTAATTGAAAAATAATTCTGAATGGCTGATTTAAGATCTTTGTCTTGGTGCCTATTGGCGAGAATCAAGAGATCGCAAGCATTGTCTAGGGTGAGGTTATCCATCAAGAAGGAAGTGCAGTCACTCTTCAAACTGAGAATCTCATACTTGTGAGCGGCGGTGTAGAGATTACAGGCACTGTCCCACTGGAGGTCCGGCAGCGTAACTGTGTACATGTACAGCAACATTCTTTTTACAGTGTCATCATCCAAATCTTCGATGTCTACACATTCACTGTGTTTTTCTTTCATGTTGTTGAACATTGCCTTAAAGACGGGAGAACGAGCACTGAGGATATTCTTATGGGCAGGAAATGATCCTGATTTTGTTTTTAGTTTGGTGTCACACAACAAATTTTCTTTGTATAAAGTTTCTAAATTTTCTATCGGAACTTTTTTTGCATCTAACCGAATTTCTTTTGATATTAAACCATTTCCAGTAAAATGTCCATCTTCAGGAGAAATCCCAGAAGTAACACTTTCTACTTCATTAAAAACGATGCCAGTGACGATGACACACTCGCAATACAGTTGAAGAATATCGTTCGGTAGATACCGATTTTGGTTCATCATCAATTGTTCCTTTGAAAAAGTCAATGTAAATAATGCAGTATTGGTAACTTCATCAAACAGGATTTCCTCATTGAGGCATTCTATTCTCTTTCTAGAAATATCTACAACATACATGTGAAAAGTAGAGAGTTTTAATCCCCGATCATGAGCATAGACTTTGACACGAATGAATATTTCACTATTCTGTCCACTACTAGGAAATAATTTTAACGTTATCATGGGTTTACTTTTTGTAGCTGAGGTGATTTTATATATGCTTTCCTGAAAAGAGTTGAATTGTTTTATATTCCACATAAATGATCTCCGTTCAACTCCTATTCGAGTCCGAGCAAAACAACTTCCAATTACAGTATTATTACCCAATTTTTTATAAATACGATTGTTCCACATTGTACATCTAACTGTTAGGACGTTTCCCGGAAGATAATCCTTTACTCTAGTTTTCAAAACTTCATACCATTTAACGAAAGAATCAAAACCCATATTAAGTCCTATCGCAAAGCTACAACCAATTGTACCTGTCGATACTAACACTGAACCATCAGTTGCAAGGATTGAAAATTCAAAATATACTATAATTCTCTCTGGCCCTTTTCTGTCCTCCCCTCTAATGAGATCAACAGAAATGATATCCTTCGAGCTTTCCGATCTTCCTTTTGGGTATAATGCTACCCTCCACTTGGTCTTCTCCATATTGTCCACAATGAAGTCAGGACTCAAAATATATTCACCGTTCTTTTTCCAAGAATAATTGAAATTTTCAATGCTCCACGAATAAGTAAAGCATATTTTTTTGAAGATGGGTACACGGTCCATTTTCGAAATTCTCTAATGTGCAACACTGCGTCAGCTACTGAATCGCCTGAAAAGAATGGCCAGTGTTCTGACTCGAGAAACTATTCCTTTTCGATATGTTCTATTTTTCTTCAACACGCAGAATAAAATAAAGCTATTCAGAGTTTTAAATTAATGCAGCAAAGCTGGTGAAAGTGTAGTATAGAGGGGCCTATACACTAAAGAACGAGTTTCTTGAGCACAAGCTCTGTAAACATGAAGTATTATACAATTATTTTCGCATAACGTTAAATAAAGAGCACTTTTTGAGTTCCTCACACCTCGGGCATTCCTCTTCGGTACTGTCAAAGGAAAAAAAGGTTGCTTGTCATTGGTAGATGTGCAATGCGTCATTATTCTGGGTTGCCGGGTTTGGCGTTATAGCATCTTTCTATGCCCTAGTGGTTCATTGAAACATAAAAAATTTTGTCCCCATTGGGAGATTGGGCTTTCATCAGTTTTTCTTCTGTATCTTAGTATAATAGTTAAATTCCTTGTGTATGAAATTTTCACTGTAAAAAATAACAATTTGTTCTTTTTTTTTCATTCACACGTAATTCAAATATTTTTTAATGGATTTAATTTTGTGGAAGAAATATATATTTGAGCTTAATAAATGTGGAACATAATTACAAATAAAAAAATTGTTATTTAAGCTTTTAATAATCCATTTACTTTGTGATTAATAATACTTTGAAAATGAATTACATGTTTCGAGGTTTTATCCTTAGAAGTAGAAAAGAGTCACTAATAAAAAGAAATTTATGTTTTTATAATATATATTTATTGGTAATATTAATGTACATTTTAAAAGGTAAATGAATTCTTATATCAGGGTTAGTTGTACAGGCAGAGTGATATTTTTAAATTATTAGCTTAATTTCTTTTGTAATTAGTGATTTGTTTTATGTATGTGTGTAAAAGACTCATTTATTCATCTTTAAAAAAATTCGTCTAATACTCTATTTTTCTTTTAAATTTTGGAGAATTAAATTTACTGCAAAAGTTTTAGCTATTATAAACTTAACTATATATATATAAACTCATGCTTAAATTTTTATTTTTTCTATCTTTTAGTAAATACTATAAATAAGTGAGGTCATTGGCTGTGTATAAGAAACACCTCACTGTTCCTAACTCCACATCACATCTATATTATTCGTTCAAGTTTTCATCGAGCACATTTACTCACATAATTCTCAATGTTTACAATTATTTTAGAGGTTTTCTCTTCTAACATGCTCACACATATAAATCTTCATTCAGGGTTTAAATCAAAAGTCCTGAAATAGAGTACCGCCAGATCCCTTCATCAGTGGTTTGTTATAGAGAGAATAGTTTGTTTTATAACAGGCAGGATTTGATGAAGAGATAGGAGTCATTAATGAATTCAGTTCATCTTAGAAATATTTACTGATCGGTGTTGTGTCACTCGAAGCACATAAATTTTCTCCCTTTCTAAAGTATGTTTCCTCCTGTAAAAGCTACTGTTCGAAAATTGGAAACGAAAATATGACATAAATTGTACGTTTTTCGAGCAAAAGTAAAAATTAGCCATTGAATTATAATTTCAAAACTTATTTAGATTTTGCATACTATCTTACAAAATTTTTCACCTCTAATTATTCACTTTATTACAGCTAACATTAGAGATAATCAAAGAAAACTTATAATACGTAGCAGAAAACATTTATGAATCATTTAGAAAAATTTCTTTTCCAACATTTCCATTCTTAGAATATATATATATATATATATATATATAGTAGTCCTAGTTTATTTTAAAAATATCAGAAATTGGCTTAATTTTCGAGAAATATATATCTTTATATTCACGTGTTATTGTGTTCTGAACATCTTTTTTAAAAAATGTATTTGTACTTTCTTTCCATTTTATTTCGTTATTTATGAGCACAATGGCGTTGTAAGTATTAAGTACGCGCTCTGTAAATTTTCGAAACACCACTAATATTATACGAAAATGTAAGAATTTTTTTTAAAAAAAATTATTATTTGTCAGTTAACCCAACAAACTAAATATATTTGTCTGAAATTAAATAACGGTAACAATTATAGAAGCAATTAACTACTGTAAAAGCCGGCGTATAACGCACAATTTGAACACAGAAAATAGGGTCGAAATTCATGAATCGGGGAAAAAATTTTACCTTTAAAAATAAGAAAAAAAGCTCCTGGAAAAAAAATTAGACTTCTATCTATCGAAATACTGTTTAGTTAAAAGAAATCAAATTCTTTATCTACTGTAGATCTGGAAGAGTACACTATTTTTTTTTTCTAAATCTTGGAATAATACCTTGAATAAGTGATTTCAAAACATATAGAGCCAGGGCTTCGTACCGTAATTTTTTTTGTTCCGATTCAACTATAAAAAAAAATATATCGTTTCTGTTCCGGTTTCTGTTCTGCCAAAAATAACGGTTTCGGTTCAAATCTGAATTAATAATTTTATTTTACGTACATTAAGAACTGAAACAGAAAGTACTAGTGAACACAGTGGTGTAGCTACTAATGAGATAAGCGGTGCCGTGCACCAGTTCCCTCAACCTCAAGCGGGGCACTCGCACCCTGACCACCAAGCAAGTGATAATTTCTCCATTTAATATATAGAAATATAAAGGTTACCTTTGCCAACTGTAATCAGGCCAACTTAGTTAAAATATTTTGAACTTTGTTGAGGAATTCCCTAAAAATTCTTTCCTTTGTGTAATTGTTGCGAACTTTACTTATTGAAAAGTTTATATTATTTTTCAATTGTTTCATTTTTCTAACCGTTTCTTGAAAATAAACTTCCATGTGTGAAAACTCTTACCATATATCTTAACCTTATTCTTTCTAGGTTATTTTATTCTTAATTACAATATGATTCATAATAAGCTATTTTCCTGTTTCAGTATTTCGCAATCTATTTGTGTCCCCTCCTCTGTTTTTTTTTTCTCAGAAGGGTTTTAAACTGTTATATTATGTGTATTATTTTCTTGTTGATGCATATTTTTGTATCATGTCCTGCCGTCTTGTCGAATGAAACTTTTGGTATTCACTGGTTACACTGATTAAATCAATAAATTAGAAGCGAGCTCACAAGCTAGACAAAACAAAAAAGGGAAAGTTTTGCTTCACACACAAGAGATATATGCTGTCGTGGCTTTTTGCAACGCACGCCACAATAGCAGATGGAAGAATTTTTTCCTACTTACTTGACAATTATCGCTATATTTTGAACCCTTCACACAATATCTTTATAAATTATAGCCTATGTGTTACTCTGATGTATTAGCTATATTATTGTACAGTTTCATTAAAATCTATTACGTTGTTTTTTGCGTGAAAGAGTAACAAACATGCATACACACAAACAAACTTTCGCGTTTGTAATATTATAATAAGAATATTTATTCTTAATACCAATTACCAGTTAGTCATTATTTTAATAAATCATTTAAATAAATAAATGTTATTAATTACCATGTTTTATTAACTCGCTTTCTTCTTGTCTATCCGGGTGGTAATTGATTTGAAACTAACTTCCCGATGAGCTGCAGACTTGAAATTTGGACCACATCTCAGAAGTGGATGAGAATGCATGAAAATGCAGAAAAAGAAGTTCTAGTCATGAACCCGAGCCCCAAAGAGTCTTGTATGTCTGTCCGGGTGGAATTTTGTAATTGATTTTAAACTAATTTCCCGATCAGCTAGAAATCTGGACCATAGCTCAAAATTGGATGACAAAGCATGAAAATGTGAAAAAGAGGGGGAAAAACGTAAAGGTGGGGAGATGAAGAAAGTGAAAAAAGACGAAAACAAAAATTATGCTTTTTGGTCTTTTAGTCCGTTATAAAAACATGGTACATTCATTTTTAGATAATATACTTGTTTGTGAATTAACTTACGTTTGCAGCACTGGACATGTAAAAAGTACGCCTGTATTAAAAAGTAAGCACTTGTCCGCTAGAGATTATGTGATAAAAAATCTTCTGATTAAATCCCTTTTGAAGGTTTTGACATAGATTCAGTGGTAACGTACACCCTCGCATTGTGGGGGCCAAAGTGTTAATGAAGCCAAGTACGTATTAAACGGGGTCCAAAAAGCTG
>BMAV01002196.1:0-12360 GCA_019973955.1 Trichonephila inaurata madagascariensis | reverse complement strand
AATTTTTTATCTGATAAGCATACTGAGTCACATTGTAATTCTTTTACTTGCCACTTTTGTAAGAAAAAGCATCATTCGCTCTATTACATGATAATAATTTTAAAAATTATGCAGTGTCAACAAATAAATCTCATTGTGCTAAAGATCAAAACAAGACAGGAAATGATACTAATCAAAACAAAGAAGTTACAGCTTCCGTGAACTCTATACAAACATATTTTTCTTTATTACCAACTATAAGCGTTAATATTAAAAATATATTGGGGGAGAACTGTCAAGTTCGAGTTATGAAGGATAGCGGAAGTGAATCAACATTTATTTCTGAAAAAAGTTAGAAATTGCTAGGCCTCAAAAGAAAAAATGCAAGATTTCAAATAAAAGGATTACAAGATTCTAAAATCGCGATGACTAATGAGTGCATCGAAATAAATTTAGTATCGTTACATAATCCCAAGGTCAAACTACCAGTTAAAGCATATGTTTTGGAAAAACTAACTGCTCTGTTACCGACGGAAAAAAATAAATGAAGCACATTTCTCTCATTTAAAAAATGCCTGTTTAGCGGATCCAAAATTTTTTATTTCAAACAATATCGGTATGATTCTCGGATCTGACTACTTTTTTTCTATTTTGCTTCCTGGGCAAATTACTTGTTCTCAAAGCAATTTAATCGTTCAAAATTCCATTTTTGGTTACCTGGTTTCAGGCAAATTAACTGAATCATTAAACTCAAATTCAATGTTAAATCTTCATATTAATAGAACAAATATTGACAATCAATTACAAGATTATGGGCCAAAGGCTGAATCCAATTTTGATGAGGCTTGAGATGGCATAAAAGCGGAGGAAAAATCAGACTCTACCTTCAATCTGTTTACTCACACATCAAATGATGTAATTCATGATTTGTTCGAACACTACTCTTCACTCACTAAAATAATTCGCATTTTATCTTATTGCCAAAGATTTATTAAAAACTGTAAAAAGATTGCATCATCTCAAGAATCATCGATCAGTTCATCCCATATTAATTCTACTACACTTATCTTTTTGGAAACCAAAACCGCTGAAGAAACCATCATTCGTTGGGTTCAAGGCATCCACTTTCAGGAAGAAATACAAAGCATTAAGAAACAGATTTATCTGCCACCCAAAAGTCCTTTACGTTTCCTCCATCCATTCATAGATGAACATGGTTTAGTACGTGTGGGAGGAAGATTGCAATATTCCCAGCTTCGATTCAATTCCAAGCATCCTATCATACTTCCTTCTTAGCACACTATTAGTGAACAGCACATCGCTCATTTACATGCCGGGCCGACTTTGTTAGCTCACGTTCTTAGACAATCCCATTGGATAGTAGGAAGTAGAAAATTAATTAACAAATGTATTAGAAAATGCTTGAAATGTAACAAATTCAAAATATCCACCACAACTGATGGGTAATTTACCAAAACACCATGTCACGCTGGAGTCGCATGTCACCTTTATTCAGTTGAGGTATTGATTATGCTGGTCCTGTACTGATTAAATGCAACAAAGGTCGAGAGACTAAATCTACAAATGGTTACATTACTTTATTTGTATGCTTTGCAACTAAAGCTGTTCATATTGAAGCAGTCGGATACTTAACAACTGGTTCCTTCACAGTTGCACTTCGTCGTTTTAGTGCTCATCGTGGTGCTCCTCGCCACATTTATAGTGACAAGGGAACCAATTTTGTTGGAGCTCGTCGAAAACTTGACGAAATACGAAAGTTATGGCTTTCTTTACCAACTAATGAAGCCGTCTCCAATACTTATCCAAATCTTCAAAGTTTGGGTACTTTTATTCCACCTTCATCACCACTTTTTTGGAGGTATTTAATCGGGAATTCGATCCGTCAAATTTCATCTAAAGAGATTTTGGGGAGAAACCATATTAATTTTTGAAGAGTTAACAACCTTGCTCACACAAATCAAAGGGGATTACTAAATTCCAGGCCTCCCCATACGTTAATGACTCGGGACATAAAATGAAATACTACATTCACCCCTTTTACTTTTTCTTACAGGTGATTTTTTCCCAGTTCCTGAGGAGCTTCCTTCAACCCCAACCACAGTGATCGTTGGGAGTTGCTACAGAATTTAAAAGGGAAAAATTTTAACGTACACACGTAAATGCTAAACGGGAAAAACAATTTTAAAAAATTTCCCCCTTTTGGTAATGGGGTAAAATTTTTCCCCCTTTCCCTCACGATGTCAGCGCCCCCTGGTGATTTAGGTTATTTTTAACATTAGGATTCTTCCTGTCCCTATGGGCTTTAGTAATGTTTATGCTTATATTTACATTTGCACTTGATTTACGCGGAATATGTGCACCTGGGCTGAATGCATGATAATTTTCCCCAAGTCGCAATCCTTTAATTTCAATTTTTTTTGCATCATTTTTGCTCCTTTCCCATGATAACTATTTGTTTTGAATTTATTGTCATCCAAAAATTTTGATCATCAATTTTTCTTCGTGATTGTCTTGAAATTTTTTATGAAGTTCTGAAGATAAATTAGCTAAAGTTTTTTTTAACCGTGGTTTTGGAAATTTTTTTTTTTGTAGTTGAATTTTTGAAGGCAGATGTGTAAAATTTTTAATTAAACATAAAAAAAATATCACCATTATTAGAAAATATATATTCCAAATAGTTCCTTAGTTTTTTAAACCCTTTTTATAAATATTCTAAAATTTTTTTAACTTCTAAAACATTAAAATCAATGTTCTACATCAAATAAAAATCTGGTAATTTTTTTGTGTACTTTTTATATAAATGAATAAGGTAAAACAAATATTTAAAGTATTTTCTATTGAAATATACAAACTGCATATTATAAAACAAAAAAATTTTTTTTATGCAAACTATTTGTGAATAGTCTGGGATCAGGTGTGGGCCAAAACCCTTTTTGGGAAAAAAGGCCCTTTTTTGACAAAAAAATATTTTTGCACATGTCTTTTCCCAAATTTTTAAAAAATATAATAAAAGTACAAACTTGTGGGTTTTATTATTAATAATTTTTTACCAAGTAATTTATTTTTTGGCTACTTAAATTTTGAAGATACTAATAAAATGTTTTTTTAAGTGCATATCCCCCAATTTTGAACAAAATTTTTTGTTTTTATTATGTTAAAGAAAACATTTGTTCAGAAACATATGTTGACCCAAAACCCCCCACAGCAATTTTCTGGCAGCCAAATCGAAATTTGGGGAATTAATTTTTGAAATTAAAAATAATTCAGATCACTTGCAGTTCAAATAAGTTCCTTATGTTCGCCAGTGTAGTATGGTGCTGTAGGTCAATAATTTAAATTTCCAGGTGAGTAACAATTAACGTTTTGCAGAGAAATTAAAAAAATGGGTCTATAAAAGTTTAAAAGCTTTTTTTTTTTTTTTTCATAATTTTAAAAAAATCACACCTAGAACTGATTGAATCCTACAAAATGAGGAAATTTTTTAAATCCATCATAGAAAAGCATAAAAATAATGAATGCTAAGGTAGCTAATGGAGTTTTTGGATGGGGGACTGAAAAATATATTCTCCCAAATAAAAAAACAATATTTTAAATTAATAAAGAAATTTTTGAATAATTTAGCTGTGTTTTTTTTTTATTGCAAGGTTTTTTTACTTTCGAATCTTTTTTGGGAAGTCTGTGACTTCATGTCACCCCAATCTATTTCCATGATTGTTTTGTCGCGGCATTAGATTTTTTCACAGTTTTTGGTATTTTTAAGAATATTCGTTTTAATGTCAGCCCAAAAAGTGTTTTCAATTTACTAAATTTTATTCTAAATTGATTTCTTTCCCCTTTTATATCAATTTGTTGTTTTTTTTTTATCGGGAAAGGTGTCAGTCTTAAAAAGGGATTTAAGATTCAACATAATTTTTTTTTTTTGAACAGGAAGTTTTCAAGAAATGTTTTTTTGCATTTTTTGAAAAAAATGTTGGACCAAACTGATTATTACATTTTTATTGAGATTAATGTTGTACTTTTTTTAAAAAATATTATGAAAAATTGGGCCATTCAATATCATCTTAAAAAATCCCTTTTCTGCCAAATTTCAATTTTATTTTGTCCCTTTGAAAATAGTAATACGGTTCATTGCAGTAATGTTTTAAACAAATAAAATTTGGGTTTAAAAATACCTGCTACGAAAACAACTTTTAAATCCAAACTGTTTCCCATGAAATTTTTGAGCTAATTGAAGTTATATTTCTATTAATTTTTACCATGAATTGCCTTTTAAGTACTCAATTTTTTAAAAAAATTTAAAAATGTTGACTTTTGAAAAATAGTTACTTTGAAACCCTGTTAAAAGTTCCGGGAACCCGGTTGAAGACTATTAAACCCCCTTAAAAACAAAAAAAGATGTTTTGGGAAAACCCCCTTTCCCAATTTAGATGAAAAAAATCTAAATACATTAAAGTAATATTTAAAGTATATCAACATGTTACAGGTACTTTTAAGTAAAAAAATTTAAAAAAGGTATTGTATTTATTATATAAAAAAATTTTTATTAATTTTCATTTTACTCATTATTAATGCTTGCCCCACAATTAATACTGGCCCCAGAATAGCCTTCAACTGCTTCATAAATAAAAAATTTTAAATTCCATTACAAAGGGTTATTCAAATTAATTTTTTTTAAAAAAATTGTATTGTTTAAAAAATTTTGATAACATTTTTTCCCTTATAAAGGGAAAAATGAATTTTTTTAAAAAAGAAATGTTTCTACATTTGTGTTTTTACATTTTTTAAATAGAATAAATTTTTAATTTTTTGGTGAATTAAGTTATTCATTTTACAAATTTACTGCTGACATTAAGTTGCAAAATTTTTTTATTACATACAACAGATAGGGACAAAAAAATTTTTTTTCAAAGAAATGGATTTAATAAGCACAAATTTAAATATTTTTTTCTGAAAAAATTTTAGTAAACCAAACTTTTGGGACCGGGATAGTATTGATAAAAAAATAAATTTTTATTCCCCAAACCCTTTAAAATTTCCCGTCCACAAGAAAGCACGGGGTATATTGAGTTCGGGGACTGCAAAATAAGTTTTTTTGGGGGTTGGGTTTTAGCTCAACCAAGTGGCCCAGTCCTTGATGCAATCACCCTTCAGGGTGCCCGGCAAAAACCCCCCGCCCCGGGTACCCATTTTAGTCACCCCCAATGCATGAGCTACTTTGGGAACTATTCTTTTTTTTACCTGGTCCCCAAAAAACGGGTAAGAAACCCAAAGATAATATGGAAGAATTTCTAGTTTTTAAACCGTCATTTTTTTACTACTTTTTTTTTCCCTCGTTTTTGCAAACACCCCTTGTTTTTCCCCAGGGTGGACACTATGTTTGGGTAGAATATTGAGAGCAACCAGTACAAATGAGGATCAAATGCCCAATACAAGGAAAGTTTGATAACTTTTTTAAAGGTTAAATTACATTAAAACCCAATCCCTATGTTTAGAAAGCTTGGCCTTTGAATTTAAAGTATGTTTCATAAAGGGGTAAAAAACTTTTTTAGCTATTTTTTTTAAAAAAAAAAATTGGGATCAGCAATAGTTTAATGGTTTTTTTATTTATCGAATAAAATTCTTCGTTAAACAGTTATTTGAAATAATTTTTTAAATTCAGTATTTTTAATAATTTTTTTAAATTTATAACTGAAGAAAAAGGGTTAATTGTTTGAAACATTATCAGTGTCCTTTCCCATGAGATTTAGCATTCATTCTATTTAAATTAATATTGGAGCTAAAATTTCTTAAAGAAATAAGCTATTTGAAAAAGAAAAATAATTACTACAAAAAAGGAAGATGTTACATATAAAGCAGGATATTTCTGAGGCATTACAATAAGGAAATTTTTTTTTCTTTGTGAAATGTGTGCATGTAATTTTTTTTTTTTTAAGGCATTTTTTTACAAAAAAAATTTCAGTTCTTTATTCATCAGGGTTTTTATACAGGTCTAATATTTCAAATATTATGTGAAGCAAAACTTTTTAAAAATTTTTGTCATGACAGAAAAAAATTTTTAAAACCCCTTTTTTTGAGTTTTTTGTGTAATTAATATTTCCCAAAAAAATTAAAATTTTAAAAAATATACATAAGTAAAAAATACGAAAAAATTTACAACAATTTTAATAAAAAAAATATAGCTAATGTTCTAAAGGGGGATTTTAAGTTTATTTAAGCTGAAAATAATTATTTTTTTAAAAAATATACTTTTAAAAAGGTTTTTCTCAGTTTGTGTTTTTCGATACATTATGCATTCAAAATGCTACTTTTTCCACAATTATTTAAAATCACCCTTTCCCTTTTTTTCCCGTGTGTCATATATAATACATGTTAAAAAAAAAGGGTACATTTTGTTTTAAAACCGAATACTTTTTTAAAAAAAAATTAAAACGAGGGGGTATTATTTTTTTTGAAATTTTGCAACACATATAAAACTATTTTTTTTTTCCAAAAAATAATTGTTTTTGAAATCGATCCCTAAGGTTGTTTAAAAAAAATTCTTAGGAATACTACAAAAAAATTAGTGAATTTTCAGAAAAAAAAATTTTTCCCCATTATTTTAAAGAAAAAATTTAAAATTTTAAAAAATTTTGGAATAATAAATACAAAAAATTTCCCTCTGGTAACATTTTCTTTTTAATAGAAGCATTATATGAAATACTAAAATATAATTTTTAACATAAATTAAAAAAAATATTCAAAAGGGGTCATTTCCCCTTTTTAAAATTTTTAAAAATATTATTTTCTTAAGAATATATGCATATTAAGAATTCAAGTATAGATGTATTTTTTTTTTTTTTTATAATAAAATTGAAAAAATTTTTCTGATATTTCTAACTAAGAAGCAAAATCAAAAAAAAAAAGAAAAATTCCCCAAAATTTTTCTGATTGAGGTAAGAACTACAGTATTGGACAAAAAAAAAACCAGAATTTTGTATGAGAAATAAAAAATCCAGTTAATTTTTATTTTTTTACAAATTTAGAGAAATACATGATAATTTTATAAATTTTTTTTCATTATCCACAAAAAATTTGTACTATATTATTTTGGGTAATTTTAATACTTAGTTGTATTTTATACAGAATCCCCGCGCGCGATTCGATATGCTATGAATCATACTATGTGTATGAATTCCCCAAAAAAATAAGTTTTCCAATTAATTCAATATTTTTTTTTAATAATTTTCTTTTGACTAATTTTTTGTCTTAAATTTAAAAAACAAGAAAAAAATTTTATTAATCATATTTTTATTTGCTATGGTCTTTTAAAAAAATCTAAAAAATGCTATCATTTTTTTTAAAATTGGCTTATGACCTCTGAAAAAATCTCTAAGTCTTGTTGATGAAAAAAATTAATTTCGCTTTGGAAGGAAAAGTAATTTTTTGAACATTTTTTAACATTTTCATTTTAAAAAATTTTTCAGTTTTTTTTTATAATATTCAACCTTTAGTAATAATAAAAAAATTTTAAAATCATTTTCCGAGTTTTTTAGATTTTTCATGTTTTTTAAATGTTTATGAATTTTATTAGAAGACAATGGATTAAGGGGCACATAATTTTTATTTAATCATTGTCTGAATGCAAAATTTAAATTTTACTTTTACATGGATATTTAAAAATTTTGTCAACTATAATTATTGATAATTGAAAGGGGAAAAGGTTCCAATATTAAAAAAATAAATTGTAAAAAAATGGGAAAACACTCACTTCCATTGAAAAAAAATTTTTTTCATCTTATCTCCAGGTTAGGAAAAAAAAAAAATCGATATAATTATTTTATACAGATGTATATATATATTGTAAGGAAAAAAAAATAAAATTTTTGTAGGGTTTGAAAAAAACATTAGCCAATTCTAGAGTTTTTTGTTTTGAATTGTGTTTAAATTTGTGTTTTAAAAATACAAAAGAGATGTTAATTTACATAAAAAATGTTTTTTATCCCTAATGAACTCTTGATTGATCAATTTCCGTTCAGACAAATGGGTGGGAGATAAGATATCAACTTACAGTCATCCCTTTTCCCCAAATCCTAATAGTCGGGGAAGTTGAAAAAATTTGAGATTTATTTATACGTGGATAATTTGAGATTTATTTTCAACCCCATTTATTATCTGCAGTGAGTAAAAATTTTTAACCCTCACACCAATCAGCTACCGAGGGCTTTTGGAGACGGACCAAAATTTTGAACTATGGTCAAGGACGAGAACGACACCCGAGCTGGCACCCCCCTTTCCCAACTTCCACACCAAAAAAAGAAAGTTTGAGCATCAATAGGTTTTTTGTGCATCTCCCCCCTACATAGCGGGTCTTTCAGTATTGGCCCCGAACTCATGACATGCTTAAAAGAGTTCATTCCCTTTCCCACTAGTTTACCGCGGTCATTTTTATTATCTGGGGCAGAAATAATTTTTTTATACTATTTCCAAAAAATCATACAAATCAACAGTTTTTTTAAATCGCTATTTTTTTTGAAAGTCTGTAATAAAAAAAAAAAGAAAATTTTGTAAAAATACTGCACTGTAAGAATATATTCCCTTCCAAAAATTTTAACAATTTCCTCTTAACTTTTTATTTAAAAAGTAAATAAATAAAAAAAAATATGAAATAATCTCATGTTATAAAAAAAAAAATCATCTCTGAATAAAAAATAAAGGGAAAAAAATTTGGGAAAAACATTTTTATTATTTCTGAAAAAAATTTTAGTAGTTATCTCCCTTTTTGAAATTAAAGTAATGATAGAGAATAAAAAGAGAGAAATAATAGAGATTTAGGTAGTAAGAAAGAGATTTCGATTAGATTCCCGTCTCGATGTTGACTAGATATTCTGCATTGATTATACCCAAAAAAGCGTACTTTTTTATAATTATAAATAATTTTTTTCCTTTTTTACTGGCAAAAAAATTAAAAATATGTTTAATTTGGGTAAAACGGGCTCTGTATTTGTAAAAAAAATTTTAATTTTTGCTTCTGAATTTAAATAATAATTTTTTTTTTTTGGAAAAAAAGGGAAAAAAATTGAAATTTAACTTTTTTTACATACATACAAAAATTTTTTTTTCTGATTTTGCGATAAAAAGAAAAATGTGAATTCGAGAAATCGTTTAACCTACCCCCCTAAATTACACTGGTAATATTTTCGGAAAAAAACAAACATTAAATAAAAAAACCCAATGTCAGAATACGATGTAATTTCTACGCGGAGTCATTTTCGAGGAGAATTGTATCGCGCGCCCCCATATGGTTACTACAAAACCCGTTCCTTTTAAGGATACGCCCTTTGGGAATCGACCTTCGGTCGAAAAGAGGGTTTTGGGGGTGGAAAATCCCAGTCCACGTTACCGGGAAATTTTTCCCCTTTTTAAATCAAAAATTTATTTTCGTTTTATTTTACGTTTTAAAAAAGTTTTATTTTTTATTTTTTTTTTTTTTATTTACGTTCTTTTTTTCAATGAAATTTTTGAAACCAACTTGCAGTGCAAGTTTCAAAATTGCAGGTTTCTTACTTATTTTGTAATTAGAATTTTTGATTTATTTTAACATACATTATGTAATTATTTCATTCATAATGTAATGCAAAAATGGAATTATTGCTATGTGAAATAATCATATAATATTCGTTATTTATAATTGTTTCTTTTATTATTTATTTTTAAATATTATTTCATATTTTATTATTTGTAATTAAACTTGTTATTTATTTCTAATTATTATGTTATTTATTTATAACTATTTTTGCTGTTTATTTATAGCTATTCTTATGTCACTTATTTATAATTATGTAATACGAGTAATCTTATGCATTATTATTATTATTTTTTTTACAATTCGACGATTATTCTTTTTTATAATTACTGTAAATCATATTATATGATTATTATTTCTAATAACTGTTATTAAATCGTACTATATGAATATTATATATACGCTATATTACATACGATAAAATAATATCAGATAATTATATATTGCTTATAATACTATTATTACTACATGTTAATTTTTATTACATATTATTGATATTCTTTATTGATTGATCTAGGTTATTCTCAATCTCTTCCTATATCCTTTATTTGAAATGCATTTCAATGTATTTCAAAAAAAATCCTTCCGCGTACCAGTGGTATATGTTTCGGCCCGGGGTTTCCCTTTTTCCCGGTTCCCCCCAGTACTACTAAAGCCCCTCCGTGGGGGCAGCGATGCGTGTTAAATCTGTCGAGAGCTGAAACGTCCCCCCATTTTGGTGTGGTAGTTAGGAGAGGTGGTGCCAGCTCAGGTGTCGTCCACGTCACTTGACCATGGTTCAAAATTACTCGTTCGAGATCCGTCGCCAAAAGCCCTCGTGTAGCTAAACAGTGCCACGTTATTAATCAATCAATCAATCAAAACAATCCTTTAAAATTATTGTGTATTATTAAATTAACGCTAGAAGTTCTTGGAGTTAACGTGAGCTTACATCGTTCTGAACAGTGCGGTCGATTGAAAGGTTAAAGAGGTGGTATATTATTTTCCACAAGTCTAAAAAAGGTTGATCCTTTTATTTATTATTATTATTTTAGTAGGTTCCCTTCAGAGCAAGGGGGGTTCTTTTCCACTTTTTGGGTTTGTTTTTTTTAGTAATTTTCCAATTTCTAAGATTCGCTGAGTCTTTCCCATTTTTTTCATCACCGTGTTGAGGAACCCTATAAACACTAATATTTCAATAATGGAATCAGAAATTTCAAAATTCTTCAGATCTTCTGAAAGAGATGCAGAAATAATTTTCGAGCTGGGCAAAAATTATATCTGAAATCAATATATTAGTAAAAAAAGTAATCAAGGACCCTTTTTAGTTTCCCCAAAACCCAACCCCCAGATATTACATGCAGAAATAAAGAATAAAATTGCTCGCCGAGAACATAAAATATGTCTTTTACCCGTAATGGAAAATAAGATTTTCACGCCAGACCCAGTATGTGCAGCACAAATACTATCTTTTTGAAAAATTTTAAACGTGCGGTTAAAACTAATATTTTTTTGGGAGGGAATAAATCTAGATTCCTGATTTATGAGATTCCATTATATATCTCGGGATGAGTTGCAAAAAAAATTACAAAAACCAATAATTTAGAAATAATAGAAATGAGAAGATTTATTAAAAGGCCCGGGCCCAAAATTCTCACCAATATTAATTACAATCTGGGCAACTTCGGTAAAAAACTGTGGTTCATTAATCACAAAACCCAAAATTTCATGAAAAAAACCCAGACAATGTACAACCTGTTTCAGTTTCCTGCATTCTACCAGATTTTGCCAAAAAAAAAACCAAAGTACAACGGGGTGATCGCACCCAGGCAATTTCTAATAACTCGAGATGCATAAATTGCAAAGGTGATCACCCAGCAACCCCAGTAAACGCTCTGAATATATAAAAAAAAAAAAAGATATTAGAATTTAAATGTGAACAACATCTTACATTGGGGGGCGGGAAAATTTCGGGGCAATAAAAGACAACCTATTCTGCAGCAATCCAGAATAATACAGTTATTTCAAACATGCAAGACCATCTAGAAAAAAAAATAGAAAACAGCTGACATCTTTCCAAACAATTTTAGAAAAACAAACCCCCATTCATTATGCAAGCTTTTCAAAAAAATGGAATCGGTTCTTTTTCCCCCTTACAAGATTTTTGAAAAGGGGAAAAACAAGCCACTCCCCCTTACGAAAAAAAAACTATAGGTAACAAATCCTCAATCCATAAAACACGTATCTTTGAAAGAAAGCATCCAATAACATAGACATAGGGTAAATATGGAATTATGATGGGTTTTTTAAATACCCCTTTTTTTTTGAATTTTTTATTTGGGGCATTATTGCCTTAGTTTATTTTTTTTTTTTCCTCAAAGGGAGGATAGTTTTTCTAATTAAATTTTTTCTTAAATTTTTTTTAAATATAATTCAATGGAATTTTGAGGCCCAAAAAAAAAATCCATATGGTTAAAAATCCCCCCCTTTTTTGAAGCGATATCTGGGTTTCAAGAAACCTTTTTTTTCAATTCAGTAAATAAATTTCCCAAATAAAAACAATTTTTTTGAAAAGACAGAGAAAACAGACGGGGGGTGGTTTAGTAATAGCTGTTCCTTCAAATATTTCTGCACAACAGATTTATACAGTTTCAACAAATCAAAGATTTAGAAGTCCTGCAATTAAAAAAGATGTTCAAATATTTCATTTTATATTGTAAATATTCCCCAGGGGGTTTAAATTATATTATTAAATCTTTTCTTGAACCCTAACGGGCCCAATATTCATTTTTGGGATTTTAACCTTCATCACCCCATGT
>BMAV01002195.1:0-36148 GCA_019973955.1 Trichonephila inaurata madagascariensis | reverse complement strand
AAAATAATTTTTTGAACAAATTTAAAGCCTTTTCTCCTTTTCTTTGTATACAATATTTTTCTTAGTAAAACTATTTACTCCCAAAGGAATTCAACAATTTATTTAAAATTTTTTAAAAAATATACAATAAGGAGATTAAAACAGTCAAAAGATGTTTTGAAAGATCTCTTTGTTTTAAAAAGGGATAATTCTAGTTGTGTATCATTTTTTTTTTCTCATTTTTTACATTTTTAAATGCATTTGAATTTTAAATTAATAAAAAAAAAGAACAACTTTAGATGAAGTATTCAATATTTGTTAGATTGAAGCTCTTTTATGAATTTTATTTTTTCATTAATGTTCTTTAAGTGCCATGTTGTTGAGTTTTATTTTTGCTTTTGCAGGATTAACTGGTATTATAGCAGAATTGATTCTAATAATAAAAATAAAAAATTCTTCCTAATATAAATAGTCATTTTTTTTTCAGGTATGAATTTTCAGTTTTAAAAGTTTATGTCTTTTATATATTATAAGTAAATGATACTTTGGAGAAAATACTATAAAATACTATCTGATTTGCTTAAGTATTAATTGAATAAATTAAAACTACTACAATCTGCATGTAAAAAATAACATTACAGAGGAGGAAATCACTAGACTACGAACGAATTTGATTTTCTGAAGAAAAAAAAAGAATATGTAAATTTTCAGTATGTGTATTTTAAACTGATAGTGAAACACTTTCTGGATTAATTGAACTTTAAAAATTAACTTGAATTTTATTAAAATCTACTCATTTTTTTTCTGAAAAACTAAGTAAGGTGTCTGTTAAAAAATTATAAGACCACCTGAAAAAATTTGCTTATTGTACGTTACATCAGGGGTATTTTTATGACGCATGTTTTAATATTAGTTGAAAAGCATATGTGCAAGTTTTGATCACATTTTCCATGATTTTTTTATGAAGAGTTTCCCGGGGGAGTGAAAAAATTTTGTATGGGGAGAATAAATTTTTTTTTCAAGGCCGGGGGAAAATCGAAAGAGAAATTAGAAAATTGATGAAATGTTCTAAAACATTCACTATATCTTAAAAGAGAAAAAAATTTTCAAAAAAAAAATTTGGGAAGGGAAAAGGGTTTTTTCGGCCCTTTGGGTCAAAAATTTTTCAACTATCTACTAAAATAGCCTTTTTACAGTGAAATTTTGAAACGTTTCTGAAATATTTCGCGTCACATTGAAAAGAAGTCTTAATCAAACAATAATACAAATTTCATGGAAATGATGAAAACATTAAAATTATTTAAGCATCATTGAGAAGGAAGAGTGAAATGGGATAGTGTCGGAAAATGATGAGTGGAAACAAATTATATCTTATCATCAATGAAATTTAACTTTGACGGTTCTGATGGCTTCGAACAATTATTAACCCTTTATCTACCGACGGTACTTATAAGTACCACTCACTTTAAAATTACATAGAATAACCATTTTTACGAATACTCTGACGATACTTAGTAGGAATATTCTTTGAAATTCACTCTTTCAAGGTACATGACAGCACGGGTTATATGATGAGTATTTTAGAGGGGAAGGCGAATAGTTTTATAGCAGATATTGCGTTTTCAACTGACGGCGCTTTCAACGGATTGCGAAGATTGTCATTTTTGTCCCGAAAAAATAGTTAATGTGAAAATTTAAGTGTCTTATTTTGTTTGTAAGTTAATAAAGACCTAAGTCTGATTTTAATTTCATTTTAAGTGAACAGTGTATATATTAATTTTACAGTTGAATATCTTTTAATTATTTAATAGTGCTCTAACGGGTTAAATTTCCCCAAGTTGATTATTTTGTTTATGTATATACCTTAATTTTCAATGTAGTGATCCAAAAAAATATATTGCATGAAAAAAACTGCAGTAGATAAAGGGTTAAAATAATTTTATAAAGGAACCTAAAGAAGGCTTCAATCGACAATTGGGTGGAGGGATCTTTAACCATGAGGGTTTGCGCAATTTTGAACGAAATTTTGGAGCGTATAGGGGCTGCGCAATTTTAAATTATGCCGTATATGATTAGCTGATACTGATTGGGATTATACAGGGCGGGGCAAATAAAAGTTGCCCGGAGCACTAATTTCCAGGTTACAAAGAAACACGGCAAAGAAAAGGAGATAATTCATTAACCTGCTTATAGCAGATGTTGAAAATTACCACCATTCATCTCTTGGCACTTTTCGGTTCTGGTCAGCAAGTTGTGGAAGGCAGATCGAACATGGACTACTGGAATCTCTGCAATTTCATCAGGAATGTTCTGCTCCAGTTCTTGAAGACTATGAGGGTTGTTGCGATACACCTTAGACTTGAGGGTTCCCTACAAAAAATAATTACTCATCGACAGATCAGGTGACCTGGGTGGAAAGCTAGGGCCGAGATTAGAATGACCTCTTCTAACAACTTTGTCAAGAGTGAAGATTGAGTAAATGTGATCCATGGCTCGATGTATAGGCAGTTGCACCATCCTGCTGGAAGTAAGAATAGGTCTTTTCCTCCTTAGTTAATGTTGCCACAAAAGAATAGTTTGCCTAAAAAAATTAATATTTTACAATAGCCAAGTCAAAAAATTAAGACTTGGGCCTCATGGAAAACTTTTGAGAGATATTAAGACAAAGCTTTTATGCTTGATTGTAAATAGTCCTGTAAAGTGCTACTATTAAAGCGGGTATGCATGCATAGTAAAAAGAATAGCAATGTAATATTTCTGAAATTCAACTCTAACAACAATTTTAGTTCTAGTGTTTTCAGTTCTCTAAACATCTAAGGACACACAATATTCAATCCATACTTGCAGATTGCGCCCCCATACACAACAATGTATTTAATTCTTAATAATAATATACTTTGACATCAAACCTGTAATACGACTTTTAACGAATGCCTTGTGTGTATATAAGCGTCTCGCCTTGTGTTAGTGCGTTATTAATTATTCGAAATACGATCTTTCTGTGCACTGCTATCCATAAAAAAAGTATTTTAAGGCTTTGGAATTGGTACAAATGACCGTGACATTGTTTGCAAAGGATTAACTTATTTCAGAGAATTTGCTTAGTTTTATTCCTTTTCCTCCCCCCTCCCAATACACCACATATGCGGGCTTATGTGGAAAATGGTGGCATTGGGGAACGAATCGCGTAACTTTTAATTGGTAGTTAAGGGAATAATTATAAATCGCACAAAAAAATCAGTGGCGTAACGGAGTATATTAGGCCCTCCCCTACAAAATCAGGACTTGAGCGTTAAGCTCAAATACGTACAGGACGTCAGTCAGGCTTCGGGCCCCTGTATCATTGTATTCTCCCCATTGCACCTCCAGTGCAACAGGGATTCTGGGGGTGTAATACGTTACGCCGCTGGTACAAACGCCATCGCGAGTATATAATAATGGTGTATGTTTTGTATATGACAAGCCCATGAAGTTACTTTTTAGTATTTATTAAACTTGCTCTTAACTTAGAATTGTTAAATTAATTATCAAATACATTGAGCAGTACTAGATGTATTGTGTTGAAGGGCTCTTATTAAGTCAGATCGATGGAGCCGAGCGCACTCTCAGCAAAAAAAAAAATTGACAATTCTTTTAAATTATCTTTTGTTTTCGATTTTTGAATACTCTGCACCCCTTTGTAGGGGTTATTTACTGCCCCCTTAGGTAAGCTCCCTAAGAAGCTTGAAAAACGCTGATCGAAGAATCAGAGACTAACGTTATGTGTAAAATTTTTAAGCTGTTTTTCGTTTTTGTACAAGTAGTTTTATAATTTGTTTACTGTGTGCTTTTCATTCATTTTCAAAATTTTCGTTAATAGAATAGTTTATATAGTGTATTATTTAAAATTATTAAAATCTAAGTTAAAAAATATGCTGTATTTTAATTTCAATGTTATTTCTATCTTACAGTTAGAGCGTTAACTTATTTCATAACTTCCATAATTAAAAAGGTCTTATTTCTTAACGGAGTGCACATGATTAAAATTAGAAAAATTTTAACTTGTTTTGGTTTTTTTTAAAATTTATTTTATTTCAAAAATGTTATCGCTTAAATTTGTAAGAAACTAACACATAAACGAAAAATTAATAAGTGAAAACGACAAAAATTAACTTAGATTTACGGAATTTAAAGTCTAAAGTCAATTTATTATCAAAAAAGATCGAGCTGTATCTGCTGCCTTGTTATAAATTCAGAGATCTTTTTTTTTTTGTTGTTGTTAACTTGAGAAATAATGTAAGACTTATTTTTGTACACGGAAGACATCGATAGATCTTGTATTTAACATAACAAATACTTTATGTTCTGGTTCAAAATAAAATCATATCAATAAATTTGAGATACGAGGTTTAAAAAAGGGAATAAAAACGAGCAAAGTTTTTGGAATATGAAAATTAATTTTTTGTATCTTAAATTAATCTTTCAACATTGCAGAAAAAATAGTTTGGAAACATAAAATGTACTATGTAAATGTGCATACAATGAAAAAAATTAAAATTGTGCTGCAACTAATTTTACCTTGCAATTTTCAAAAGGAAAATTATGAATGCAGTATTTTCGAAACACCGTTAAAGAAAACATCATTTTCCTTTTCAAAAGAAAAATAGTTATTTGAAAAAATCATTCCTTTTTATTTACAACAAAATCGCTTAACACTAAGTAACTTTTATCAAGATAAATACAAACATTAAATTGATTTCTTAATGAATTTTTACAAGTTTTAATATTTAATGGCTAGCTATATAATTCATGATTAAAAAATGACAATAGATCATTTTTTTATGACAACACTTTTGTTTAATATGTAGTTAAACAAAGTTTAAAAATCCATATATTTTGTTCTACTATATACTTTTTTTAAACTCTAAACTATTCTTGCTCCTATTCTAATGCAAAATATTTGTTCTTTCCAAACATAACATTCATATGAACTCTTTTCAAGCGTTAAGAATGTTTACTGGGAATACAAAACAGAAATTCACCGAAGAAAGATAGTGCACCAGCTACATTCTCATAGGCAAATAAAAGCATCCGAATATATTTCGCATAAAACACTCGGTAAGTTTTATTTTTTTCCTGTTATATTCTTTATGACGCGCAGCTTTAAACGCTCTTTTACATCGCTTTTTCCTTTCGTGTTCACTTCACGGAACACATAACCAACAAATCCCTCCGATGCATGTCGCATGATGTACTCCTACATAGTTGAGTCACTGCGATACTTTTATTTTTTAAAGGCAAAGATCTTAGGAGGAACCAATGTATCACACATGCAGAAAGAATTTAAGATAGATTTTGTGCCTTTCACTTTGTGTGAGTTTTGTTACAAAGTCTTACAGGAATGTGATGTTTTGAGAAAGTAAAATTATTTGTGTTATTTTTTCCTCGAGTTCTTTGCCATAAATTCTTCAACGTTCGTATTTCAGAATAAATTAATTTAATTTTAATTTATTTTTAGATTACAGTTACAGTTCTAAAAATTAATTTTTTTTGGTATAATGAGTTTAATAGGGCGTCAAAAAGTATGACTACGTTTTCAAAATTGAATTAAAATTAAACAAAGATTTTTCTTATGCTTTCTTTTTGTTCCATTATAAGAAAAAGTTTAAGTTTCTGTTTAATGAAATAACAAACTAGTCCTTGTTTTTAGACATTCTCGTTTCAGATGTAGCATGTTTTATCGCGAATTTAAATCTGCAAATAAAATATTAAATCTGTTAACTACATCTTTTATAATAATGAAATATAGTTTAAACCAGCTGAGCATATTTGGATGGGATCTCCAGTCATAGGCCCAAAGAGAGCAGGAATTAGAATCTACCAGTCCTATTCTATACAGGTAGTCCTGGAAAAATTCATGACTAGTACCAAATCCAAGACAGGTCACGCTGACTGCTCTAGGTAAAGAAACATGAATTCTTGTTGACGTCTTCAGAAGGAAGTCCTACCTATATACAAGCTGGAACGTTTGGATCTAATGGTGTAGAATATAAAAGGTTTTATATATATGACAGGCCCCAGGCCTGTTGGTAAAATGAGGAGGGCATCATCTCTATAACGTTTTTATTTTGCTTCAATCACATAAAATCCAACATGACGGCCCTTTGGCATGTTAGAACATTAGCAACACTTCGGATAAGAGTCACCAGCTAAGCCTTTTCGAGTATGCGTTCTTCGTCAGCGCTCGCTCCACATTTAAATAGCACAAATCCTTACGCGATGGTAAAGAGTTCGCTCTATTTTTATTTATTACTTACTTAATTTTGAACCTAAACTTTTCAAACCTGACATATATATATATATATATATATATATATATATATATATATATATATACATGCCTCAAAGACAAATGAGGAACTGGCTGCGTCATTTGGGATCCACTCTTTGCCAGCATATCTGTCCTCTCATTTCCTTTTATCTCGCACCTGAGATTCACTGCAATACAATGTTCTTTATAATCAACAATTTATCTAATCAATATCAATATGATACGAGAGAAATACAAAAGAATAGTGATTACGTATATCGTAATTTCGAAGTACTGGTAAATGGTGAGGAGAATGGCTACGTGATGCTTCATGACATAGCAAATTAGATGCCTAAATTGATTGAAGATTTACGTAGTCGAAAAAATATTTAAAAACGAGATCTGTCTGCGTTGAAATGCTAAATTTTAACATATGTTTCAGAATCTCTTATGAATCATTTCTTTTCTTCTATATTTTTTTGTAATTTCATTAAAAAATACATTCAAATTATTTTGTAGGAAGTGAGGACATGATGTGCAAATTGAAAGAAAAACTGCTTGTGAAATTGCCACATTATAGTTACTACTAAAACAGGAATAACTTTGTAACAAATTACAATTAATAATATTCTACAAACCCACGGGTATTTTTTGATTTATTCAGTAGTAGATGTACATCACATTCAAAAATTATGTTTAAATCATTACTGGTGTAAATTATGAGACACACACGCACAATTATGTGTTTATATATTTTAGTCTCTTTTTTGAACAATATAATATGCTTATATAACTTTATACAGTAAGCCATTTATTTAAATTTAAAAGTATTCTTTCCATAATATTAAAGTTGTCTTTTATCTAAATATCTACAAATAGAACTGCTAAAAGACTTTTGGGATGGATCTGGTGATCTGAATCAGGATACTCAAAAGACACCTTAGATTCCTAACTCCATTTATCGCACATAACTTTGAATCTCATATTAGAAGATAAATTGGAATACTCGGTGATACAATCATTTAAACATTATGCCTCTGCGATTCAACTAATAGGTGGCAGTGGTTCTACTTGATTTTAATTATTCAATTTTTTCATTTTTCTATAGTACTTGTTAGATACAAACGTGATTGAATGAGTTTTAATACGCATGAAAAAAGTCTATACATTACTAATTATTTTCTAAGTGGAAATATTTGACTAAAAACGTTCAAGACATATTTCTAATATATCTTGAACATTATGATATATTTTTGAACTTTCTAATATATATATATATATATATATATATATATATATATATATATATATATATATATATATATATATATATATATATATATATATATATATATATATATATATATATGTGTGTGTGTGTGTATGTGTGTGTGTGTGTGGTGCCAGCCGCTATTTCCAAGCCACACCACTAAATGTACTGCGCATGCCTAGGAACGTTCTCAGTGTTTATGGAGCCTGCCAGTTGTAAGACGCACTACGACGCGGAACCAGAGATGACGCCATGTTATAAAGACGAGATGAAAGACGATAACACCTCGTGTTTGTTATAAGACGGTTTATACATTGAAGACGTGAAACTGTATGACTATCTGTATTGTAAATAGTATGTAAATGCTTACGAGTAATTAAATTTATAATTAATCAAAGACGGATGTTGTGCCATCACTGACCATTAGACACTTTTTAAAGACACTTTCTAATTTTAAGTCTACCAGTAATTTTAAACATACATTATATTTTATATAAAACCAGTAATCTAAAGCATACACCACCACATGCCTTCTTACATTCAATTACTGGTAAAATCTATTAATTTTACTTGAGTTTTTATTTTCCTTTGAAAAACTACGGCAATTTCCTTGCTCAAGGAGAGTTAGGCACCTGGTAAAACCATTTCAATGCCATCTATCACCATAAAATATGTTAAAAGAAGAGAATAATTTGAAAAATATTCTAAAATATTTTAAAAATAGTGGGGGAAAATCGAATCACAAGACAAAAAGTTCGTTAAACAGAAAATGCACTTCACCTTTTGGAGGTTATTTTATGAAGAAAATAGTAAAATGTTCTTGTGTGTGTGTGGTCCTAGGAAAAAATTTGCAAAATAAAGGTTCGTTATATGGGAGTTTGAATGTATATACATAAATCAAAAGAATGACGGAGTAGTAGTAAATGGAGGTCAGGATGAGTGATAAAGTAATGAATATTAGAACAAAGAACACACATAGGGCTTATTAAAAGAAAAGTCCAATGGATCAAAATGATGAACTAGTAAGTTTTGTAAAATTGTCAGTGACTTAGGGCAGTGATATATCGTTAAACGCACTTTACAGCGTGTGCTATATATATATATATATATATATATAGTATATATATTTCTATTTGATTTTATCTATTCTTAACTTACTTCATTATCATTTTTAAAACTTCCTTTATTTAGTTTATTTTTAAAAAAATCTTAGTGGTTTATTTAATTGCAAAATAAGTATCCAGGTGGCGCCACTATTTTTTCTTCTCGAATAGTCGTTCCATTTCGCGTTGAAAGCTTATTGTGGAAGGTTGAATTTTCAATTTCCAATAATTATTTCACACGTAAGTTTTTTTAAAATTATTATTATTATTATTATTCCTCTCCTTGAAAGATTCATTATTGTTCTCTTTTCTTAGCTTCATTTTAATTTGGTATCAGGTTTTTCTTCCACGTGTTGTATTAGGCTTAACTTTTCAACTTGGTTTCTTTTTTTTTCTTTTTTTCCTATTATGTTAAAGTTTCTGCTGTACGGGGAAGGTTGGATCCATAAAGCATTGCTAACCCTAATTCACTGGCCTAATTCAGCGACAGGTTTAGAAATCATAATAGGTCTCCAGTTTAGTCCAAAGACTTTTTGTATCTACATTTGTTTTGTCTGGTGAATTCCAATTTCAATTTCTTCCTGCTTTAGCACTGTAGGTTCTAGTACTTCTTCACTTTTATTGTATATTACTATACATATATAATCAAATTCTTGTTGTGACTTTCAGAGGCTTTGTAGACTACTAGGGGAAAAATTTGATGCCACCCGTATCTTCTGCCGACTTCAGTCTATTGTTTATGACAATTTGGATAAAAATAAATTTGATTAACTGATTTTACATGCTATTTTGAAATTAGAGATAGTAATAAAAATGATTTTTATGAATAAAATGCCTCGCTTGGTACAATAAAAGAAAAATTATAATATGATCTTATAAAATGTTTTTGTGTTTGTATAATTTTAGTTATAATTAAATTTTCTTACAAATTCTTACCATATAAATTTTTCAAAATCTTACATTTTATAAATAACAGTAAAAATTCATTTCACAACTATTCTTTCAGACGCAACTGCAAAATCCTTCATATTGAGAAAGAATATTATATTAATCTACATTTTTAGTTATGTCAATGTATTTTTTGTTACAATATCAAACTTTTTTGGACTAAAAATGCATCTGAATGAAAGAACATTATTTTAGATTATTCTATAGTCGACATCAAGAAAAACTTCTTTTTCCAGAAAATATTTAATAGGATGTTAACAAAAAAATAAATAGTATTTCTTCTTAGCCAAAAAAAAAAATTCATTAATTATAGGTTATTATTTTTGAGCGAAAAACAATACATTTTTATGAAAAGATATTCATATTATTACTATATAGATGGCTAATATAATTAAAATAGTGTATGGAAATTATTAAAAAAATTTTTTTAATGAAGTAGTGCATCCGCAAATTTTGGATTCTTCACATTTTTAAGTTTTGCGCAAATGAATTTTCTTCATCCTCTGCCGGTAAAGTGATAAAATGACATGTCTTAAATTAAAGAAAGTGTCAACTGTGTTGAACAACAAATCTATTAAACACGACATTAAGATATGCAGTCTAACAACTTATATAATAATAGCAGTAAAAAGTAATCATTTGTGCTTAAAATCAACTAATAATAGTACAAAGTAAAGTTTTAAGTAATACTCATACATTACTCGTAAAAAATTAACTTTTTTTTACCACTGCATAAATTTGACATACATGATGTTGCCAATAATAAAAAAACTTTTTTCCAAATTAGTTAATTTGTTTTAAAAAAAAAAATTTGATATTACTCATAGAAAACAACATATTATTGAAATAGGAGATTTATTGGTTTTTAGATCTTAATCGAAATTAAAAAATTCTTTTTAAAAAAAATACCACAAAAAAATTTGCCTTTAAAAATCATCAAACAGATTATTTAGAAAGGTTCAGTTTATAATGAATTTAATTTGTTTTTTATAAATCTGTTAGAGGCATAATAATGAAGGAATTAATGAGCTCTTCCTTGAATGGTTTTAATTAGTTTTTTTTTAGATTTTGGAATTTATTTTGCATTCTTTTTTACTCTTTCACGAGCAATAAATGAATAAAATGTTTACAGCAAAATAAACCTTATTAAAATCTATTTGAATAATTTTATAATTTACTGAGATCTAATATTAACAGGTAAGATTAAAAAAAATTTTTCTCGCTTAATTCTAATTAATTACACCTAATTTATAAACCTAATGAGGAATCTACATTTGCTGTTACATAGGAGAAAAACTACTCACTCAATCATTACGAGATCTACGAAATTATTAGAACCCCATCAGATTTGAAATTTGGTAAGCATGTTTCTTTTGTTCAGTAGAAATCCGTTAAGAATGGCTTTTGTGGAAATCAACTCCTGAGGGGAGGCGGGGTCTTAAGTTGAGCACATAGATAAAAATGCCCGTATTTGAACTTAAGACCTACAGTCATGTAATCTGGCAAGTGGCTGCCTTTTATTGAGTAGAGATCCATTAAAAATGGATTTGAAGAAATTAACTTTGAGGGAGGGGGTTAAGGGGAGGTAAAATAATTTGCTTCTGTTTTAGAAATTCAAACTCTTTTCTTTTCAAGGTCTACCTTCGGAACCGTGATTTTAAAAAGGCACATAAATGGATAATTTTCATGATATTTAGTGTCACTTAGATTAGAATATTAGAATACAGGTATAAAATTGTTTTAAGGACATTTGACAAAAAAATTTATTTAAATGAATATTTTGGCAAAAATTAACTTAGAAACCTTTTTCAAAATGTTCACCTTTTGGAAAAATGTTTCCCTATTATAATAATATTTTGCCTGTATAAAGCTCAGACCTCTGTACAGAGGCTCAACTATAATTTTTGAAAATTTCACATTATTTTCAGAGTTACAACCATTTGAAATAATTATCGGCTTATTTTCTTAAAATTTCTCCCTTCTGTTTTCGTAAAACATGGATAAACCCACTTCTAAGTTATATATTTCAAAAATTCTTGTTGAGCCTCTGTACAGAGGTCTGAGATTGTATTTAAATAATTTTTTATTGTAATACTATTCGTAAAATAATTTTATATACATTTTCTAATCTAAGGGACACTAAATATCATAAATGTTATCCATTTATACGCTTTTGAAAAATCACGGTTCCGAACGTAGTTGGATACCTTAAATCAAGATGCAAGGACTATAAAATTGTCTTTCAATACAATCGAAAGCTAAGTGCTACGGCTCACATATCAAAAACTTTAAAACGTTAAATAGTCTTGCAATTTCATGAAACACTCACTCGGGTGGGTAATGGTTAGTTTTTATATAAAGGATGAGCGAAGATTTATTTGCTTTGTGAAATATATTGGGAAAAGTTATCGTCCTTGATTTTAAAATGGATTTGTGACCAGAAAGATATATTAAAAATTGCATTGATGAAATCTGAAAATGTACCAAATATTGATTATTAGTTGAATAGATACTTTTCTAAAACTTTCACCCTTTTATAAATGCAGAAAATCGTATACCTACTCATAAATTTTTTATATTTGTATATTAAAGTTTTACAAAACTAAAGATCTTAAAATGTAGACCATATATCTTTGTCAAATATTTCTTCCATTATCAGGGAGTTATCCTGAAAAGATTCCTTTTAGAGTAGAATACTTAAATTGCAAGTCTAAATACCGAAGCACTGTTGGCTAAAAACGTTCTTCATGGTCACTACTTTTTAAGGCTACACAGTATCATAAAAATTTCATTTTTACCGAATTTTTGCATTTTCAAGGGGCCCATATCATTGAGAAGCATGCCACTAAATTTTCAATCTGTTAGAAAATTAGTTTTAAGATACTTGAAGTTTTATGAGCTATGAATTTGGTTTCGATTTCATTTTAAAGCATGTTTCCACTCTTAAGGTATCCGACTACGTTCGGAACCATGATTTTAAAAAAGAGCATAAATGGATAATTTTCATGATATTTAGTGTCACTTAGATTAGAATACATGTATACAATTGTTTTAAAGACATTTTGAAAAAAAAATTATTTAAATACAATATTTCGGCAAAAAATTAACTTAGAATAACTTTTTTTCAAAATGTTCTCCTTTGTTGAAAAATGCTTCTATTATAATAACATTTTACCTGTATATATCGCAGACCTCTGTACAGAGGCTCAACTATGATTTTTAAAAAAATCACATAATTTTCAGAGTTACAACCCATTGAAATAATTATCGGTGTTTTTTTTCTTAAAATTGCTCTCCTCTGTTGTCGTAAAACATAGATAAACCCACTTCTAAGTTTTATATTTCAAAAATTCTAGTTGAGCCTCTGTAAAGAGGTCTGAGCTATGTACAGGCAAAATATTATTATAATAGAAGCATTATTCGCAAAAGAAGAATATTTTGAAAATGGGCCATTCTATGTTCATTTTGTGTCAAAATATTGTACTTAAATAGTTTTTTATTGTAATACTTTTCTTAAAACAATTTTATATACTATTTCTAATCTAAGTGACACTAAATATCATAAATACTATCCATTTATACTCTTTTGCAAAATCGCGGTGCCGAACATAGTCGGATACCTTAAATTGAATTAATTAAAAATATTTTTGAGCTTTTAGTTTGAAATTGTTATTAATTCCAATTGCACTACTAAAATCATTTCTGATGGACATGATTTGAGTTTTTTGACTTCTAACAAATAATTAATTGATTAATTTCATGGCCAATTTTTGCTTTAAAAATAGTTTATATAACTTATAGCTTTATCATTGATTATTTTCTGAGAGAAAATGCCATGGCTAATGCGTTCTTAGGTTGCTGTGAGAAACAATATTTCGAAGAGATGGAATACTGCTGAAAATGATGTATCTAAAAATCTGTCTTCTGCTGATTCTGCAATTAGACTTATGAATACAAATATTCTGAATTCAAATGTTGCAGATATAACTGAATATTTTCTTGATGTACCAAACTAACTTATGCTAAACATATTGTAGTACTATATTTTAGTACTTTAAAGTCGTACGACAAGAACTAAAACTTAGTAAACTGCTCCAATTTAAAACTGAAAAAAATTAAATTTTATGAGCAAACCTGACTATTTTAGCTTAAGTTAGTATCAATATTATTTTGTACATAAATTTTTTGTGTTTCAAAACTTTTGTGAAAATATTAGGTTAAGGTAAAGCTGAATAAACTGAAGTCTTAACAATTGCTATCAATATTATGAAAAAATATATTTTGAATTAAAAGTATTGTTTTCAGTCATATTTAAATAAAAATAATGTTTTAATGCAGAACATACATTGAAAAATAACATAATAAAAAATTAGAGCTTTATGGGCATTATAAGTTTTTGTTTTATGACTTTACAAACTTTAAATGCGTTTTTCTCAGACTTTCAATTTTGAAGGTATAAATGTTTTCTAATCCCTAAGGCTTTTTTCCTGTTCAAGATAGAGCCTTGAATTTTTTGTATATACTCCCAAACATATGTTCTATAAAAGTTAGTATGGATTTAGGGCTGAGGTCTTTAGTTATTTTTCTAAAAGATATTGAAATTGATATTTTAAAATTTTTCGTGTTTTTTCCAGGTTTTTCTAGAAAAATAATTATTAAAAATCAACAAGAGAATAGATTTTCAAATTCATACTAACTTTTGTTTGCAATAACCTAAGAAACATAAATAACTTGAAATGACTAAAAAATTTTAAAAATTGAGTATTTTATAAGAATTTTAAAAAACTTCAAAAATTCCTAATTTTTTAAAATTGTAAAATAATGGCTGGTCAAATGGACTTTTTACTTATAGAATCAGTTTAATAATATAATCTAAATATAAAACATCAATTATTTTTACTGTAACTGTCTCCCAAATTTTTTTTTTGAAAAAGGGTACCGTGTACTCTTAAAAATAACAAAACAGCTGCGTATTGAAATCATCTTCACCAAAGAATTTCAAATCTTCGTCAAATATTTCCTCCACCAAAGTGCCCCATTATCTTTCAAAAAGCAACAAAATATCTGTCTGCCACAGATAGGGTTTTCCACACATCGATCCAAGTTTTTTCCCCCCGGATAACAATTTTTTCTTTTTGCCTTTCCTCCCCGTAATTTTTCCCGAAAATCCGTTTGCCTCCGCCGTTTACTGCTTGTTTGACACAGTCTCCTCTCGGTTCGTTACTTGACACTAAGTAGATTCGAGTTCATCAGTAATTAGCTTTGTTCTGCGCTTTAGAACGATACCGACACAAGATTGAACACAATTAATATTAGCCGCGAGGCCGAATTGACTTATGGAAGAGATTAAGAAGTAAAAGTTTGGTGAAAGCCCTTTGGGTTAAGGGGGAATGCGACCCTTCCTGGCCCTTATTTTCCCGAAATTTTCTTCCGGTTTTTTTTAAAGGGTTTTGATGCATTGTGGTTAATTTAAAATAAATCCGAGCTTGATGTACAACGCGACGAATTATATGGAACTAAATACCTCGCTTGTCAGTTCAGGAGTAAATTAAAATTATCAGCTTGCAGCAAAAGATATTTTAAGTAAGGTTGATTGTCAGTGTTTAAAGGAATTAATTATTTTTGACCATCCAGATGTTATCTGAATGCTATTACAAAAACAAAAAAATGTGTTTCTAAGTGCTTTTTTTTATTTCAGCTTTTAAAGACAGAACATTAAATATTTTATAAATAAATTTAAATTTTCCCTTTTTTTTTAAATAATACCCAAATGAAGCATCTAAATCAGAGGTTCTCAAACTTTTTTGTCTCATAGACCCTTTGCCATGATTTTCGGTTTTGTGGGTAGACCCCTGTTTACCTAATAGTGAATTTTTGCAAATTTACCAACTTCAATGTTTTTTGACATTTGGGGACAAAAACTCCCAAAAATTTAAAATTTCTATCTGTAATGAAAAAAAAGGTTGTGACGGGCTCCGCGTCTTTTCTGTAAAAAATAAACCTTTTGGGTTTTTTTGACGGCCAAGATTAATTAAACTCTTTTCCAAAAAAACCCAAAAGAAGCGAAATCGAATAAGAAATGAAAAATAAGATAGCTTTTAAAAAACAGAAGTTTCAGAAAGCAGTATGGCATTTTAAAAAAGTTATGGGAAGAGATACGAATGTGAATTGACGGCCTATCCCTAAAAGTTACCGAGATATTCAGCCTTTATCAAGGTGGGATACCATTTTCACGGGGCTCCGGAACGTTTCTTTCTGTGGTAAATCTTATTTTGGATTAAAGGGAGGACTGATTTTTGTAAGTGGGACGTAATATTATCAAAAAATTTAAAAGTAGATTTGGGTAATATAATTATTTAGATAAAGTGGTTTTAAATTACGTGATTCGGTTTAACTATCGCTGTGTGTTTATTTATTAGATTCTCCTTTTATATTAATTTATCTAAAAATTTTTAGAAATTTAAGTTATATTCTTAATAAAAATCATATTTAAAATTTTAAAATGTCTATTCATTTTGAAAATATCACACTTCTAATTCACGCTGACAATCAAAGATATGGTCACCAAAGAGCGACCATATCACAAAGTGTTAAAAACTTAAGAAATACATGTTATTTCATTAAACTAAAATTTAAATAATACATAAAATAAGTGAGCAACGAACAAATGCTTTTAATGGGCGGGATGAATCTGGTGCTTCAATAATTTACAACACTTGAAATCAATCTTGTCATTTTTAAACCTAAATTTCCTTGATGTCCAGTCACCCCCCCCCACCCACTTTTTTGTTTGTTTGTTTTGGAGATTGGCAACCACGTTGAAACTCCTTCTCACTAGGAAAAACAATTAAAAACTTCTCAAAATATTCCATAATTTAGGATAGATAACAGGTTTGTCTTTTTAAATCCAAAATTGTTGACATTCTTTTCTAAACTTTATTTTAAGATCTTCGCGTTAGGGGCCTTTTCAATCAATTTTTTATATTCTGACATTTTTTTTTTTTTCATTAGACGATAGGAATTCTTTGCTTACTGTGGCATTATCATGTGTTCCAAGTATTCTCAAACTTAGCCTCCAAATCTGAATAAAGGTCATTTAAATATTGAAAGTAGGTTAAAAAGTCATTTATTTGGCAGATTGTCCATAAAAAATTAAAAAACTTGAAAAATTTTCGACGTCCAGTAATGTACTCCCTTAGCTTCACTGTGCAAGGAACGCTGAAATGATGGTCCTTGATTTAATAAAACTTTTGCTGTCACTTCAAATTAAACTCATTAAATTTAGTAAATAAATCTGTTAAACAGGTAAAATCCCGGTTTCCCTTGGGGTAATTTTTTTTTTAAATTAAAATCAAAATTTCCTGGGTTTTTATTCCAGCCACTATCGTAGACCCCCGTTTACACCTCCCTGGACCCCAAAATTTTTTTTATCGCTGACGTGGACCCGCAGGGCCCCCAGGCCCCGGGGGTTCATTTATAGGGCCACTTTGGGAATTATTGATCTAAATGATAAAAATATCATTCAAATTTTTATAGAAACTGCTGATCTAAATTTTTAGGGAAAAAACTCAATAACACAACTAGAAAGCTATATTTCTTTACATCGTATGTTTAATATATCAATATTTTCAAAGGAATAATGCATTGCACCAATTAAAATATCCGACTACGTTTGGAACCGTGATTTTGCAAAAGCGTGTAAATGGATAATATTTTTGATATTTAGTGTCACTTAGATTCGAAAACATACAAAAAATTGTTTCGGGGTATTTTTTACAAAAAAAATTTTTTTAAGAACAATTTTGAAAAAAAAGGAACATAAATTGACCCTTTTTCAAAATTCTCCCAATAAAAATGCTTCTATTAAATAATTTTTTTCCCTTTTATTTCGCCTTTCAAACAGAAGTTGAACTAAAATTTTTTAAAACATATAACTTAAAAAGTGGTTTATCTATATTTTACTACAAAAAGAGGAAAAAATTAAAAAAAACTCCCGAAAATTTATTTAAATTTGGTGGTAACTGAAAATAATAAAAATTTTTTTTAAAAATTCTTAGCTCAACTCTCTGGAGAAGTCTTTATTTTTATTTAAGCAAAAAAAAATTATTTTTTGGGGAAGCAATTTTTAAAAAGGGGAAGGTTTTGAAAAAGATTTTTCCCTAATTTAAATTTTTTTGGCCAAAATTGTATTTAAAAAATTTTTTTTGTAAAGTCCAAAAACAATTTTATACATTTTTCAACCAAGTGACACTAAATATCATGAAAATTATCCATTTATCGTTTTTTAAAAATCACGGTTCCAAAAACGTAGTCGGATCAAAAAAGATAAATGTAAAATAATGATGAAATCTGAAATATCACTAATTACCTATTAGAAAAAAAAAGTACTACTTGTATTCAATAACAACTAAAAATCCCAAACTATACTATCAGTGGAGGCTGTAGCTTGTGGTGGGCGGTCAAGTGTCGTTTTCAACACTTGACCATGGTTTAACATTATAAGGTCCTTTAACAATAGTTCTTGCTTTGTCTTAAATGCGACCTTAAAAAAAACACTATCAGATACATTTTTAAAACTGAACAAATTAAAAAAGATTATTTTTTTTTGAATGATTGCTTTCAATTTTCTTTTAGTTTCCCAAAATGAAGAAAAATTGAAATTTTTCTTTTTGCCCCTTTTTATCTCTCAATTATTCTGTTTAATTTTTTTTTATTCACTCTGTAAAATTTATTGTTTTTATCTTCAAAATTTATTCAGGAAACGTATTTACGGACATTCACACTGAAATCAATTTTGAATATATATTTTTCATGCATATTTGTTAACAAGGATTATATTGATAATAGCTCAAATGATATTGTTATTTAAAGGGTTATCCGACTACTTTCCCGGAACCGTGTTTTTAAAAAAGCTTAAATGGAAAATTTTATGATATTTGGGTTTTATTTAAAATTAGAAAAAATGAAAAAATTTTTTTTTTAAAGGAATTTTAAAAAAAAAATTTTTTAAAATACAATTTTTTGGGAAAAAATTAACTTAGAATCCCTTTTTTTTTAAAAAATTTCTCCTTTTTAAAAAAATGCTTCTTTTTTAAAATAAATTTTTCTTAATAGCTGGGGCCTTTGACAAAAGGCTAAATATTTTTAAAAAATTCAAAATTTTAAAATTTCCCGGTTTATCCATTTTTTCAAAACCCCGAAAGGGAGAAAATTTTAAAGAAAATACCCAAAAATTTATTTTTGAAAAAGGTTTAGGTAATCGAAAATAAATGGTTTTTTTCCAAAAAAAGGAAAGATTTTTTTAAAAGGGCCCCACCAGTTATTTCAGGAAAAATTTTTATTAAAAATTTTTAAAACTTTTTTTAAAAAAATTTTAAAATTAATTTTTTCCAAAGGAAAAAATATTTAAATAAATTTTTTTTTGAAAAATTTCCTTAAAACAATTTTAAGTTTTTCCGATCTTAAGTGAACAATATAAAGCAAATTTTACTTTTTTGGGAGAAAAATCTAATTAAAATATTTTGGAAAACAAATAAAAGGCCATGGCTTATAGCAACAGTTGGAAATATTCTTCCTTTACGCTTTATGATTTCAGGCTTCTAGGGGCCCTTTAAGTTTTTTCATAAAAAATTATACTTTAGAAAAGTTAAATTTGGGGTATGTTTCTTATTAATCAAAATTTCCGTCACTGGGGGGAGTAATTTTAAACCCTTAAAAATTTGGATTTGAAAGTAGTTAAGAGGTCTTTTGTGATTACCTAAAGAAGATTTTATTTTTTAAATTTATGGGGTTTAAATCTAAAATTTGAAAAAAACTTAATTTTAATAACAAAATTTTAAAAAACCCTTTTATTTTGGTTTTTTTACCATTTAAGCTAAATTTAAAGATTTAAAAAGGGAAATTTTTAAAAAAATATAAAAAATACCAAAAAATAAAAGGGGATATTGAAAAAGGGGAAATTTTAAAAATTTTTTTTAAAAAAACCCGTTCTTCGAAAGGGTGAAATTGGAAAAATTTAAAAAAAAACAGATTGGGGAAAGGGTAAAAAAAATTTTTAAGAGTTAAATTTTTCGTCAATTCAAAAATTTAAAAACAAAAAAATTTTCTTTTAAACTCAGCTGGCAAAAAACCAAAATTTGTGAAATTTTAACCTGTAGATCTAAAAGGGTTAAAAAAGGGGTTTTTTTTCTAAAAACTTCCCTAACTTTTTGGGGTCGATTTTTAAAAACACCTTCCCAAGCTGATCTCTGCTCAGTAAAAAGTTGCACATTGTTACAAATTTTAAATTTTAATGAAAGGGTTAAAAAAAAATAAATAATTTAAAATCTAGAAGTGTAATAATTTTTTATTTCTTTTTTTAAAGTATTTACTTTTATGTTAAAAAATTTTAATCAGGTTCACCTCAATTTAGCCCTTTTAAAAATTCCTTGGGCCGGCGTAGAAAAACAAAAAGCAAAGTTTTGCTTCACATATAAAAGATAGATTATGCTATCGGGGCTTTTTCAGATGGTCAAAATTTTTCCCCACTTACTTGACAATTTTCGTTATATTTTGGACACTTCACCAATATCTTTATAAATTATAGCCTTGTGTTATTCTAAAGTATGCCATAATTTTTGAAGGTTTCATTAAAATCCATTCCCGTTTTTTTGCGTGAAAGAGTAAACCCAAAAATTCCCCACGTTTATAATATTAGTAAGGATTTTTTTTATATATTTTCGGGAAACCCTTCCCGTGGGTCGATAAATGAAAAAAGGTAACTGGGCCAAATGGGGGGGGTCGCGTTAGACTGGGGCATTTACGGAAAATCTGCACATCACCTCATACCCCAAGGTCACGTAAACTGAGAAAAAGGGAAAAAAAACCCGGCCCTCATGGGCTTTTTTCAGTATATTTTCGGTAATATTTAAAAACTTTTCACTTTCTAATAATTTTTATGAGCCTCCTTGTTTTAACGATCCTGATAGTGGGAAGTAAGTGGGTAAAAACTGAAATATTTCGGGTGTGTGGAGAAGAAATTTATTTTCTTATATTATAGTAAAGTTTCGATCAATAAAAGGGTAACTTTTACGTATTTAGCTTGAGAAGCTGAGAATCTTTTTTTTTTTGTTGTCCCGTTATATCTTTTTATAAACGGGAATGAGTGAATATTAAAAAACCCCACTGTTCAAACTAACGAAAAAGGGGTTTTGGCGACGGACCACGAAAATTTTGAACCATGGCCAAAAATGACGTGGACGACACCTGGCCCCCCCTAACTACCACACCCACCAACGGGAGGACGTTTCAGCTCTTGACAGATTTAAAGTGAATTGCTGCCCTATGTGGCGGGTCTTTAGTGGTACTGGGCTCGAACTCGGGACAAGGCCAGCCACGATCCGATACCTTGACCACTCGGCTTCCGCGGCCACTTATAAACGGGAAAAATCGGCGGCTAAAATATACACAGTTTAGTTCATACATATCTTAGTATTTTGAAATTCTAATCATTTTTAAAAAATAAGCTAACTTATTTCTGTTGTCAGTTTCAATTCATCCATGTGATATTCATATGTATGTTATAATATTTATAAAAGAAGTTTAAATTAATTTTTTCTGTTTTTTTAATGTTTCCTTTCTTTTTCTTTTTATAACTAAACTAATGTGAATTTTTGAATCAATATCAATACTCGTACTTATACTGTTTATAGTAGGCTGGCTAGGTCAGAGAAACAGCAATGCCCAAAGTAAATTTGTTGGGGAGCTCTATTTTAGTATTTTGTAAAAGAAATTTTAATTTAATGGGACATCTTAATGGTAATTTAATGCATCCTCTTTTATCCTTGCTTCTTTTTTTTCATGACTTTTTTTTTTTTTTATACCACTCCCAAAAACTTTCTTTCTATTATTTTCTCCGTATTAGACTAGAAAGACAGAAATTTAGTATATTCCTATATTGCCCCAAAAAAAATCAAAATGACTGCCCTTTTTTAAAAAATGATTAATGTGTAAAAAAATTTGTTTTAAAAAATTTAAATTTTTAATATTTTTTTTTATTATTTAAATCATATAACAAAAATTATTAGTAAATAAAACAATAAAAAAAATTTTCTTCACTTGGAAAAAAAAAGTATTCTAAAAATTCTAAAAATTTTGCATTATATATGTAATTTTTTTTTTTAAATTTAAATTAAAAAGCAAATCCAAAAAAGACTTCCCTTTTTCAATCTAGTGTTAAAAACACTTTTTTAAAAAAAAAAAAAAACGCGCTTATAAATTTTAAAAAATTATCATTGAAAATTAATCAATTTTCCCGGAAAGGAAAAAAAAAATAATGGTAATTATAATCCACATAAAACCGGGTTCCCTTTCCCAAACATTAAAAAACTTCAACTAAAATCCACTAAAAAAAATGTATTTTGGTTAATTGTTTTTTTGCAAAACTAAAGAATTATGTGGGATAAATATTTAAAAAATTTAATGTGGGAAAATTTTCTTTAAATATTCCCTTACCCCTTCAAAAAAGTCACTGGGAAAAATTTATTGTATATTCAAAAGGGAAAAAAACCCCTTATTTTTTTTTGTAGATGGTGGTATGCGAGGGGGAAAATTTTTTAAAAAAATTTTTTCTTTTTAAAAAAAAAAGACAAAAAAGGTTTTAAAATAAAAAAGGTTGAAAATTAGAATAAAACTTAGTTTTACTAGCTAATATTAAGATATAAATTTTTAAATTTGAAAGTGAAATTGTATATGTTTTTTTTTTTTTTTTTTTGGGTTTTTAAAATTTTGCGTGGGTTTTTTTCAGTTTCTTCAGCATTTCAACTAGTCTGATGGCAGTAAATGGTTTTTAATAATTTTACCCATTTCTAAAAATTAAATTTAAAATTTATCTTGTTACTTTTAGTCTTATTGAGTTATAGATGATTTAGTATGAAGGCGATATATTATATAAAAATATATCGAGGCCTTCTAGAATAAAAATGATTCAATCTCATAGTTTAAAATATCATGTCTTAAAATGAAAAAATAAATTAAATGAAGAAATGTTTATGGAAACCAAGCATCTTTACGCCTTCAAAAAGTTGATTTTTTAATTACATTTTAAACCATTTTAAACATTTGGCGCATTTTAAAGCTAACTACTTCGTAATCTGAAAATTATTAAGGGGGTTCACCCATGTAACGGCCTGTTTTTTAAGCATTTTTAGGATTTTTTTTTTGACGACCAGTAAAATGATAGAACTTTTGTTTTTAATTTATTTTTTATCTTAAGAGTATGTTTAAGGGAAAGCCAGAAATAGCCAATAGAACGGGTTATAACGCTTAACACCCCCGCCTTGAAAAAATGGGGCTACTTCCTCCACCACCGGGCGATTGGCTTTTTGAAATATAAAAATTTAAGGGCCCTTTTGAATCATACTCAATTGAAAATATAAAAATTTATTTTTAGTAGCCCTCTGAAGAAAAAGTTTGAATTTCATGGGGTTTTTTTGTTATAAAAATAGAAATATTTCAATTTTTGGAATGATCGTAGTTCTTTTTGATCGTAATTTGGCGGTCTACCCTAAAATTTGAATCATTCTTTAAACGTTTTTGAGATATGATGGAGGAAAGTTTAAAAAACAAAATTTTTTAAAAGGTTTAAATCTGATTAAAACAATGAAAATCTTAATTTAGCGCTACGAACAACTGCTCTTCTAACACTTCCTTCTTTTTAATGACTTCGAATTTTAAAAAATGTCTTTACCACCGTATTCTTGAAGTTAAGGAAGAAATTTAAAGGAGAAAAAACATTAATTTTTAACCATCACTGGGTGAACCCCCCTTCAGCAAAAAAAATGTAAATATCATAAATGATTTCGTTTAATAATGAAAACAAACCACAAAAAAACCGAAGGGTTTTCTTTAATTGGGAAAGTTGCATACGGTAATCTTTTCAAAACGCCATCGATAACGCTTATATTAAAACTTTTAAATATCGTAACTAGAAGCTATCAGATGGCAGAAATATAAGTGGCAAAAATCGCCTGAAAGCGTAAAATAAACGTTTTATTTTAAGTAATCAATTTTTTTCAATTTAGTTTGCACAATTTCTTACACTTTTACACTTCTCCCTCGAGATAAAAAAATGTTTTTGGATGCAAGTCTTAAAAATTTACAAAGAACAAAAAGTTTGATTAGAGATCTGTTCAAAGTAAAGATTAAAAAAAAACACAAAACCAAAAAAAAAAACCAAAAAAAACAAACCCCCCAAAAAACCCAAACCCCCCCCAACACACCCAAAAAACCCCAAAAACAACAAAAAAAAAAATTTTAAATTTTATCTTAACTTATTTTTTATTTAAAGATTTAAAGCCGGTTTCCTTTTTTCATTTTTAACTACTTTAAAAATTTTAAAAACCAAAAGTCAAATTTTTTTGTTCAGAAAATAAAATTTTTGATCCTCCTAATTGAATTCTTCTTTTAATCTTTTAGGGAAAAACCTTTGTCCCCATACCCCAAAGAAATTGTAACTGTAACTGTAACAGATTTCCTTTCCTAACATGATAAACAGCACAAAAAGGTACTAGATTTAATTCTTTTCAGTTTGAGATAAATTTAAATTTACAGGTTTACAGAATAAATGCATCTTGATTTGATACATAATTTTAATTCTAAAGTACACCTTTCAAAAGTTATTTTTTGGGTCTGGTTGTGACAGCCTAGTAGTTATGGTTACGAACTCGTGGTCAGCGTGTCACGAGTTCGAGCTCTAGAGTTACTGATTTGTATTGATGTGATTTAAATCTGTCGAAGACCAAATTCTTGCCATAGGCGTGATGAGGCTGTTTGAAAAGGGAGAGCCATCTCGGTGTTGTCCTCGGCACTTGACTCAGATTCATAATTTCAAGGTCTGTTGTCAGCTTGTGTTGCTTTAAAGTGCATTGTTAATAAACACTCTCACTTATTGCTTTGCTGGTAACAGAAGGTAACCTAATTTATAATTTTATTTTCATATTTAATTTATGCTATTAAAATTCGTAGATAAACAAACGTATGTCGCTTTATATGTTCGTATGTACATCTATTTTCTCACGAACGTAGAAACCGCCGAAAATACCCAAAAATCGGAATAATCAGGGTCCCTTTTAACATTTATGTTCCCATAGCAATTGGGAAAAGATATAATTTCAAAATTTGTTTTTTTCGTGCGTGTTGCTTCTTCCACCAACCAGAATAAAAATTTAGGGGTTTTTTTACCCCACGTTTTAAACACGTCTAATTTTTTTTTTTGAGATTCAGACAAAAAAAAATTCGGATCGAAAATCATTTATTTCGCCAGATGCATAACATTTTAAAAATATTGATTTTTTATTTTTACGTTTTTTTTAAAATAGCAAAATCGATACGTTTTTATGAAAATGATTTCTAAATCGTTCCGTTTGAATTTTTCACGTTAATGAAATTATATTCTCTTTTAGAATCAGTCATTTAAAAAATAAAATATCAAAAACTTTTTTTTACGATTGTTCAAAAAATATTCAAAATTTTATTTAAATAGTTTCTTTATTTGTAAAAATAATCTCATGAAACTTTTTTTTCCGTGTGTAGAACAATATTATCCGTAATCTGTATAACGATTGCAAAAGTCATTTACTAATTACGGTTTTTTAAAAAAAAAATCTTGTTTTTTGTTTTTTCCTTTTTGCGAGAAATATTTAAGCAATATTTTTGTTACATTTTTTGTTTAAAAATTACCGTTATTTGCAATCGAATGTGTTAAGTTGGAAAGCATTAACGTAAAAAAATCATGCCCTTAAAATTTTTTAAAAATATTTCATGAAAAGCTCTGTTTTGTGCCAAGGTCATTCGCGTCAGCTATGACGATACGACTGGTGAAAGTTTTGCGCATGCGCGATGGCAAAGATCACTCTTTTCGCGGTTTTTGAAAGATTAAGGAAATTTCGCTATATTTTGCACTGTCATCACTTACGTGTTATTTGATATTTATAGTAGTATATTCAATTCATTACACATTATATATACAGATAAATGTTTTAAAGAGTGCAAGACACAACTAATAGTTTTCTTCATTCTTAAAGAATGATTTCACAGTTGAACAGTGGAATAAAAACCTTAAAAATTCTGAATATATTTTATCACATAGTATATTTTCTATTTGAATGATTATATACAGTGAATGTAAAACAAATCTCCAGCCTTTTTACCTTCTTTATTCTAATATATTTTGAATTCAATTGCCAATACTGTATGATGATGTTTTTTTAATTTTTACAAAATGAAACTTTTAAAATACATACAAATAAGTTTATTTAAAAAAAAGATTTATTGATTATTAAATTATATTTTAGAAATTATTTTTACATTTTAAAAATAAAATAATTACTGTAATTATATAAATATTTATGTTGCGCTTTCCTTTTGCAAATATACTATTCATAAATAATACTTTTTGTAAAAATATGTTATTGGTAATAAAGGTTAAATGATATTTTATACAAAAATTATATAGCAAAAAAGTTTTATAATATGATACAATATATTATAATAAAATATTATATAAATTATTATAATAACACATAAAATATATTATTATAATTATTTTATATGCACATTTTTAATTAATATAATAAAATAGTATATATATTTTATATTATGTACTATTTCTAATTGCCTATGGCCTTTTAAAAATATCTAATAAGTTTTATCAATAAACGAGATTTTCTCTCTTTTTACTGCCACTTTACAAACGGTATGTCGCCAAATTAATTGCTAAACCTGAAACATTTTAATCAATTTTATTATTTCAAACCCAAGAAGCCAAAGCTATTGTTAAAATAAATTTTAAATGTTAGTTTTGTATAATATACTTTTTATTGTCAGATACGCGTTTCAAATACCTTACCAAAACACAGTGTGTGGAATAAAAACTTATAAAATAAAATGTAAAATGGTCAAAAATGTTTTTATCGATAGTTTTTTCTTTTTAAATGTTTTTTCTTTTCAGTATATGTAACATATATCTAATTTTCCTCATGTTTTTCGAATAACTATAAGGCAGAGCCATATGCCTAATTAAACATTCAAAAAAGTTCTCGAAAATAACAATTCGCTCTAATGAAGCTATTCCTGCAATCTTTCTGTTATTTATTATAGAAAATGGATTTTAACTAATATATATATGTTTTTTAAATGATTATTTCTATTATTTCATTACTAAATTAATTATTTGTTCATAAAAAAAAGAGTACATCGTCTATTATTTTGGATCAAAATACATTTTAGATTCATTTTTAAGCTTACTATATGTAACGATTCATTGATTCATGAAAATCTGAAATCTATTTTATTATTTTAGATTCTTAGAAACTTACTATTTTTAAAAAAACGATTAAATTATTTTTGGAATTACTCTTAGAATCAGAATCGTTTTCTTTTTATTGCTTCACATTAATAATTTTTTAACTAATGCAATATTGTTTTTTATGTCATACACCGAAATTTGAAGCAATATCTTATCTGTGATGGGGAGGGGAAGAGGGAACAATAATTTTACACTAAAAAAAACCTTGTTATACTGGGCTATAGAGAGAGAAAAGAAACCTGTCTTAAATCAAAAATAAGTGGAATGGAACAAATTTCGAAAAAGGGAAATTTAATGACATAACTTTAGAAATCACTCATACCGTAAGCGTACAAACACACACACATAAATGCTGATGTCATGAGGGAAAGAGAAAGCCCGTGCAACGCCTGACCATGCAGCTAGTATTTCTTAATTTATGTATTAACCAGTAAACTCTAGTGCTCCAGTTTTAGAGCGAGCAATTATATGTGTCACGGAAATCGATATACTCGTAAATCAAAGAGTAATTTGCGCTGTTAAAGTATCAAAGAGATGAATTTATTTTACAAAATTGCCAATTTCATTACTAATATTATTTGGTTAACATAAAATGTATATTACATACACATACTCCCAACCCAGGTTTTTATGGATCTTGAATTTATGACCTGTTCCACTAATCAAACACGCACTGATTTCCTTCCTTCTTTACTGGCAAAAGATTTTCTACTTGTTTTGACACTAAGTAAGTTCTGATTTTGAGGTTTTAGAGATTTGCCAATACCAACTAGCTATGCTGCGCCAAACATTTCTACGTATATGTAATCTAGACGTGAAAAGAAGAAAAGAGAAAATTGAATGACAAAAAAGATGGTCGAAAATAGAGAAGAATCACTAGGGTAACCCCGAGTACGTGAAACCCGTGTTTACCAAAGACAGTAAACCCCTTGGGAAAAGGAAAAAATCACTAGGGCACCTCGGGAACGTGTGAAACCCGTACTCACCTAAAGAAGGTGAGCCCCCTGAGAGGAAGTAAGTTCTGGAGTAGGCGCTGTAGGGTTGATCACTGTCCTCTTACCAGAAAGCATCCTTCCCTTTCCCACTTCAATCAAATAATTTTTCTTAGGCAGCACGGCATTGGGCCATTACTCGAATGTCAGCACATGCTTCTAACATCAAACAATTGGCATTTACACCCCTCGATGTCTAAGTAACTTCGGGTCAGCAGCTATCGATGGGCTCAGTGTTATGTATTTGTCCCATGGCTTATCATACCTGAAGGAACCTTATAATAAATCAACTTTCCAACTTTTGCCTTTGCCTCTTTTAGGCTAACATCTAAAAAACAGTATCATCACACATAAATAAACTCAATATGCTAACTTATACGCTGTTACAGTCAATGCATGCAGAGACGCATGAATTCCCCATAAATTTTTTATATTTTTTATTTATTTATTTTCCTTAGACCTCCCTCGAAATATTCTAAACCGCTTGAAATTTGATTATATGTTTTATTTTTCCTTAAAAATTATAATTTAAACAGCCAATGGTCACTACTTTTTGCGCCCGACGAGTATATTCGATAATACACAAAATCCTGCACTTTCTCCATGACGAGTACACTCGTTATGGAGAAGATGCAGGAGGACATATTTTGTGAATTTAGATGCATACATTGGTTAATTTAAAACCAAAAATTGATTAGGTATGTAATAAAATTAAATACCTAAGGTTAATATATATATATATATATATACCTTAGGTATTTAATTTTATTATATAAACTATATAAACAAATCAATTTACCATTAGAATACGGAGCAGTATAATCAAAAATGGCTCTTGCGTCATAACCCCCCCCCTCCCCATAGTTATTCTCTACGTTAGAAAATAATATTTCCATTGTCAGTATTTATATTGTCGACTACATCCTGTAAAATGTCTAATGAACTTTCCTTGATATTAAGGTATCCGATTACGTTCGGAACCATGATTTTAAAAAAGCGCATAAATGGATACTTTTCATGATATTTAGTGTCACTTAGATTAGAATACATGTATACAATTGTTTTAAGGACATTATGACAAAACAAATTATTTAAACACAATATTTTGGCAAAAAATTAACTCAGAATAACCTTTTTCCAAATGGAATTTGCTCCTTTAAAAATGTTCCATTGTATAAATATTTTATGTATGAAGCTCAGACTTACTCTGTACAGAGGCTCAGTATGATTTTGAAAAATTCAGTATTTTCAGTTACAATCATTTAAAAATTATTATCAGCGTATTTTCTTAAAATTTCTCCCTTCTGTTTTCGTAAAACATGGATAAACCGACTTCCGAGTTATGCATTTCAAAATTCTAGTTGAATCTCTGTAAGAGAGGTCACGGGCTGAATACGGAGCTAAAAAGCCTATTAGGCACAATAAACCCCTTTTACAAAAAGGAAGCGGAAAAAGACAAAGGCCCACAGCAAAATATGTATTTAAACTAATTTTTGTCATAATGTCTGAAAAACTGAAACATATTCTGTCTAAATGACACTAAATATCACAAATATATTATCCATTTATGCGCTTTAAAATCATAGTTCGAACATATTCAATACCTTAAATCATAAATTGTCAATTAAAATCCTCTTGTATAGGTCCAGAAATGGACAGTATGAAAGAAAAAAAAAAGAATCATTGCTTCTCCGTCCCCCCTCCCTCTCCCTTAGCAAGAGATGCAAGTGGAATTGATTCACTTATCGTCTGTGATCCTTTTTCCATTAGGGATCAAGTGCATTTTATCGCAAAAGAAAACTTCGAATCCTCGTTCTTGGCCCAATAATGATCAGTTCTCCCGACTCAAAGTAAAGCAAGAAAGCGACAAAGAGGGTGAAGCAAATCGCGAGCATGACTCTCAAATCCCTTTTGCTCTCGTCTTTATCTCTTGTTCCATTCTAAAATTCTTCCAAAGGCTATTTAGAATCCTTTACATCGTTACACTTTTCGAGGTAAAGCTGAAAAAGAATAAATCTCTCCTAGTCTGTAGTACTTCGACGTTCGTATCGCCCCCGGTCGATTTTGACCATTATGTTTAACTGCTGCCCTCTAGCGGACGCGTTTTATTTCTCTGATGATGCGTTGCCTGGCGACGGGACGTTGGCATGATTTCGAGTTATTTGGCGCTTCTGCTTGAAACTGGTGAAATTTCTAGACAGGAATTTTTGAACAGACTATTAACAAAAGTGCTGAAGCTTTTAAATGGTGATCGGAATTTTAATTTTATAATTTATTATTCACAAAATTATACTACATTTCACATTATACGCTTATGTAAATTATATAAACTGTAGAAAAATATATTTGTGTTTTTACTAAAAATATTCAAATTACCTTCTTAAAGCTAGAACAAATATTGTGATTAATTGTTACTTTAATGACCTTATTTTTCATCACGAGTTTTGAAAATACAAATTGGGGAAGTAATTTTTCATTTACTTTTTTTTAATGGGGGTAATTTTAAAAGGGTGAACATTGGTCAAATTTTTAACATTTTTTAATTTAAGTTTGATAGTGTTTTAAATTTGTTAAATATATGGTGAAGTATTTCCCGAAAATTCAGAAACTTTCGGATAGGCTTGTAGATACATTATCATTATTTATGTTTATTTGGAAATATGGAAATTCTTTTTTGTTTAGTTTAAAAATTATCTATTCAAAAAAAATTTCTGAAAAAATTTTAAATGAAATCTCTACAAACAAGTAATTTTTTAAAAATAGCATTATATTATTGGGGCAAAAAAAGGAAAAATTTAAAATTTTTTATAAAATTCAAGATTTTATTTTTATTTTTTAATTTTTTTTCAGTCTCTGTTTTTTTGGAAAAATAGCATATAATGGTTTTTTAGCGTTATTGTACTTATAAATGTACATAAAAAATAAAAAAAAAGGAATTGTACAATAAAAATCTTAAAGTGATATTTAAAAAAATAAGGGAAAAAATTTTCCCGGAATATAAAAAAAATTAAATTGCTCTTTAACGAAAAAAAATTGGTTTGGGTTTGCTGAAAAAAACCTGTTTTTTAATAAAAAAACTGGGCGAAATTAAAGTAAAAAACCTATTTTGTTCAAAAAAGTTTTGAATATGTTAATTTTTTTGAAAATCCAAGCTTTTGTTTGAAAAAATCTCTTTTGTTTTGTTAAATTTTTTTGGGAAGCATGGAAAAAGAAAATGACAACACTAAACTTTTCCTTGGATCAAATAATATAATTCAAGGAAAATATGTTGCTTTCTTTAAAGAAAAATCATTATAATTATGTAAAATTTTATGATAAGTGAAATTATTCACAACTGAATATCTTAATAAATTTTATGCAAATTTTCGATTTGAACAAAAGAATAAAAAAAGGTAAAAAACCCATTTAACGGGGGGGAAGTTCCATCAAAAATAAAAGGGGCCCAAGAAAACAAACTAATGGGGGGGGGAAGATGGATGAAAATGTTAGGGATTAAATATAATAATTATGTTTTTTTAAAAAAAAAAAACAAACATTTTTTCTTACAAAAAAAAAAAACAATATAAACGAATATATCAAAAAAAAAACAAATAAAAAATTTTAATCAGTCAGATCATTCAATCTATTCTGTGTTTCAAATTTTTCTGCCTTTTTGCCCAAGAAGGCATCTTCTGAATTCCAAATTCAATGCAGAAAAAAATTTTGAGATTGACGTTCACAGAATCTAATTTTCTAACCCTTTTAATTTAGTTTCCAGTGAAATGTTTTTTTTGGTTGCTTTTCTTTTCTTGTTTTCATTTCCCCCATGAAAAAAACAAAGATCATAATATTTGTCCTGTTTTAAATGTTAAAATTTTTATAAAAAATACTTACAATAATGTCAACAAATTTTTCCCAAATAAAAAATGCGCCCGTTTCCCCCAAAAACAAAAAGAAGCCCCTACACTGTTTCGGATATGTTATGTACCAACACCCAAAATTTTCCAGTTTCGGGAATCCCTCCCCGCTGAGGGTTGGGAACCCCCGGGTTTTGAAAAAAAGGACCCTAAACCGAAAAAACATTAACCCGGGTCTTACTGTACCTGAACAAAATTTTTACTTACCCTTTTAAAAAATTATAGATGACTCTATATACTTCTAAAAAATTGGGAGAACGGAACATTTTCCTTTTATAATAAAAGAAATTAAAAAATTTTTTAAAAAAATAAATACTTATAATATTATTTTTCCAAATATGGAAAATAGGTAACACGAACATTATTATCAATTGCTTCTTTTCAAAATTTACTTTTTACTTTCAAGCTTAATGAAAAAAAGAACTGAAGGAGAAACTGAACGAAATAGCTCACCTTGTTGACATAAAAATGGTGATTTAATCCCCCGGAAAATGAAATACCCAACCCACTTTGGGAAAAAAATTCGCAAGGGATAAATATTTACCCAAAATTCTCAAGGCCCTTGGGAAGAGGGTAAATGGGCGTAAATTTTAAAACCCAAAATTATTAAAAAAACTTTCGAGAGAATTGTTAAAGGGAAGAAAATTTTTTGGGAAAAATTTTCATACTTTGGGGAAAACCATTTGATCGGGTTAATTCTTTAAAACCCACGTTTAAAAACACATTCCCTGGAAAATTCCTTTTTAAAAAGAGAAAATTAGGGTGGCCCATTAAAATAATGGTTTGATCTACTCTATATTTTCATTTAGAATATTTATCACAATTAAATATTAATATCAAAATTTATATATGTAATGTTTTTTTTTTTTTTAAACTTATAACTTCAGATGAAAGGAAAGTTACTATTGGATTTGTGGAGAATATTCGGAGAATAGAAACCGCAACCTATGGGTCTAAGGCCGAGTAACATGACGACTAGACAAAAGTGATCAGCCTTGTCCGGAGACTGTTACTGGCTTATATAGATACCGCTACAGATTATTACTAAGAAAAAATTAATTTTGTGTTCTTATGAGTAGATAGAAAAATATATACAATAATTTGAACTCTTGCATAATTTTTTCCTATACTCTTACTTATTTATCTAGTAACATTTGTGACGGATCTTTTCGCGATCCTTCCACTAATCCTCTTGGGAAATTTTTGGGCTATCAATTTGCGTTATTCACAACCAACCCTTCGAAGGAAGAAAATCGTGATATGCAAATTAAGTTTACTAAAAATTCAGTTTTCAAACTGAAAAGAGATGGGAACAAACCAGAATCTGGTTGTTACTGACAATATCTTATTGAATTATAAGAAAAAATTAGGGGAAAAATTTGCATTGATCACTGAATTAAAAATTTTTAGATTAAATCAGATAATAGATTAGATCCCATAATTTATCACTAGTTAAATTTATATTGATTAAATCGATAAAGATTAGATCTTTAAAAAATAAGGATCCAAGTTTGATAGTCTCTTCTTTCGTGCTTTTTCTTGTTCCACTTTCGTGGTTGGACGAAAATTCCTTAAAAACGGCTCCGGGGGACGCCCTTGAGGATGATAACTCTGAGGGGGGGAGCATATTGAAAAGTTGAAAAAGGGGGTTTATTCAAAAAATTTTTAATTTTCTGAAAGTAAGCAAACAAAAATACTTTCTGACATAATATTAAAAAAAACCATTTACACTGATATAAAAATTGTATCTGTTTTAAACTGCAATTTTTTATAGTTTTTAAAAAATATAAGTTAAGAAAAAGTTTGATAACTCCCAAGTACCCCGGGCGATTAACACATTTGGCGTTTTCGGTTTATAATTCCCCCAACTCCATTAAAAAGTTACGCGGTTCGCTCCCCAAAACCGGTTTCCACATAGAACGCTATTTTGATTTTTTTGGGGGAAAGAAAAAAAAAATTTTTTGAAAAAAACCTTTGCAAAGACTATAATTTTTAGTGTTCCCGCCCTTGGAATAATTTTATGGATAGCGGTGCAAAAAAGGTACTTGGAAAAAACGTTTATATACGTCCAGAAAATTAATGTTTTGGCTGAAAAACTTTATATATGTCGGTGGACATGAAGTAAAATCTTTTATTTTAAAAATTTGTTATTAATTAAAACTTTATTGTATAAAGGGGGGGCGCGATAAAATGATGATTAAATTTGGGGGTCGCGGTATTGAAAACGAAACCCTGTTTCTGTGTTATTAATTGAATTTGTGTCGCTATATTGTGTGATCAATAAATAGATTGATTGGATCATGGCCAGTGTTTCTTCCCTACCTCCTACATATCTAGATGCCCAAGAGAGAGGTGAAAACTTCTCACACATTAGATGTATATTTCCCAACATCAACGAAATTAATACATTGTTCTTCAAACTGAAATGTGACCACAATAGTCGAGTGGGAATGGTCGCGATCAGGGCCTGCGTTGTCTAGTCATGAGTTCGATCTGGGCCCACTGATGATCGGCCATTTCAAAAGGTTGATGCTCGTTAAAACTGACAAGGCTCTAAGTGTTCTCATTCACGTGATATGGAAGCTTGGAGAGTGGGTTGTATGGTCATTTTTCGCCCTCTTTATTTGACCGAGACTCGAAATTATGAGGTCCGTCATCAATAGCCCATACCCATACTATTTACATAGAGTTAAATTAAAAACTAACCACAATTGTCTTTGGGGATGTATTACAGATACGGATTATTATTTGTTGGGGGCGAGAAAATTTCGAAAAATATCATTTAAAATTTGAACAATTTATCCTATAGATAAGGCTAAACTGTTTAGTTAAATTAAATATTCAGGGGAATTTTAAATTTTTTTTTTTAATTAAAAATATCTCAGAAAAAATTAAAAATTTTTCCTGTCCCCCTCCCTTTTCCCTTTTTTGTTGTCCTTAATGCAAGCCTTTTTTCAGATTGTTTAATTCTGTAATTGGCTTCTTTTGTAATGATGGGAAAGATATATAATTGCTAAAATCGCTTGAACCTCTAAGCGGTTTGCCTAAAGTTTTTGTTCGAAATGTTTAAAAATCAGGGGTTTTTTTTTGCCGTCGGGTGGGGTTCTAAAAAGGGGCTGAGTCGTTTTTTTAAGAACCCTCCCGCTTTAAACTCAAGGCGAAAACCATCTCTGGAATGACGGGTTTTACGTGCAACCCGGGTTCCTCTTGTGTTCTGACTTATGTTCGTGTATGTTTGTGTTGGGGCTGTTTGTTTTATGTGTTAATAAATTGTGGAATTTTAAAATTTAAAACATCTTCTCAAAAACAAAAAAAAATCAATTAGGCGATTCAAAAGTATTTAAAAATAAGCAATGGAATTTATTTAGTAAAACGTATTTATAAAAATTGGGACATTGTATGATTCAGAACCTACATCACAGCATATTTGTTAGGGGTGACATTATAATTTAATGCAAAAAATTATTTTTCTATGGATTTAACCAAAACACAGATGCATATAATTAATAAGCTGTTTCAGATTTATTTGATTCACTAACATTTTTAAATTTTTTCATTTTTTTTTGTTTTTAATTCTTTTTCCCTTTTTAAGGCCTACATATTTGAAGTTGTTTATGAAAAATTAAAAAAAGAAAGAAAAATTCTTTTAAAACTTAACATTATGGCATTCAGGTATGCATTTAAGAAGAGTGATTATCGCTAAATTTTCCACTTCCTTAACAAAATAACCCAATCCCTAACAAAAACATGGGTTTTCTCGTGCTTCACGACCCAAAAACTTGCATGATACTTTTGACTTTGATTATATTACTGACCCCTTAACTTAATAAAAAGCCTTCATTTTTGTCAATTTTTTTTTTTAAAAAAAACTAAAGTTTTAAAAAAATAATATTAAGTTATGAATAAGTTTTATAAATATATACAAAAGTTTTACAGAATATAATAAAATATTAAGTTATGAATAAGTTTTATAAAAATATAAAAGTTTTACAAAATATAATAATATTAAGTTATGAATAATTAATAATAAGTTTTATATAATATGTAATAGCATTTACAGTAATTTTTTAAAAACAAACCAAAAATCGTAGTCGGGGGCCCGAATAAGGGACGTGGGCTGATTGCAACTTACGAGTTATCTCGTAGTGGTTTTTTTTCAATAAAATTCTTCATATACAAAGATTTTCTTTTCGTTTTGCTTGATTTTACAAGCTCGTCACCTAATTTAATTCGATGACAGTCAGATGTGTATTGTTCTGTCTATTTTCAAAAGCGTGTAATGATCCCCCTGGGGGAAAAAACCCATAAAGTATGGGATTTATAAAGA